>SJYT01040704.1:154959-191724 GCA_006410635.1 Cephalophus harveyi | reverse complement strand
GGTGAGGTTCCCCAGGACGGCCACCACGTACAGGGCCAGGAACAGAGCAAAGAGCAGGGCCTGGGTCTGCAGACCACCCCCAAACCCGTCCAGCACAAACTCCTTCAGAGGCATCAGTGAGAGGTTTCCATTTCTGAGGGGAGACATGGCCCTGAGCTGATGATACCCAGAGTAGACGGCAGAGAGCAGGCGAGGGTAGCATAGGGAGCAGGTCAAGGTCACAAGGTCATATCTCTTGCAGACCAGAGAGCCTTCAGTGCCTCACTGCCCACTGATTAAGTGACCACAGCTGCCCATTTCTGATGCACTCAGACTAACCTGAAATGCAAAGATTTCCTCCACTTCAGTAATTCATATATATGCAGATTTCATTCCCTCTGTGGGAAAGTGTGAGCTGCTATTTATTGAGGCAGGGGCTGAGTGCTTCAGTGAGACCTTGCTGTGTGAGCAGCATTGCAGCCCTTTGTCCCTCCTGTCAGAGAAAAGCTTTCCACCCCCAAGGGAATGCCCCCCAATGGTGCCATTTCCACACTTGCTCATGTATGTTATCTTAAATTACCTGAGCCTCATTAATGAATTCACTAATTTTAGAAATGTGAACTGAGGGCCTCATACCTACTTGCTCTTGAATTGGTGATGATTCCATCTCCAGGCAGGGAACAGAGCAGGAACCAGCCCCCATGAGGCAAATGTGTGTTTTCTGTCTGTTTCTCCTGCAACCCCTGAGCCCTGTCTCAGCTTCACTGTCTGGAGCCTGGACAACGGTGTCATAGTGTCAGCAGAGCACTGTGCATCCTTGAGGACCTCAGGGAGCCTCCTGCCAATGTCCCAACGTTAGAAAAAATGGAGCGGGAACAGCCCACCTCCATGGTCTGAGAAGCAGGAGGACAGAGGCTGTAACACTTTCAGGAGATGGGCATGTCATTCCCTGCCCTGGCTCCTGGGAATACCCTGTGAGGTGACTGTTTAGAGCTGTGGGAGCCTCCAACACTGTCACATCTACTCAATGTCTCTGTCTCCTGCTGGGTGCTGCTTTCTGTCCCTGTCACAGCCCAGACCTCCCTGGTCTGCACTGGACCGGGCTGACCACCACCCTCACGTGGGATGTGGGGACCTGCTGTGTGGCGGCCAGAGGCATGGTTGAGGAATGGCTGAGTGGGGAAGAATGGTGGGAACAGAGCCACGGCGCCTCTTGGGGCTGGGGGCTGGGGACGGAGGGCTACTGAGAGGGTGAAGACTGATTTCAAAGAGATTCCATGCTTCTTAGAGGTCAGATCTGCAACATCATGGAGCTGGCTGCCTTTGGAGGGAGAGAGTTCCCTAGAAGTGGGGGGTGTGCAGGCAGTGGGTGGTGGTGAGTGGTGCCTGTTGAGCAGCAATGGCCCCCATGTTCCTTCCCAGTCTGAAGTTCTTAGAAGGTGATCAATGAGAAGCAAGATGTTCCAGTAGAAGTGCAAGTGAAAGAGTGGGTTGTCCAGCATATCTTTCCTGGGCTATTTGACTCCAACCCTCACATGACAACAGAGGGGACAGTCAGACCAGGGATGCCCAGGATGGCTCCTCTCAAATCAGGTTTAGATCTGGGTGTTATGGGTGGAGTTGGGGGTCTGCCCAACATACCTTGGTCACCCACCCTGTACACAGAATCCCCTCTGTGCATACCTGAGATGGCCATGCCCTTGTGGTCCGTCCCTGCCCACTCCCTGCTCATGCACACATTGGGGCCAATTTGACCAGAGTGACCAGCTCTCACATCCACCATTCTCAGGCAGCCTGTCTTGTTTCTTTGTCCCCTGGGCTTCCCAGTTTCCTGTTTCTGTTCTGTTTCCCAGCACAATTCATCCACCTCAGAAACCTTGGGTCATCACAACAGTGACCCCTAGGATGCCTGGGGAAGCATATGAGGAGAGGTTGACATTTTCATCCTGAAAGCCAAGTTGTGATTTGATTTTTGAAAAACAAACTCACATTCCTTTGGCTTGTTGAAATGACCCAGTAGGGCTGTGGTGGTGGCTTCAATAAACCTGCCTCTGAGTTGATCCTGAGAAACACTTTCCCAGATGAAGCAGGAGAATCAGTGTTGTCTGTGAGACTCAATTTTAGTGACGGCATCCTGGGTCCTTTCATTGTGAATCTAGTAACTCAGGTGTGGTCTGAGGTCCTGCAGAAACAGCAGGACTGTGACTTATTCTGAAATTCAGAGTCTCAGGCACTGAATTAAAACCTACATTTATACAACATTCCCTGATTATTTCTACTCTCATTAAGCTCAACCCATTGCCCTAACTGACCCTGCCCAGGGCAGTGAGGAGTGGGGGACGTTGTTGTCCAGGATCCAGGCTCCCAGGACTCACCTGTCAGTGATGCTGACCACGCCCTGCTGAGTAATGACCACACTGCTCCTGTGATGTCAGGAGGGGCATGGCTCACCCAGGACGCTGTGCTCCCGGGGAGGACAGGACTCCTCACCAGATCTGTGCTGATGATAATGATGTGGCACTGAGGGCCCCTTCCCTTGTCCACCTCTGGCTTCCTGTGCAGAGAAGTGAGAGTGAGGAGCGGACAGAGTGGGGAAGCAGGCTCTGGCTGCAGGAACTCCTGGCTCTTGATGGAAGCAGAGCAGGGGATGGACTCAGTCACCTGACTCTTCACATTATCTGTTCTCTGGGCAATATGTCAGGTTCCTGTACCTTGGGGTCACTCTACTGGGAAGATTCTATTTGCAGGTCTGGGACTTGAGGCCTCGAATGGCCAATTAGGTGAGACCTGGGCTTCTGAGTGCACTGGGACTCACAACCCCCTGTGTCCTGGGAGCTGCAATCCTGTGGCTAATCGTCCTTTGATGCATCTCAGTCCAGTACAGGGGAGGCAGGAAGACTGAAATCCATTAGGGATCTCTGAGTGTGGGTGGGGCAAACAGTGGAGAAACACAGACAACTTGCACAGACTCTATGGACGTCCTTGGAAAGATCTCCCTGGGCAGCAAGTGGGACCTCCTGGCCCACAGCCCTTTCTCCTCCTCTGCTCCATCCTCATCTGTTGCTGTGAGGAAAAGTGACAGGTGGGGAGTCTGTACCCAGGGCAACTGCACAGCCCTTTCTATGACACTTATTAGCCTTATGACCCTGTTTCATGCTAAAATTGTCCTGTTTTTGGCTATTTGCATTCTCCTCAAGGCAGCCCTACACTCAATGTGCTCAGTAGCTTCAGATGTGTCCAACTCTTTGCAACCCCATAGACAGTAGCCCACCAGGCCCCTCTGTCCATGGGATTCTCCAAGCAAGAATACTGGAGTGGGTTGCCATTTCCTTCTCTGGGGGATATTCCCAAACCAGGGATCAAACTCACGTTTCTTATGTCTCCTACATTGGCAAGAGAGTTTTTTACCACTAGCATCACCTGGGAATCACTAAATATATCCACTAAAACAATGTTAATCCTGGCTGGAAAAGGAAAACCAATATACAAATGTGATAAATGTTTAATATTAAAACACAGCAAATATGCTGGATAAAGTTGTATTGTAAACATTCTTTTAAAAAAACATAAGACTGGGTGGCTCAATAATTATTTGAAAAAGTAGGTTTCAGGACTAAATGTTCATGTGGTGACATTTTATAATGAGAATGTTTTATCCTGGATAATGTGAAAATTTAAATTTGTGTACAATTAATGGAGATTTAAAATATAAAAATGATAGAATTAAAGTGAAATGCATGCATTCAAATTATAGTTGATGTGTTAACATACTTCTCAATAATAATGAAACAAGGGAAAATTGTAGTCATTTCTTAGACTGATTCAAAATATTAATTTAATAGACCAATTGGCATAGATGAGCATGATACACAGCAATTGCAGAATATAAATTCCCCTGAAGCACACTGAACATCATTGTAGTAAGGTGAATAGTGTCTCCCTCTAAAAATGTCGACCCAGACATTCAGAAGGTGATCTTATTTTAATATCGGGTCTTTCCAAATGAATGAGCTAGGATGAGGTCATGCGGGATTAGGGAGACCCTAAATCCAATGACCAGTGTCCTTATAAGAAGAGGGACTGATACAGAGACCCAAGACACATGGACGAAGGGCGTGTAAAGACTGGACAGAGGTTGGCATGGTGCAGGAACAGGAGCATGAATGCCAGGGATGCCAGGAGCCCCCAGGAAGAGGCAAGGAAGAATGCTTGTCTAGAGCTTTCAAGGGCAGCAGGCCCTGCTGACAAATTGATTTTGGACTTCTTTCTCTGGACCTCAAGAGAGTAAATTTCTGTTGCTATAAGTCACCAGTTTGAGGTTAGTTAGTTACAATGGCCCTGGTGACTGACACAGGAGGGCAGGGAGGGAGTTTGCTTTTACCTGGCATGGCCAGCAGTACACCTTTACTCTCCTATCTCAGGGGTGGGTCATCTCTCCAGCTCTACGTAAAATGCACTCTTCAGAGATCTTGATCACCTTTCTTAATTCTTCCTTATTCTAGTTCACTTATTTATATCGTTTAAACATACTAACATACTCTAATTACTTGTGAAATCTTCTTTAGAGAAATGTTTATATTGCTTCCTTTTTGAATTTTTTAATACTGTATATTATGTAATAGACATTTCCCCCCTCTAGGTGTATATCTACAAAAGAAATGGATTCCTAAGTAAAAACATGCATTTTTCTCAACCTCATTAAGTTTCACATTAATATAAATTATGAAGGTTCCTTTCCTTACATCTTTCTTCGTTTTTGTCAACCAATTACTCAGTACTCAGGCTAGAGGCCTTCCCTTTTAATGAAGTTCTGTGGAACTGAAGCAGTCTATAATGTGACCAACCTAGATAGCATATTGAAAAGCAGAGATATTACTTTGCCAACTAAGGTCCGTCTAGTCAAGGCTATGGTTTTTCCTGTGGTCATGTATGGATGTGAGAGTTGGACTGTGAAGAAGGCTGAGCGCCAAAGAGTTGATGCTTTTGAACTATGGTGTTGGAGAAGACTCTTGAGAGTCCCTTGGACTGCAAGGAGATCCAACCAGTCCATTCTGAAGGAGATCAGCCCTGGGATTTCTTTGGAAGGACTGATACTAAAGCTGAAACTCCAGTACTTTGGCCACCTCATGTGAAGAGTTGACTCATTGGAAAAGACTCTGATGCTGGGAGGGCTTGGTGGCAGGAGGAGAAGGGGACAACAGAGGATGAGATGGCTGGATGGCATCACGGACTTGATAGACGTGAGTCTGAGTGAACTTCAGGAGTTGGTGATGGACAGAGAGGCCTGGCGTGCTGCAATTTATGGGGTTGCAAAGAGTCGGACAGGACTGAACGACTGAACTAAACTGAACTGAACTGAGCTGATTAAGGTGCCCTAGTGACACAGTACTGACTGAGCGTCAGCAGAAAAGTTACCCACGCCGATCCGTCTCTTCTGTTCTAGCTTCTTCACCTAGTCTCTGTGTGTCTGGACTGTCTACATTTTAACTTCCACCAGGACAGGAGGATGAATTGTTCTTGCTTTAAGTCACTCTGGCCGTTCAGTGTTCTTGGTTAGCAACTGCAACACATAAAATTCCTCCTTTCTCTACTCATCTGGCCAATTTGCTTTGAAAACTTTTCTAGCAATGTAACGCATCCAGCAGTGTAGGAGTCTCTGTTTGTCCCATCCTTGGTCACATTGATGGATATATCAAACCTATGCCATTTATGGCAAACCACTTCAGTATTCTTGCCTTGGGAACCCCATGAACAGTATGAAAAGGTAAAAGATAGGACACTGAAAGATGAACTCCCCAGGTCAGTAGATGCCCAAAATGCTACTGGAAAAGAGTGGAGAAATAAATCCAGAAAGAATGAAGAGACGGAGCCAAAGCAAAAACAACACCCAGGTGTTGATGTGACTGGTGATGGAAATAAAGTCCCCTGCTATGAAGAGCAATATTGCATAGGAACCTGGAATGTTATGTCCATGAATCAAGGCAAATTGGAAGTGGCCAAACAGGAGATGGCAAGAGTGAACATCAACATTTTAGGAATCAGTGAACTAAAATGGACTGGAATGGGTGTTTTAACTCAGATGACCATTGTATCTACTACTGTGGGCAAGAATCCCTTAGAAGAAATGGAGTAGCCATCATAGTCAACAAAAGAGTTTGAAATGCAGTACTTGGATGCAATCTCAAAAATGACAGAATGATCTCTGTTCATTTCCAAGCCAAACCATTCAATAACGCAGTAATCCAAGTCTATGCCCCAATCAGTAATGCTGAAGAAGCTGAAGTTGAATGGTTCTATGAAGACCTACAAGACCTCCTAGAACTAACACCCCCAAAAGATGTCCTTTTCATTATAGAGAACTGGAATGCAAAAGTAGGAAGTCAAGAAACACCTGGAGTAACAGAAAGATATGGCCACGGAGTACAGAATGAAGCAGGCAACGACTAATAGAGTTTTGCCAAGAGAATCCTGAGGAAGGCTTTCTTACCTCTCCTTGCTATTCTTTGGAACTCTGCATTCAAAAGAGTTTATCGTTTCTTTTCTCCTTTTCCTTTCACTTCTGTTCTTGTCAAAGCTATTTGTAAGGCCTCTTCAATCATTTTGGCTCTTTGCATTTCTTTCTCTTGGGAAAGGTCTTGATCCTTGCCTCCTGTACAATGTCACAAACCTCTGTCCATAATTCTTCAGGCACTCTGTCTATCAGATATAATCCCTTGAATCTATTTCTCAGTTCCCCTGTATAATCATAAGAGATTTGATTTAGGTCATACCTGAATGGCCAAGATAGGCACAATAAAGGACAGAAATGATATGGACCTAACAGAAGCAGAAGATGTTAACAAAAGGTGGCAAGAAAACACAGAGGAACTATACAAAAAAGATCTCATGGCCCAGATAATCATGATGGTGTGATCACTCACCTAGAGCCAGACACGCTGCTGCTGCTGCTACTAAGTCGCTTCAGTCGTGTCCGACTCTGTGCGACCCCAGAGATGGCAGCCTACCAGGCTCTTCTGTCCCTGGGATTCTCCAGGCAAGAACACTGGAGTGGGTTGCCATTTCCTTCTCCAATGCATGAGGGTGAAAAGTGAAAGTGAAGTTGCTCAGTCATGTCTGACTTCACGATCTCATGGACTGGAGCCCACCAGGCTCCTCCATCCATGGGACTTTCCAAGCAAGAGTACTGGAGTGGGGTGCCATTTCCTTCTCCGAGAACCAGGCATGCTGGAATGCAAAGTCAAGTGGGCCTTAGAAAGCATCACTTTGAACAGATCTAGTGGAGGTGATGGAATTCCAGTTGAGCTATTTCAAATCCTAAAAGATGATGCTGTGAAAGTGCTGCAGTTAATATGCCAGCAAATTTTGAAAACTCAGCAGTGTCAACAGAACTGGCAAAGATCAGTTTTCATTCCAATCCCAAAGAAAGGCAATGCCACATCATGGCATCATCCCATCACTTCATGGCAAATAGGTGTGGAAACAATGGAAACTGTGACATGTTTTATTTTTGAGGGCTCCAAAATCACTGCAGATGGTGACTGCAGCCAAGAAATTCAAAGATGCTTACTCCTTGGAAGAAAGCTGTGACAAACCTAGACAACATACTAAAAAGCAGAGGCATTACTTTGCCAGCAAAAGTCCGTCTAGTCAAAGCTATGGCTTTTCCACTGGTCATGTATGGATGTGAGAGTTGGACTATAAAGAAAGCTGAGCACTGAGGAATTGATGCTTTTGAACTGTGGTGTTGGAGAGTCCCTTGGAGGGACTCTCAAGGACATCCAAACAGTCCATCCTAAAGGAAATCAGTCCTGAATATTCATTGGAAGGACTGATGCTGAAGCTGAAGCTCCAATACTTTGGCCACCTGATGGGAAGAAATGACTCCTTTGAAAAGACCCTGATGCTGGGAAAGATTGAGGACGCGAGGAGAAGGGATGACAGAGGATGAGATGGCTGGATGGCATCACCAACTCAATAGACATAAGTTTGAGTAAACTCTGGGAGTTGGTGTTGGACAGGGGGGCCCTGGCATGCTGCAGTCCTTGGGGTCACAAAGAGCCGGACACGACTGAGTGACTGAACAAACTGATAATCACCTAAAGATATGTACTGAGAACTTACCTATGACAGCAGCTTGCAAAGCATTGTATGGGATCTACAAACAAAATAAACCACTTCTAACATTGTGCAGTGATTTCCACTGATATCTGAAATGTAGGTAATGTAAACAAAAAGACAATCTGTAGAATTAAAAAAAAATCTTTTCCTTCAGATTATTGGAGAATTTCTATTCCATTAATATCTAACCAGCTTTCTTGATTTATTCCAAAGTCTTAACTAATACTTTTCTAAGAACAATAAGTTGTGGTTGTCCATTCGCTAAGTCATGTCCGACTCTTTGTGACCCCATGGCCTACTGCCTGGCAGGCTCCTCAGTCCGTGGGGTTTTCCAGGCAAAAGTAATGGAGTGGATCGCCGTTTCCTTCTCCAGGGGACCTTCCCAGACCAGGTATTGAACTCACATCTCCTGCATAAGCAGGCAGATTCTTTACCACTGAGCCAAGAGGGAAGCCTAAGAACAATGGATATGTTACTGTTTGTTCATTTAAATTTTACATATTGATGATAATTGCACTTTTGTGTAAGAAAAAAAGAAGATTGCACTTTCTTTTTTCCATTCTAAATCTGGTTTAAGATTAGGAGTCCGATACTTTGGAAAACCCATGGAATGGGAGAACAAGTGAGAGACAGGGAGTGAAACAAGCAGGAAGAGAAAAGAGGGAAGAGGAGCAGGAAGAGGGCAGGAAAAAGAGGCTGGGGGTGGAACGACGCTATCACTTGAGAAGTTAAGAAACCATGTCATTTGTGGAGCAGAAAATTTGGGGATTTCGTTTTAAAAATTGCATTCTCAGATAAATATAGTCAAGTAGGACAGACATAGAATTAATTTTGGAGATCAGTGGGCAAAAGAGTTTGACAGAGACCATGTCGTATATGTCAGATTGAGTAATGGTGAGCTGCGGTCTGATAACTTAGCTGTCAGCCCCTTGAGGCAGTTCTCCTGGGAAGGGAGAACAGGGAGATGGAGAGCCATGATCCGACAGACTGGCCACATTCCTACTGACCCTACAGAGTACAGACCATCTCCGTGTCCAGGGGGCCTTGGGAATGACTGTGAGAGTGGATGATTCTACTAAAAGGAGACATGTTAAGGAGGCCACTGGGCTCTGAGTCCAGGCTGTGTGTTGGGTCCATGGAGCACAAGAATGGAGAGCTGAATGGGCAGGTCAAAATTAAGGGTCCCAGGGAGTCTGGGACAGAGAGCAGGGAGCTGTGCTCACCACCAAGAAAGTGTACCTTCCCTCTCCACCCCCTGCTCTCTGTTGCAGCCACCGTGAGCTTCATCCTTATTCAGAGATGTCTGTGTCGATAAGGTCCCATTTCTTAGGGTCACAAGTAGTCAGGACAGTGTCACCTGTCAGGTTGGATGGTGAACTTTGGGTGTCAGGCATCCATGTTGGCTCCCTGGGGCTCCCAGCTGCTGTCTGAGGGGAGAAACCCAGGACAGGGAGCACTGGGAGCATCTGAAGCAGGAGCACAGGTGTTCCCTGCTGCCTTGTTGGGTGGTGGCATCAGTGAACAGAAGGGGGAGGGGAGGAACAGCCCCGCTGCAGGATTGAGGGGAAGCATGGTCTTCCTAGGACTTCCCTGGTGGCTCAGATGGTAAAGCGTCTGCCTACAGTGTGGGAGACCTGGGTTTGATCCCCGGGTCGGGAAGATCCCCTGGAGAAGGAAATGGCAACCCACTCCAGTACACTTGCCTGGAGAATCCAATGGATGGAGGAGCCTGGTGGGCTAAAGTCCATGGGGTCGCAAAGAGTCGGACACAACTGAGCAACTTCACTTTCAACTTCATGGTCTTCCTAACTCCCCTAATTGGCTGAGGGGATGCCCAGGCTATCACCAAGGAAGGGGCCAGGATGAGTGTCCTGACGCCTCCCCCCCCCCCCGACCGCCCACATTCTATGTGCTCCAGGGGAGATTGCTAAGCACACATTTACATTAAATTCATAGATGAAGTGAAGAGAGAGGCTTAAGACTGTTAGTTTCATACCTTCCCTGGAGGACGTTGAACCTGGAATACACGTATTGTTTCAATACTCTGCTCATTACTCTGCCTGTTGTATTATCCAGACTTTGAGATTAGAATCTTGCCCCAACATGGGCCATTATTTTTCCAGTGGCATTATCCATCTCTGCATCTCAGACTTGCATGTGTGGTCCAACATGTGCTTCCACAAAGGATTGAGTGAAATGGGTGAAAAAGTGAATTGCATGAAAGAAGAATATATTCCTCAAACAAAACCCAGTGCCTCCCTGAAAACCCTCTTGTTATGTTCTCAGGACACTGTCTCTCTGGTCACCCTCCTTCACGTGGCTGTGTGTCTCTGCCCCAGTCTCCACAGGGCTTCCTGCACATCCTTGTTTCTCAGACTGTAGATGAGGGGGTTGAGCATTGGGATGACCAGGGTGTAGAAGACAGAGACCACCTTGCCCTGCTCCATGGACTCCACAGCTCCCGGCTGGGCATACATGACAAAAAGGGTCCCATAAAAGAGGGACACGGCTGTCATGTGGGAGCCGCAGGTGGAGAAGAGCTTGTGCCTCCCTCCTCCTGAGCGCATCCTCAGGATGGTCACTGTGATGTAGCCATAGGAGACGAGGACCATGAGTGTGGTGCCCACGATGATGAGGCCACAGATTCCAAACATGACCAGCTCATTGATCATAGTGTCAGCACAGGCAATCTGGATCATAGGAGGCACATCACAGAAGAAGTGGTTGATGTGGTTGGAGCTGCAGAATGGGAGGCTGAATGTGAAACTGGTCTGCAGGATGGAGTTGAGGCAGCCCCCGCAGTAGGAGCCCAGCACCAAGCAGGCACAGACCGAGGGGCGCATGGTGATGGGGTAGCTCAGGGGGCTGCAGATGGCCACAAAGCGGTCATAGGCCATCACGGCCAGAAGAAAGGCCTCAGTGGTAGCCAGTAAGGAGAAGAAGAAGAACTGGGTGGCACAGCCTGTGAAGGTGATGAGCTTGGAGGAGGACAGGAAGGTGGCCAGGGCCTTGGGGGCGATGACAGACGAGTAGCACAGGTCCAGGAAGGAGAGGTTCTTGAGGAAGAAGTACATCGGGGAGTGCAGATGGGCATCCAGGGTGATGACCACCATCATGGTGAGGTTCCCCAGGACGGCCACCACATACAGGGCCAGGAAGAGAGCAAAGAGCAGGGCCTGGGTCTGTGGACCCCCCTCAAAGCCCTCCAGCACGAACTCCAGCAGAGGCATCACTGAGAGGGTTCCGTTTTGGGGGGTTGACATGTCCTGAGCTGGGGAACACAGGGCAGAGAGCAGAGAGCTGGTGGGAGGCAGGGAGAGGGAGCAGGTCAAGGCCACAGGGTCATACTCTCTTGGAGAACAGGAACCCTTCAGTGCCTCACTGCCCACTGACCAAGGGACCACCAGCTGCCCAGCTCTGCTTTCAGATGAGCTCAGACTGGCCTGAGATGGCAGACATTCCTCTGATTCAGATCTTCATATACTTGCTTGAAGCACTCCCTCCATGAGAAACTGAGTGTTGCTGAGGATCCGAGCGGGTGTCACAGGTGTTTATCTGAGCTGAGAGCCTTCGGTGTAAAACAGCAATGTAGCCATATTTCACTCCCTTCAAGGAAATATTGCTTCACCTCAAGGATGCTCCTAAACTATTGCATTTACACATCTTGCTCAAGTATGCAATCTTGTGTTTTCTGCACCTTATTTTACTGATTTACTAATTTCAGAAGTATTATTAAGCACTTTTTGTTTCAGGACTGACCTAGTAACTGTTCCACTGCTGCACTAAGCTGGTAGCAGAGCAGGGACCAGTCCTTACCAGGCTAATTCGAGTGCTTTCTGTCTCTCTTCCCTGTGGACACTCAGCCCCAACTCAGCATCTTTTTTTTTTTTTTTTTTTTTTTGAGCCTAGACCAGTTCTTTGCCTCATTGAGGACCTCAGGATGCTTCTTGCCAATGTCCAGATGTTGGACAATTCATAGAAAGGGGACAGCCCAACTCTATAGTCTGAGAAGCAGTGGGACAGGGACTGTGACACATTCAAGACCTGAGCATGTCCTCCCCTGTCCTTACTTCCATGCCCCTGGCTCTTTGGCACATCCCTGTGGGTGATTGCTTGGAGTTGTGGGAGCCTCCAACACTGTCACATCTGCTCAGTGTCTGGGTCCCCCTCCTGGCTGCTGCTTCCTGTCCCTGTCACAGCCCAGATCTCCACTGTCCCTCTTGGGCAGGGCTGACCACCACACTCACATGGGACATGGGGACCCACTGAGTGACGCCAGAGGAACAATCCGAGGAGATTGAATCTAAAGAGGTGGGAGTAGGGAAGGGAGGTGGGCACCGAGCAACTGTGCCCCCCAGGGAGGGGGAATGATCAGTGAGAGGGTGCAGACTGATCCTAGAGAGATCCCATGTTTTCTAGAGATCAGAGCTGTAGCATCATGGATCTGGCTTTCTTTGCAGGGAGTGAGCTCCATGCGGGAGGAGTGTCAGAGGCTGGATGGTCAGTGAAAGGGGAGGAAGGGATGATCCTCACGTTCCCTCTCATCCTGAAGTTCTCTTGGAGGGTGGTCTGTGAGAGCCATGGCATTCTAATGATACAGGGTGCGGTGAAAGAGTGGGTGGTCCAGCGTTCCTCTCCTGGGCTACTTGACCCCACCTCACATGACAGCAGAGGGGATGCTAGTAGGGTTGGACCTGGTGCTCAGGGTGGAGTTGAGGGTCTGCCCCGTACACCTTAGCCATGCGCCTGGCCAGGCCCTGTGCCCACACACTCACACCTGAGGGGCCACGCCCTTGCCCTCTGCTCTGCCCACCCATGTGCTCACCCACATAATGAAGTCAAATGTGACCAAAGGGGCCATCTCCCATTCACCATCCCAGATTGGGTGACCCTGTTTCTGTGTCCCCTGGGGTTTCTGGCTTTATATTTGAGATTATTTCCCAGAATAACTTGTCCACCTCACGGGCCCTTGGGTCATCACAACAGTGACCCTGGGATGCCTGGGGGAATACATGAGAAGCAGTTGGTGTTTTCATCTGGGAAGCCGAGCTCCCGGTTTGGTTTTTGAAAAAACAAACTCACATTCCTTTGGCTTTTGAGATGACCCAAGTGGAGCTGTGGTGGTAGGTTCAGTAACCTGCCTTTGAGTTGAGCCTGAGAAGTACTTTCTCAGGCGAAGCAGAAGAATCCATGCTCTCTACGAGCGTCTATTTGTAGTGACAGTGTCCTGAGCCCTTTCCTGTGAACTCTTGTTACTCGTGTGGTGTAAGCTCCTGCAGCATCAGCTTGAGAAGCCAAGAGCTTGTCAGAAATGCAGAACCTTGGGCACCAAAGTAAAACCCACATTTACTGTAGAACCCCTGATTATTTCTACTCTCGTTAAGCTCATACCTGCTGCCCTAACTGACCCTGCCCAGAGCAGTGAGGAGTGGGGGACCTTGTTGTTCAGGATCCAAGCTCCCAGGACTGACCTGTCAGTGATGCTGACCACGCCCTGCTGAGTGATGACCGCAGTGCCTCTGTGACATCAGGAGAGGCATGGCTCACCCAGGACCCTGTGCTCCTGGGGAGGACAGGACTCCTGACCCAGGTCCGTGCTGATGATAATGATGTGGTGTTGAGGGCCCCCTCCCTCGTCCACCTCTGGCCTCCTGTGCAGGGCAGTGAGAGTGAGGAGTGGGCAGAGGAGGGCAGCAGGTTCTGGCTGCAGAAACTCCTGGGTTTTGATAGAAGCAGAGCAGTGCGTGAACTCAGTTCACTTGCCCCTCCACACTGTCCATCAGCTGGGCAGCAGATTAAGGTGCCTGCACCTTGGGGACACTCTGCTGGGAAGATCTCTCCACCAGCACAGCAGGTCTTTGGGCCTCGAATGGCCAATTAGGTGAAGTTGTGTGTGTTCTGGCCTCTAAAGTGCCCTGGGACTTCCGCTTCTACTGTGTCCCCTGTGGCCACCCTTTCTCTGACCCCTCTCACCTACGGGCTGGGAACCAAACCCAGAAACTCCTCTGAACCCCAGAGCAATGAACAGGAGGTAAGCACTGAGTCTGACAGCAGACCCCATGGCCTTCCCTCAGGGGCAAGAGGTGNCTTCCGCTTCTACTGTGTCCCCTGTGGCCACCCTTTCTCTGACCCCTCTCACCTGCAGGGCTGGGAACCGAACCCAGAAATTCCTCTGAACCCCAGAGCAATGAACAGGAGGTAAGCACTGAGTCTGACAGCAGACCCCATGGCCTTCCCTCAGGGTCAAGAGGTGGGAATTCCTGGGCCCAGAGCCCCTCCTCATAACCAAGCCCTCCTGCTACATCCCCACTATATTGGTTGAGAAAAAGTGACCTGGTGTGAAAGAGTCCTGCCTTGAGGAACTGGGTCCCTGCCTTCTATCATGGTTCCCCTCCCTCAAGCCCCATGACCTTGTGCAAATCACTCTGTCCTTATCATATGTATCAGTTAATTTAAGAGCATCCTTTTTTACATTTTTTATTTTTAACATACATATTTTAAATTATCTATGTAAAAAATTTCAAAATGAACATCTGCTAGCAGAAACCCAAGCAATGAAGATGTGGCAAAGGAAACAAAGAAACTTTAACTGTGTAAAAACCTCAGTCTTATCTAGAACCAGGTGGTTCCCTGGTCTGCACTGGACCGGGCTGACCACCACCCTCACGTGGAATGTGGGGACCCGATGTGTGGCAGCCAGAGGCATGGTTGAGGAATGGCTGAGTGGGGAAGAATGGTGGGCACAGAGCCACGGTGCCTCTTGGGGCTGGGGGCTGGGGACAGAGGGCTAGTGAGACAGTGAAGGCTGATTTCAAAGAGATTTCATGCTTCTTAGAGGTCAGATCTGCAACATCATGGAGCTGGCTGCCTTTGGAGGGAGAGAGTTCCCCAGAAGTGGGGGTGTGCAGGCAGTGGGTGGTGGTGAGTGGTGCCTGTTGAGCAGCAATGGCCCCCATGTTCCTTCCCAGCCTGAAGTTCTTAGAAGGTGATCCATGAGAAGCAAGACGCTCCAGTAGAAGTGCAAGTGAAAGAGTGGGTCGTCCAGCATATCTTTCCTGGGCTATTTGACTCCAATCCTCACATGACAACAGAGGGGACAGTCCTCCCCCATGTTCCTTCCCAGCCTGAAGTTCTTAGAAGGTGATCCATGAGAAGCAAGACGCTCCAGTAGAAGTGCAAGTGAAAGAGTGGGTCGTCCAGCATATCTTTCCTGGGCTATTTGACTCCAATCCTCACATGACAACAGAGGGGACAGTCCGACCAGGGATGCCCAGGATGGCTCCTCTCAAATCAGGTTTAGATCTGGGTGTTATGGGTGGAGTTGGGGGTCTGCCCAACACCCCTTGGTCACCCACCCTGTACACAGAACCCTCTCTGTGCATACCTGAGATGGCCATGCCCTTGTCGTCCGTCTCTGCCCACTCCCTGCTCATGCACACATTGGGGCCACTTTGACCAGAGTGACCAGCTCTCGCATCCACCGTTCTCAGGCAGCCTGTCTTGTTTCTTTGTCCCCTGGGCTTCCCAGTTTCCTGTTTCTGTTCTGTTTCCCAGCACAGTTCATCCACCTCAGAAACCTTGGGTCATCACAACAGTGACCCCTAGGATGCCTGGGGAAGCATATGAGGAGAGGTTGACATTTTCATCCTGAAAGCCAAGTTGTGGTTTGATTTTTGAAAAACAAACTCACATTCCTTTGGCTTGTTGAAATGACCCAGTAGGGCTGTGGTCGTGGCTCCAATAAACCTGCCTCTGAGTTGATCCTGAGAAACACTTTCCCAAATGAAGCAGGAGAATCAGTGTTGTCTGTGAGACTCAATTTTAGTGATGGCATCCTGGGTCCTTTCATTGTGAATCTAGTAACTCAGATGTGGTTTGAGGTACTGCAGAAACAGCAGAACTGTGACTTATTCTGAAATTCAGAGTCTCAGGCACTGAATTAAAACCTACATTTATACAACATTCCCTGATTATTTCTACTCTCATTAAGCTCAACCCATTGCCCTAACTGACCCTGCCCAGGGCAGTGAGGAGTGGGGGACGTTGTTGTCCAGGATCCAGGCTCCCAGGACTCACCTGTCAGTGATGCTGACCACGCCCTGCTGAGTAATGACCACACTGCTCCTGTGATGTCAGGAGGGGCATGGCTCACCCAGGACACTGTGCTCCCGGGGAGGACAGGACTCCTGACCCAGGTCTGTGCTGATGATAATGATGTGGCACTGAGGGCCCCTTCCCTTGTCCACCTCTGACTTCCTGTGTAGGGAAGTGAGAGTGAGGAGGGGACAGAGTGGGGAAACAGGCTCTGGCTGCAGGAACTCCTGGGTCTTGATGGAAGCAGAGCAGGGGATGGACTCAGTCACCTGAGTCTCCACATTATCTGTCCTCTGGACAACATGTCAGGTTCCTGTACCTTGGGGTAACTCTACTGGGAAGATTCTCTCTATTTGCAGGTCTGGGACTTGAGGCCTCAAATGGCCAATTAGGTGAGACCTGGGCTTCTGAGTGCACTGCGACTCACAACCCGCTGGGTCCCGGGAGCTGCAATCCTGTGGCCAATCTTCCTTTGATGCATCTCAGTCCAGTACAGGGGAGGCAGGAAGACTGAAGTCCATTAGGGAGCCCTGAGTGTGGGTGAGGCAAACAGTAAAGAAATGCAGACAACTTACACGGACTCTATGGACGTCCTTGGAAAGATCTCCCTGGGCAGCAGGTGGGACCTCCTGGCCCACAGCCCTTTCTCCTCCTCTGTTCCATCCTCATCTGTTGCTGTGAGGAAAAGTGACAGGTGGAGAGTCTCTACCCAGGGCAAGAGCACAGCCCTTTCTATGACACTTATTAGCCTTATGACCCTGTTTCATGCTAAAATTGTCCTGTTTTTGGCTATTTGCATTCTCCTCAAGGCAGCCCTACACTCAACGTGCTCAGTAGCTTCAGATGTGTCCAACTCTTTGCAACCCCATAGACAGTAGCCCACCAGGCCCCTCTGTCCATGGGATTCTTCAAGCAAGAATACTGGAGTGGGTTGCCATTTCCTTCTCTGGGGGATCTTCCCAACTCAGGGATCAAACTCACATTTCTTATGTCTCCTACATTGGCAAGAGAGTTTTTTACCACTAGCATCACCTGGGAATCACTAAATATATCCACTAAAACAATGTTAATCCTGGCTGGAAAAGGAAAACCAATATACAAATGTGATAAATGTTTAATATTAAAACACAGCAAATATGCTGGATAAAGTTGTATTGTAAACATTCTTTTAAAAAAACATAAGACTGGGTGGCTCAATAATTATTTGAAAAAGTAGGTTTCAGGACTAAATGTTCATGTGGTGACATTTTATAATGAGAATGTTTTATCCTGGATAATGTGAAAATTTAAATTTGTGTACAATTAATGGAGATTTAAAATATAAAAATGATAGAATTAAAGTGAAATGCATGCATTCAAATTATAGTTGATGTGTTAACATACTTCTCAATAATAATGAAACAAGGGAAAATTGTAGTCATTTCTTAGACTGATTCAAAATATTAATTTAATAGACCAATTGGCATAGATGAGCATGATACACAGCAATTGCAGAATATAAATTCCCCTGAAGCACACTGAACATCATTGTAGTAAGGTGAATAGTGTCTCCCTCTAAAAATGTCGACCCAGACATTCAGAAGGTGATCTTATTTTAATATCGGGTCTTTCCAAATGAATGAGCTAGGATGAGGTCATGCGGGATTAGGGAGACCCTAAATCCAATGACCAGTGTCCTTATAAGAAGAGGGACTGATACAGAGACCCAAGACACATGGACGAAGGGCGTGTAAAGACTGGACAGAGGTTGGCATGGTGCAGGAACAGGAGCATGGATGCCAGGGATGCCAGGAGCCCCCAGGAAGAGGCAAGGAAGAATGCTTGTCTAGAGCTTTCAAGGGCAGCAGGCCCTGCTGACAAATTGATTTTGGACTTCTTTCTCTGGACCTCAAGAGAGTAAATTCCTGTTGCTATAAGTCACCAGTTTGGGGTTAGTTAGTTACAATGGCCCTGGTGACTGACACAGGAGGGCAGGGAGGGAGTTTGCTTTTACCTGGCATGGCCAGCAGTACACCTTTACTCTCCTATCTCAGGGGTGGGTCATCTCTCCAGCTCTACGTAAAATGCACTCTTCAGAGATCTTGATCACCTTTCTTAATTCTTCTTTATTCTAGTTCACTTATTTATATCGTTTAAACATACTAACATACTCTAATTACTTGTGAAATCTTCTTTAGAGAAATGTTTATATTGCTTCCTTTTTGAATTTTTTAATACTGTATATTATGTAATAGACATTTCCCCCCTCTAGGTGTATATCTACAAAAGAAATGGATTCCTAAGTAGAAAGATGCATTTTTCTCAACCTCATTAAGTTTCACATTAATATAAATTATGAAGGTTCTTTCCTTACATCTTTCTTCATTTTTGTCAACCAATTACTCAGTACTCAGGCTAGAGGCCTTCCCTTTTAATGAAGTTCTGTGGAACTGAAGCAGTCTATAATGTGACCAACCTAGATAGCATATTGAAAAGCAGAGATATTACTTTGCCGACTAAGGTCCGTCTAGTCAAGGCTAAGGTTTTTCCTGTGGTCATGTATGGATGTGAGAGTTGGACTGTGAAGAAGGCTGAGCGCTGAAGAGTTGATGCTTTTGAACTATGGTGTTGGAAAAGACTCTTGAGAGTCCCTTGGACTGCAAGGAGATCCAACCAGTCCATTCTGAAGGAGATCAGCCCTGGGATTTCTTTGGAAAGACTGATACTAAAGCTGAAACTCCAGTACTTTGGCCACCTCATGCGAAGAGTTGACTCATTGGAAAAGACTCTGATGCTGGGAGGGATTGGGGGCAGGAGGAGAAGGGGACAACAGAGGATGAGATGACTGGATGGCATCACGGACTCGATGGACGTGAGTCTGAGTGAACTCCGGGAGTTGGTGATGGACAGAGAGGCCTGGCGTGCTGCAGTTTATGGGGTTGCAAAGAGTCGGACAGGACTGAGCGACTGAACTGAACTGAACTGAGCTGAGCTGATTAAGGTGCCCTAGTGACACAGTACCGACTGAGCGTCAGCAGAAAGGTTACCCACGCCGATCCGTCTCTTCTGTTCTAGCTTCTTCACCTAGTCTCTGTGTGTCTGGACTGTCTACATTCATAACTTCCACCAGTACAGGAGGATGAATTGTTCTTGTTGTAAGTCACTCTGGCCGTTCAGTGTTCTTGGTGAGCAACTGCAACACATAAAATTCCTCCTTTCTCTACTCATCTGGCCAATTTTCTTTGAAAACTTTTGTAGCAATGTAATGCATCCAGCAGTGTAGGAGTCTCTGTTTGTCCCATCCTTGGTCACATTGATGGATATATCAAACCTATGCCATTTATGGCAAACCACTTCAGTATTCTTGCCTTGGGAACCCCATGAACAGTATGAAAAGGTAAAAGATAGGACAATGAAAGATGAACTCCCCGGGTCGGCAGGTGCCCAAAATGCTACTGGATAAGAGTGGAGAAATAAATCCAGAAAGAATGAAGAGACGGAGCCAAAGCAAAAACAACACCCAGCTGTCGATGTGACTGGTGATGGAAATAAAGTCCCCTGCTATAAAGAGCAATATTGCATAGGAACCTGGAATGTTATGTCCATGAATCAAGGCAAATTGGAAGTGGCCAAACAGGAGATGGCAAGAGTGAACATCAACATTTTAGGAATCAGTGAACTAAAATGGACTGGAATGGGTATTTTAACTCAGATGACCATTGTATCTACTACTGTGGGCAAGAATCCCTTAGAAGAAATGGAGTAGCCATCATAGTCAACAAAAGCGTTTGAAATGCAGTACTTGGATGCAATCTCAAAAATGACAGAATGATCTCTGTTCATTTCCAAGGCAAACCATTCAATAATGCAGTAATCCAAGTCTATGCCCCAACCAGTAATGCTGAAAAAGCTGAAGTTGAATGGTTCTATGAAGACCTACAAGACCTCCTAGAACTAACACCCCCAAAAGATGTCCTTTTCATTATAGAGAACTGGAATGCAAAAGTAGGAAGTCAAGAAACACCTGGAGTAACAGACAGATATGGCCACGGAGTACAGAATGAAGCAGGCAACGGCTAATAGAGTTTTGCCAAGATAATGCTGAGGAAGGCTTTCTTACCTCTCCTTGCTATTCTTTGGAACTCTGCATTCAAAAGAGTATATCGCTCCTTTTCTCCTTTTCCTTTCACTTCTGTTCTTGTCAAAGCTATTTGTAAGGCCTCTTCAGACAATCATTTTGGCTCTTTGCATTTCTTTCTCTTGGGGAAGGTCTTGATCCTTGCCTCCTGTACAATGTCACAAACCTCTGTCCATAGTTCTTCAGGCACTCTGTCTATCAGATCTAATCCCTTGAATCTATTTCTCAGTTCCCTTGTATAATCACAAGAGATTTGATTTAGGTCATATCTGAATGGCCAAGATGGGCACAATAAAGGACAGAAATGGTATGGACCTAACAGAAGCAGAAGATGTTAGCAAGAGGTGGCAAGAATACACAGAAGAACTATACAAAAAAGATCTCACGACCCAGATAATCATGGTGGTGTGATCACTCACCTAGAGCCAGACACGCTGCTGCTGCTGCTACTAAGTCGCTTCCATCGTGTCCGACTCTGTGCGACCCCAGAGATGGCAGCCTACCAGGCTCTTCTGTCCCTGGGATTCTCCAGGCAAGAACACTGGAGTGGGTTGCCATTTCCTTCTCCAATGCATGAGGGTGAAAAGTGAAAGTGAAGTTGCTCAGTCGTGTCTGACTTCACGATCCCATGGACTGCAGTCCACCAGGCTCCTCCGTCCATGGGACTTTCCAAGCAAGAGTACTGGAGTGGGGTGCCATTTCCTTCTCCGAGAGCCAGGCATGCTGGAATGCAAAGTCAAGTGGGCCTTAGAAAGCATCACTATGAACAGAGCTAGTGGAGGTGATGGAATTCCAGTTGACTTATTTCAAATCCTAAAAGATGATGCTGTGAAAGTGCTGCAGTTAATATGCCAGCAAATTTTGAAAACTCAGTAGTGCCAACAGAACTGGCAAAGATCAGTTTTCATTCCAATCCCAAAGAAAGGCAATGCCAGATCATGGTATCTGGTCCCATCACTTCATGGCAAATAGGTGGGGAAACAATGGAAACTGTGACATACTTTACTTTTGAGGGCTCCAAAATCACTGCAGATGGTGACTGCAGCCAAGAAATTCAAAGACGCTTACTCCTTGGAAGAAAAGCTGTGAGCAACCTAGACAACATACTAAAAAGCAGAGACATTACTTTGCCAGCAAAAGTCCGTCTAGTCAAAGCTTGGCTTTTCCATTGGTCATGTATGGATGTTAGTGAGAGTTGGACTATAAAGAAAGCTGAGCACTGAGGAATTGATGCTTTTGAACTGTGGTGTTGGAGAGTCCCTTGGAGGGACTCTCAAGGACATCCAAACAGTCCATCCTAAAGGAAATCAGTCCTGAATATTCATTGGAAGGACTGATGCTGAAGCTGAAGCTCCAATACTTTGGCCACCTGATGGGAAGAAATGACTCCTTTGAAAAGACCCTGATGCTGGGAAAGATTGAGGACGTGAGGAGAAGGGATGACAGAGGATGAGATGGCTGGATGGCATCACCAACTCAATAGACATAAGTTTGAGTAAACTCTGGGAGTTGGTGTTGGACAGGGGGGCCCTGGCATGCTGCAGTCCTTGCGGTCACAAAGAGCTGGACACGATTGAGTGACTGAACGAACTGATAATCACCAAAAGATAGGTACTGAGAACTTACCTATGACAGCAGCTTGCAAAACATTGTATGGGATCTACAAACAAAATAAACCACTTCTAACATTGTGCAGTGATTTCCACTGATATCTGAAATGTAGGTAATGTAAACAAAAAGACAATCTGTAGAATTAAAAAAAAATCTTTTCCTTCAGATTATTGGAGAATTTCTATTCCATTAATATCTAACCAGCTTTCTTGATTTATTCCAAAGTCTTAACTAATACTTTTCTAAGAACAATAAGTTGTGGTTGTCCATTCGCTAAGTCATGTCCGACTCTTTGTGACCCCATGGCCTACTGCCTGGCAGGCTCCTCAGTCCGTGGGGTTTTCCAGGCAAAAGTAATGGAGTGGATCGCCGTTAGAATTAAAAAAAAATCTTTTCCTTCAGATTATTGGAGAATTTCTATTCCATTAATATCTAACCAGCTTTCTTGATTTTTTCCAAAATCCTAACTAATACTTTTCTAAGAACAATAAGTTGTGGTTGTCCAGTCGCTAAGTCATGTCCGACTCTTTGCGAACCCATGGCCTATTGCCTGGCAGGCTCCTCAGTCCGTGGGGTTTTCCAGGCAAAAGTAATGGAGTGGATCGCCATTTCCTTCTCCAGGGGACCTTCCCAGACCAGGTATTGAACTCACATCTCCTGCATAAGCAGGCAGATTCTTTACCACTGAGCCAAGAGGGAAGCCTAAGAACAATGGATATATCACTGTTTGTTCATTTAAATTTTACATATTGATGATAATTGAACTTTTGTGTAAGAAAAAAAGAAGATTGCACTTTCTTTTTTCCATTCTAAATCTGGTTTAAGATTAGGAGTCCGATACTTTGGAAAACCCATGGAATGGGAGAACAAGTGAGAGACAGGGAGTGAAACAAGCAGGAAGAGAAAAGAGGGAAGAGGAGCAGGAAGAGGGCAGGCAAAAGAGGCTGGGGGTGGAACGACGCTATCACTTGAGGTTAAGAAACCATGTCATTTGCGGAGCAGAATATTTGGGGATTTCGTTTTAAAAATTGCAATCTCAGATAAATATAGTCAAGTAGAACAGACATAGAATTAATTTTGGAGATCAGTGGGCAAAAGAGTTTGACAGAGACCATGTCGTATATGTCAGATTGAGTAATGGTGAGCTGCGGTCTGATAACTTAGCTGTCAGCCCCTTGAGGCAGTTCTCCTGGGAAGGGAGAACAGGGAGATGGAGAGCTGTGATCTGACAGACTGGCCACATTCCTACTGAACTTACAGAGTACAGACTATCTCCGTGTCCAGGGGGCCTTGGGAATGACTGTGAGAGTGGATGATTCTACTAAAAGGAGACATGTTAAGGAGGCCACTGGGCTCTGAGTCCAGGTTGTGTGTTAGGTCCATGGAGCATAAGAATGGCGAGCTGAATGGGCAGGTCAAAATTAAGGGTCCCAGGGAGTCTGGGACAGAGAGCAGGGAGCTGTGCTCACCACCAAGAAAGTGTACCTTCCCTCTCCACCCCCTGGTCTCTGTTGCAGCCACCGTGAGCTTCATCCTTATTCAGAGATGTCTGTGTTGATAGGGTCCCATTTCTCAGGGTCACAAGTACTCAGGACAGTGTCACCTGTCAGGTTGGATGGTGAACTTTGGGTGTCAGGCATCCATGTTGGTTCCCTGGGGCTCCCAGCTGCTGTCTGAGGGGAGAAACCCAGGACAGGGAGCACTGGAGCGTCTGAAGCAGGAGCACAGGTGCTCCCTGCTGCCTTGTTGGGTGGCAGCATCAGTGAACAGAAGGGGAAGAGGAGGAACAGCCCCACTGCAGGATTGAGGGGAAGCATGGTCTTCCTAACTCCCCTAATAGGCTGTGGGGATGCCCAGGCTATCACCAAGGAAGGGGCCAGGATGAGTGTCCTGACGCCTCCCCCTTATCTAACCAGCTTTCTTGATTTATTCCAAAGTCTTAACTAATACTTTTCTAAGAACAATAAGTTGTGGTTGTCCATTCGCTAAGTCATGTCCGACTCTTTGTGACCCCATGGCCTACTGCCTGGCAGGCTCCTCAGTCCGTGGGGTTTTCCAGGCAAAAGTAATGGAGTGGATCGCCGTTTCCTTCTCCAGGGGACCTTCCCAGACCAGGTATTGAACTCACATCTCCTGCATAAGCAGGCAGATTCTTTACCACTGAGCCAAGAGGGAAGCCTAAGAACAATGGATATGTTACTGTTTGTTCATTTAAATTTTACATATTGATGATAATTGCACTTTTGTGTAAGAAAAAAAGAAGATTGCACTTTCTTTTTTCCATTCTAAATCTGGTTTAAGATTAGGAGTCCGATACTTTGGAAAACCCATGGAATGGGAGAACAAGTGAGAGACAGGGAGTGAAACAAGCAGGAAGAGAAAAGAGGGAAGAGGAGCAGGAAGAGGGCAGGAAAAAGAGGCTGGGGGTGGAACAACGCTATCACTTGAGAAGTTAAGAAACCATGTCATTTGTGGAGCAGAAAATTTGGGGATTTCGTTTTAAAAATTGCATTCTCAGATAAATATAGTCAAGTAGGACAGACATAGAATTAATTTTGGAGATCAGTGGGCAAAAGAGTTTGACAGAGACCATGTCGTATATGTCAGATTGAGTAATGGTGAGCTGCGGTCTGATAACTTAGCTGTCAGCCCCTTGAGGCAGTTCTCCTGGGAAGGGAGAACAGGGAGATGGAGAGCCATGATCCGACAGACTGGCCACATTCCTACTGACCCTACAGAGTACAGACCATCTCCGTGTCCAGGGGGCCTTGGGAATGACTGTGAGAGTGGATGATTCTACTAAAAGGAGACATGTTAAGGAGGCCACTGGGCTCTGAGTCCAGGCTGTGTGTTGGGTCCATGGAGCACAAGAATGGAGAGCTGAATGGGCAGGTCAAAATTAAGGGTCCCAGGGAGTCTGGGACAGAGAGCAGGGAGCTGTGCTCACCACCAAGAAAGTGTACCTTCCCTCTCCACCCCCTGCTCTCTGTTGCAGCCACCGTGAGCTTCATCCTTATTCAGAGATGTCTGTGTCGATAAGGTCCCATTTCTTAGGGTCACAAGTAGTCAGGACAGTGTCACCTGTCAGGTTGGATGGTGAACTTTGGGTGTCAGGCATCCATGTTGGCTCCCTGGGGCTCCCAGCTGCTGTCTGAGGGGAGAAACCCAGGACAGGGAGCACTGGGAGCATCTGAAGCAGGAGCACAGGTGTTCCCTGCTGCCTTGTTGGGTGGTGGCATCAGTGAACAGAAGGGGGAGGGGAGGAACAGCCCCGCTGCAGGATTGAGGGGAAGCATGGTCTTCCTAGGACTTCCCTGGTGGCTCAGATGGTAAAGCGTCTGCCTACAGTGTGGGAGACCTGGGTTTGATCCCCGGGTCGGGAAGATCCCCTGGAGAAGGAAATGGCAACCCACTCCAGTACACTTGCCTGGAGAATCCAATGGATGGAGGAGCCTGGTGGGCTAAAGTCCATGGGGTCGCAAAGAGTCGGACACAACTGAGCAACTTCACTTTCAACTTCATGGTCTTCCTAACTCCCCTAATTGGCTGAGGGGATGCCCAGGCTATCACCAAGGAAGGGGCCAGGATGAGTGTCCTAGATGTGTATAAGAGACAGGTGATCACTCACCTAGAGCCAGACACGCTGCTGCTGCTGCTACTAAGTCGCTTCCATCGTGTCCATCTCTGGGGTCGCACAGATTTTTTTTTTTTTTTTTTTGAGCCTAGACCAGTTCTCTGCCTCATTTAGGACCTCAGGGTGCTTCTTGCCAATGTCCAGATGTTGGACAATTCATAGAAAGGGGACAGTCCAACTCTATAGTCTGAGAAGCAGTGGGACAGGGGCTGTGACACATTCAAGACCTGAACATGTCCTCCCCTGTCCTTACTTCCATGCCCCTGGCTCTTTGGCACATCCCTGTGGGTGATTGCTTGGAGTTGTGGGAGCCTCCAACACTGTCACGTCTGCTCAGTGTCTGGGTCCCCCTGCTGGCTGCTGCTTCCTGTCCCTGTCACAGCCCAGATCTCCACTGTCCCTCTTGGGCAGGGCTGACCACCACACTCACATGGGACATGGGGACCCACTGTGTGGTGCCAGAGGAATAGTCCGAGGAGATTGAATCTAAAGAGGTGGGAGTAGGGAAGGGAGGTGGGCACCGAGCAACTGTGCCCCCCAGGGAGGGGGGAGGATCAGTGAGAGTGTGCAGGCTGATCCCAGAGAGATCCCATGTTTTCTAGAGATCAGAGCTGTAGCATCGTGGATCTGGCTTTCTTTGCAGGGAGTGAGCTCCATGCGGGAGGAGTGTACAGGCAGAGGCTGGATGGTCAGTGAAAGGGGAAGAAGGGATGATCCTCACATTCCCTGTCATCCTGAAGTTTTCTTGGAGGGTGGTCTGTGACAGCCATGGCATTCTAACAATACAGGGTGCGGTGAAAGAGTGGGTGGTCCAGCGTTCCTCTCCTGGGCTACTTGACCCCACCTCACATGACAGCAGAGGGGATGCTGGTAGGGTTGGACCTGGCGCTCAGGGTGGAGTTGAGGGTCTGCCCCGTACACCTTAACCATGCGACTGGCCAGGCCCTGTGCCCACACACTCACACCTGAGGGGCCACGCCCTTGCCCTCCGCTCTGCCCACCCATGTGCTCACCCACATAACGAAGTCAAATGTGACCAGAGGGGCCATCTCCCACCCACCATCCCAGATTGGGTGACCCTGTTTCTGTGTCCCCTGGGGTTTCCGGCTTTATATTTGAGATTATTTCCCAGAACAATTTGTCTACCTCACGGGCCCTTGGGTCATCACAACAGTGACCCTGGGATGCCTGGGGGAATACATGAGAAGCAGTTGGTGTTTTCATCTGGGAAGCCGAGCTCCCGGTTTGATTTTTGAAAAAACAAACTCACATTCCTTTGGCTTTTGAGATGACCCAAGTGGAGCTGTGGTGGTAGGTTCAGTAACCTGCCTTTGAGTTGAGCCTGAGAAGTACTTTCTCAGGCGAAGCAGAAGAATCCATGCTCTCTACGAGCGTCTATTTGTAGTGACAGTGTCCTGAGCCCTTTCCTGTGAACTCTTGTTACTCGTGTGGTGTAAGCTCCTGCAGCATCAGCTTGAGAAGCCAAGAGCTTGTCAGAAATGCAGAACCTTGGGCACCAAAGTAAAACCCACATTTACTGTAGAACCCCTGATTATTTCTACTCTCGTTAAGCTCATACCCGCTGCCCTAACTGACCCTGCCCAGGGCAGTGAGGAGTGGGGGACCTTGTTGTTCAGGACCCAGGCTCCCAGGACTGACCTGTCAGTGATGCTGACCACGCCCTGCTGAGTGATGACCGCAGTGCCTCTGTGACGTCAGGAGGGGCATGGCTCACCCAGGACCCTGTGCTCCCGGGGAAGACAGGACTCCTGACCCAGGTCCGTGCTGATGATAATGATGTGGTGTTGAGGGCCCCCTCCCTCGTCCACCTCTGGCCTCCTGTGCAGGGCAGTGAGAGTGAGGAGTGGGCAGAGGAGGGCAGCAGGCTCTGGCTGCAGAAACTCCTGGGTTTTGATAGAAGCAGAGCAGTGCGTGAACTCAGTTCACTTGCCCCTCCACACTGTCCATCAGCTGGGCAGCAGATTAAGGTGCCTGCACCTTGGGGACACTCTGCTGGGAAGATCTCTCCACCAGCACAGCAGGTCTTTGGGCCTCGAATGGCCAATTAGGTGAAGTTGTGTGTGTTCTGGCCTCTAAAGTGCCCTGGGACTTCCGCTTCTACTGTGTCCCCTGTGGCCACCCTTTCTCTGACCCCTCTCACCTACGGGCTGGGAACCAAACCCAGAAACTCCTCTGAACCCCAGAGCAATGAACAGGAGGTAAGCACTGAGTCTGACAGCAGACCCCATGGCCTTCCCTCAGGGGCAAGAGGTGGGAATCCCTGGGCCCAGAGCCCCTCCTCCTAACCAAGCCCTCCTGCTACATCCCCACCATGTTGGTTGAGAAAAAGTGACCTGGTGTGAAAGAGTCCTACCTTGAGGAACGGTGTCCCTCCCTTCTATCATGGTTCTCCTCCCTCAAGCCCCATGACCTTGTGCAAATCACTCTGTCCTTATCATATGTATCAGTTAATTTAAGAGCATCCTTTTTACATTTTTTATTTTTAACATGCATATTTTAAATTATCTATTTAAAAAAATTCTAAATGAACATCTGCTAGCAGAAACCCAAGCAATGAAGATGTGGCAAAGGAAACAAAGAAACTTTAACTGTGTAAAAACCTCAGTCTTATCTAGAACCAGGTGGATTCTCTACAGATGTGTGTGTGTGCTGGTGGGTTTTATTTTATTGGTTTTAACTTCTAAAATATGGATCATGACATTCATGAATTCTACAAGATGATCTTTTCACTAACTCTATGAATATCTAAGTCAGTTTTTTGCCTTTAATGGGTAGATTAACTAAATTTATTTATCCATTGTATTAGTGGATCATGAGACTATTTTTTTCTGTTATAAACAATATGGTGAAGAATGCTCACTCTGCCCTCCTGGTCACATTGCCTGGACTGGCAGCTGATCTTTATGCCTATTCCCTATTGCACTCTCAGACCTGGTACAATTTCCGCCTCTGGCATCAGGATATGAAAAATGCACATGGGTCTCCCCTCAGTACTTAACATCTTTCATCTTCTGAATTTTTGTGCATCTCACATGGTGTGACGACTAGTTGCATCAATTTGACTGGGCCAGGGGATGTCCAGATATTTGGTCAAATATGATTCCAGGTATTTGGGTGAGGGTGTTTTTGGATGGATTTTAAATTGGTACACAGGGCAAAGCAGATTGCATCCCTAATGTAGGTGGGCCTCGTCCAATCAGTTGAAAGCTTGAATAGAAGAAGACCTTGACCTGCCTCTAAATAAGAAGAGATTCCGTCTGCCCAACTGCCTTTTAAGCTGGGACATCAGGATTTTCCTGTTCCGGTACTCGAAACTGAAAACAGAAGCTTTTCCTGAATCTTGAGCCTGCCAACCATAGATCTGGGGGCCTGTTGGCATCCATAATAGTGTGGGGGTGATTCCTTATAGTGACTCTGTTTCTATATATGTCTGTGTTGTTGTTTAGTTGCTAGGTCATATCTGACTCTTTGTGACCCCCATGGACTGTAGCCTGCCAGGCTCTTCTGTCCATGGGATTTCCCAGGCAAGACTCCTGCAGTGGGTTGCCATTTCTTTCTCCAGGGCATCATCCCAACCCAGGGATTGAACCCATGTCTCCTGCATTGGCAGGTGGGTTCTTTACCACTGAGCCACCAGGGAGGCTCTACACATGTCTGTACATGTCCTATAGGCTTTGGGTCTCTGAGAAACCCCAACTGATCCACTAACACTAGTATCTACTTTTAACAAGCACAACTATTAGTGTGGACAAACATCTTTCCATACAGTTGTTGGCCGTTTGTGTTTCTAATTCTGTTATTTGCTCCTTTACAAGCACATTACTGTAATGCAGTCTTGCCTGGGGGCTGTGATCCAAATTAGACAAGCAGGGGAGGATGAGCCTGGACTTCACCCCTTCTTTGTGGACCACAGCCCCAGGAACACTGGCCTGATAGCCCATATCACTGGGCTCAGTGACTCACATGCTTGCTGTTCCAGTGTGAAGCAGAGCTCTTCCCATTTATTTCAGTCTTTGGCCTTAAAATCCTACCCAACCTCATCCTAGAATAAACTCTGGTCCACTCCCCTGCTGGGAGGAAAACTTCCCACACAACAGTCAATCTTTGCTTTCTCAGTCTCTACTTTCTATTTTACAACAAAATTTTCATTTTTTTCATGGATTCTGAGCTCTTTCCATATTCAGTTCAGTTCAGTCACTCAGTCGTGTCCGACTCTTTGCAACCCCATAGACTGCAGCATGCCAGGCTTCCCTGTCCACCACCAACTCCCAGAGTTTACTCAAACTCATGTCCATTGAGTCAGTGATGCCATCCAACCATCTTACAGATCCTGTATATCTAACATTTGTTCAATGTGCTGCTGGCTTTTGAGTGGTCTCCTTGGTTCTCATATGACTTTCTCTAGGGATACTCCCATCCTCTCCTCAGCCTCTTCCTGAGGAAATTGGGGTTTCCTAAGGGTCAACTACCCTCTTGACCACACATCAAACTAACAAGTACACCCTCAATGAAGACTCCTTCTTCATGTTCTTCTCATAACATTGGAGTTTTTACTTTTTCAGCAATCACATTGTTAATACATCCAGAATCTATACTGGTGTGTTCTGTGAAGCTGATGCTAATTTTTTTCCAAGCAGAAAAAGTTTACTGAATATTTTGACCTTTCTATAGTTACTGAAATCATTTTGATTTTAACATTATTTCCTCAAAATATATACAACTGTCTCTGTTCTCCACATTCTCATTGACAACTGATGTTATAAAACTTATGATTTTTTAAATTTGATAGGTGAAAAATCATATATTATTATTTTGATTTGCATTTTAAAATTTTGGATGAAGTTAAATAAACACCATTATATGTGTTAGTCATAACTGTTTCCTATTAATGCAACTGAAAAGGAAATTTTTAAAAATATAACATTATATCTTATAATCAGTTCAGTTCAGTCACTCAGTCGTGTCCAACTCTTTGAGACCCCATGAATTGCAGCACACCAGACCTGTCTGTCCATCACCAACTCCTGGAGTCCACCCAAACTCATGTCCATCGAGTTGATGATGCCATCCAGCCATCTCACCCTCTGTCGTCCCCTTTACCTCCTGCCCTCAATCCCTCCCAGCATCAGGGTCTTTTCCAATGAGTCAACTCCTCGCATGAGCTGGCCAAAGTATTGGAGTTTCAGCTTTAGCATCAGTCCTTCCAATGAACACCCAGGACTGATCTCCTTTAGGATGGACTGGTTGGATCTCCTTGCAGTCCAAGGGACTCTCAAGAGTCTTCTCCAACACCACAGTTCAAAAGCATCAATTCTATGGCACTCAGCCTTCTTCACAGTCCAACTCTCACATCCACACATGACTACTGGAAAAACCATAGCCGTGACTAGGTGGATCTTTGTTGGCAAAGTAATGCCTCTGCTTTTTAATATGATATCTATAAGACTATACTATATCTTATAGTAGTGTTATAGCTTTATTCATATTAATAACAAAATCCTGTTAAAATTTTACTATATTTAAAAAGCTATTGAAATGTTGATTTATAACATTGTATTAGTTTCAAGTGTACAATAAAATGGTTCAGGTATAAATACATATAAATATACATATTGCTTTTTACATTTTCTTCCATTATAATTTATTACAAGGTATTGCCAAGAGAAATAGCAATAACCTCAGATATGCAGATGACACCACCCTTATGGCAGAAAGCAAAGAGGAACTAAAAAGCCTCTTGATGAAAGTGAAAGAAGAGAGTGAAAAAGTTGGCTTAAAACTCAACATTCAAAAAACTAAGATCATGGCATCCAGTCCCATCACTTCATGGCATATAGACAGAAAAAAATGAAAACAGTGAGAGACTTTATTTTGGGGGCTCCAAAATCACTGCAGACAGTGACTGAAGCCTTGAAATTAAAAGATGCTTGCACATTGGAAGAAAAGTTATGACCAACCTAGACAGCATATTAAAAAAGCAGAGACATTACTTTGCCAACAAAGGTTCATCTAGTCAAAGTAATTGTTTTTCCAGTAGTCATGTATGGATGTGAGAGTTGGACCATAAAGAAGGCTGAGCCCTGAAGAATTGATGCTTTTGAACTGTGGTGTTGGAGAAGACTCTTGAGTCCCTTGGACTGCAAGGGGATCAAACTAGTCAATTCTAAAGGAAATCATTCAACATTGTTTTGGAAGTTTTGGCCATGGCAATCAGAGCAGAAAAAGAAATAAAAGGAATCCAAATTGGAAAAGAAGGAGTAAAACTCTCACTGTTTGCAGATAACATGATCCTCTACACAAAAAACCCTAAAGACTCCACCAGAAAATTACTAGAGCTAATCAACGAATATAGTAAAGTTGCAGGATATAAAATCAACACACAGAAATCCCTTGCATTCCTATACACTAATAATGAGAAAATACAGAAATTAAGGAAACAATTCCATTCATCATTGCAACAAAAAGAATAAAATACTTCAGAATATATCTACCTAAAGAAACTAAAGACCTATATATAGAAAACTATAAAACACTGGTGAAAGAAATCAAAGAGGACACTAATAGATGGAGAAATATACCGTGTTCATGGATCGGAAGAATCAATATAGTGAAAATGAGTATACTACGCAAAGCAATCTATAGATTCAATGCAATCCCTATCAAGCTACCAGCGGTATTTTTCACAGAACTAGAACAAATAATTTCAAGATTTGTATGGAAATACAAAAAAACCTCAAATAGCCAAAGCAATCTTGAGAAAGAAGAATGGAACTGGAGGAATCAACCTGCCTGGCTTCAAGCTCTACTACAAAGCCACAGTCATCAAGACAGTATGGTACTGGCACAAAGACAGAAATATAGATCAATGGAACAAAATAGAAAGCCCAGAGATAAATCCACACACCTATGGACACCTTATCTTCGACAAAGGAGGCAAGAATATACAATGGAGTAAAGACAATCTCTTTAACAAGTGGTGCTGGGAAAACTGGTCAACCACTTGTAGAAGAATGAAACTAGATCACTTTCTAACACCACACACAAAAATAAACTCAAAATGGATTAAAGATCTAAACGTAAGACCAGAAACTATAAAACTCCTAGAGGAGAACATAGGCAAAACACTTTCCGACATAAATCACAGCAGGATCCTCTATGATCCACCTCCCAGAATACTGGAAATAAAAGCAAAAATAAACAAATGGGATCTAATTAAAATTAAAAGCTTCTGCACAACAAAGGAAACTATAAGCAAGGTAAAAAGACAGCCTTCTGAATGGGAGAAAACAATAGCAAATGAAGCAACTGACAAACAACTAATCTCAAAAATATACAAGCAACTTATGCAGCTCAATTCCAGAAAAATAAATGACCCAATCAAAAAATGGGCCAAAGAACTAAATAGACATTTCTCCAAAGAAGACATACAGATGGCTAACAAACACATGAAAAGATGCTCAACATCACTCATTATCAGAGAAATGCAAATCAAAACCACAATGAGGTACCTTTTCACGCCAGTCAGAATGGCTGCAATCCAAAAGTCTACAAGCAATAAATGCTGGAGAGGGTGTGGAGAAAAGGGAACCCTCTTACACTGTTGTTGGGAATGCAAACTAATACAGCTATTATGGAGAACAGTGTGGAGATTCCTTACAAAACTGGAAACAGAACTGCCTTATGACCCAGCAATCCCACTGCTGAGCATACACACCGAGGAAACCAGAATTGAAAGAGACATGTGTACCCCAATCACAGCACTGTTTATAATAGCCAGGACATGGAAGCAACCTAGATGCCCATCAGCAGACGAATGGATAAGAGAGCTGAGGTACATATACATAATGGAGTATTACTCAGCCATTAAAAAGAATACATTTGAATCAGTTCTAATGAGGTGGATGAAACGAGGCGATTATACAGAGTGAAGTAAGCCAGAAAGAAAAACACCAATACAGTATACTAACACATATATATGGAATTTAGAAAGATGGTAACGATAACCCTGTATGCGAGGCAGCAAAAGAGGCACAGATGTATAGAACAGTCTTTTGGACTTTGTGGGAGAGGGAGAGGGTGGGATGATTTGGAAGAATGGCATTGAAACATGTATAATATCATATAAGAAACTATCAGTCCAGGTTTGATGCAGGATACAGGATGCTTGGGGCTGTTGCACTGGGATGAGGGGGTTTCAGGATGGGGAACACATCCACCCGTGGTGGATTCATGTTGATGTATGGCAAAACCAATACAATATTGTAAAGTAAAAATAAATAAAGGAAATCAACCCTGAATATGCATTGAAAGAATTGATGGTGAAGCTGAAGCTCCAATATTTTTGCCACCTGATGGGAAGAACTGACTCATTTGAAAATGCCCTGATGCTGGGAAAGATTGAAGGCAGGAGGAGAAGGGGATGACAGAGGATAAGATGGTTGGATGGCATCACCGACTCGATGGACATGAGTTTGAGCAAGCTCCAGGAACTGGAGCAGGTCCCTGAAGGACAGGGAAACCTGGTGTGCTGCAGTCCATGGGGTCGCAGAAAGTCGGACACGACTGAGTGACTGAACCAAACTGAACGACGTATTAAGTATATTTCCCTGTGCCATACAGTAGGTCGCTGTTGATTAGTTAGTTTATATATAGTAGTGTACATATTTTAATCCCAAACTCGTTTATCTTTCTCCCTCACTCTCTTTTGGTAACCACCAATTTGTTTTCTACGTCTGTGAGTCTGTCTCCATTTTGTAAATAAGCTCGCTAGTACCCTTCTTTTAGAGCCCACGCATAAGTGGCACTGTCTGCTACTTGTCTTTCTGTGTCTGCCTGACTCCACTCAGTGTGCCCAGCTCTAGGTCCAGCCATGTCGCTGCAATGGCCCTATTTCCTTCTTTTTTATAGTTACTCACTCAGTCGCGTTCAGCTCTCTGTGACTCCATGGACTGTAGCCCGCCAGTCTCCTCTGTCCATGGAACTCTCCAGACAAGAATACTGGAGTGGGTTGCCATCCCCTTCTCCAGGGAGTCTTCAGACCCAGGGATCGAAACTGGGTCTCCTGCATGGCAGGCAAATTCTTCACCAGCTGAGTAATATTCCACTGTGTATATGTACCACGTCTTCTTTATTCATTCATCTGTCAGTTGATGCTTCCTGGCTATTGTGCATAGTGTTGCTATGAACATTCTGGTGCATGCATCTTCTCAAATTATATTTCTCTGTGGATATATGCCCAGAAGTGGGATTGCAGGGTCATAAGTTATAATGAGGAAAATTTTACTATAATTTTTGTTGATCAGTAAGTTTTTCATTGTAATAGCTTTTCTTAGTGTCCCACAATGATTTATTTCATGAGCTCTCTTTTTTCTTTTTTTTTTCTCCATGAATTGTCTTTCTTTACAGAGCAAACACCTAAAAGGAGATGGAGGTGGGTGAACGTCATATCAAGGCTGTAACTGCTTCCCTCTCTGGCCAACTATTGCTGGTTTGTGTTGTTAGATCTGATTTTCAAATGAAATGAAGTTCAGATTTCATATGTACTCTCCCATTATTTTTGTTGTTGGGAACCAAAATGAAGTGGAATTTTTAAAATATCTGCAACTCACCTATACCAAAGAGAAAAATAGCGTGTTCATACAGGTCATCTTGCTAAGCACGTTTAGAGCTACAAAAACACAAAATTAGAATGTCAGCCATCATAACATGGGAGCTGAAACTGTTTATAAAGCAAGCGGACTTTACATAACCAAAAAAGAAATTTCTGGTGCAGGAGAAAGTCTTAAGGGCTTCATGATGAGTACAGAGAAAAAAGAAAAAATGTATTAAAGAGAAGTTAATAAGTATAAAGGACAGATATGTAAAATTCAATATAAAATTAACTAACTTTGACAGAGAAAAACCAACAATGGAAGAGAAAATATTTTCAAAAACAGAATAGAAGAGACTCAGAGCATTGAAGAAGGAATCCCATTGGCAATGTGTTTTTTTGGAGGCAGGGTATTGCAGAACAATGAACTCCAAGACGCATCCTGACTAAGCATCGTGATGTGGACAAGGAGGGGGAGGAGGATGGGACATTTTAAATACACAAGAAGATGAGCACATGGTGAAATGAGCCCTGATTACTCATTGCCCAGCTTTAATAGCCATCAACTCTTAAACAGGCTTGTCCAGCCCTTACCCTACTCCCATAGCCCCTATGCGGGCGGCTGCACGGGTGGCCACGACCTGGCACACTAAGCGTGGGTGGCCATGACCTGGCACACTAAGCATGTCCGAGAGGAGTTACCCCATGTCCGAGGTCAGGGGCAGAAGCCGAGAGTGCCAGGCTGAGACGGCACAGGAATGGCCGAGAGGAGCTATCCAAGTCCAAGGTCAGGGGCGGTGGCTGGGAGCAGCTACCCGCGTCCGAGGTCAGGGGCGGCCGGGAGAAGCCACCTCACGCCGCAGGCCAGGAGCAGTGGCCCTGAGGAGCCACCTTGCCCCCGAGGCCAGGGTCGGCGGCCGGGAGGAGCAACCTGAGGAGCAGTGGCTGCGTGGGTGCAGAAGGGCCTAGAGGAGCCATCCCACATTGACAGTCAGGAAGGGCAGCGGTAAGGAGATACCCCTCGTACAAGGTACGGAGCAGTGACTACGCTTTGCTGGAGCAGCCGAGAAGAGACCCCACACCCAAGGTAAGAGAAACCCAAGTAAGATGGTAGGTGTTGCAAGAGGGCATCAGAGGGCAGACACACTGAAACCATACTCACAGAAAACTAGTCAGTCTAATCACACTAGGACCACAGCTTTGTCTAACTCAATGAAACCAAGCCATGCCTGCAGGGCAACCCAAGACGGGCAGGTCATGGTGGAGAGGGCTGACAGAACGTGGTCCACTGGAGAAGGAAATGGCAAGCTACTTCAGTATTCTTGCCTTGAGAACCCCATGAACAGTATGAACAGGCAAAATGATAGGATACCAAAAGAGGAACTCCCCAGGTCAGTAGGTGCTCAATATGCTACTGGAGATCAGTGGAGAAATAACTCCAGAAAGAAATGAAGGGATGGAGCCAAAGCAAAAACAATACCCAGCTGCGGATCTGACTGGTGATAGAAGCAAGATCCGATGCTGTAAGAGCAATATTGCATAGGAACCTGGAATGTCAGGTCCATGAATCAAGGCAAATTGGAAGTGGTCAAACAAGAGATG
>SJYT01040704.1:59954-123849 GCA_006410635.1 Cephalophus harveyi | reverse complement strand
CAATTCTATAAAGAAGTTACTCATGTCATTGATAAATGAGTGAATTTTAAGATATGTCTTTACTGTTTCACTTTTATCTTATTATATAAAAAAAAAGACCACACACTCATGTCAAAATTATGCTATACCCTTTCATCAGTTTAAAGCATATTTTGACTATCAATACAAGAGTTCAACAATAATCAATAAAAGCATCCTTGAAGATAAATCGGGTATGGAATTCAAGAAAGATTACAGAATATTTATTATTTGTAAGTTTTGTGTTATACATCCCTTGTATTAATACAACTTAAACTTACAGACATAATTTATTTTTCAGAGAGCCGGTAGTTGAATATTTGTCAGCATTGCACTGGAGGAGCACCCTTGGAACTCTTGGAAAATTGGAAATCCAGATAAGACACATTACTTGTTGGAGATTGGTTCAAGATGGTGGAGTAGAAGAATGTGCACTCAGCTCCTCTGGTGAGAACACCAAAATTGCAACTAGCTGTTGAGCAACCATTTACAGGAGGGTGCTGGAACCCACCAAAGAAAGGTAAAGATACCTCCATCTTGTGACAAAGAAGAAGTCACAATAAAATCGAAATCCCATACCCACCAGGTGGACAACCCAAAAATTGGAGAACAACAATACCAAAGAAGTTCTCCCACTATTGTGAAGGTTCTGAGCCTCAGATCAGCCTTCCCAGGCTGGGAAAGGGACTGAGAATCCACAAGGTGTCTGACTTTGAAGGCCAGTGGGATTTGATTACAGACTTTCACAGGACTGGGGAAACAGAGACCCCATTCTTGGAGGGCACAAACAAAGCTTTTCATACACTAAGACCCAGGGGAAAGGAGCAGAGACCACATAAGAGATTGAACTAGACCTACCTGCTAGTGTTGGGGGGAGTGGTTTCCTGTGGAGGGGCTCACCACAGGGATGGAGGCACTGGCAGCAGCAAAGTCCTGTAAAGTGCCCTTGGCATAAGCTCTCTCAGAGGTCACCATTATTTCTACCATAGAGCCCCAGTAGACCTCAGGCAGGACTGGATCACCTCAGGCCAAACAACTAAGAGGAGGGAGCACAATCCCACCCATCAGCAGATAACTGGATTAAAGTTTTACTGAGCACCTGCTCACAAGAAAAAGTTCCCAGTTTTTCCAATAGCCAGTCCCTACCATCAGAAAGCTTACATAGCCTCTTTGCCTCATTGACCAGAGGGCAGACAGAAGAAGCAAGAAGAACTACAATCCCACAAGACTTAGAACAAAAATGTTAAATAAGCAGGGTGACAATATACAGCCTTGACGTACTCCTTTTCCTATTTGGAACCAGTCTGTTGTTCCATGTCCAGTTCTAACTGCTGCTTCCTGACCTGCATACAGGTTTCTCAAGAGGCAGGCTTCCCCATCGTCTCATTCTGTCTGAAATGTCTGCCTCTCTCTGTCCACCAGGCGGGTGTCACTAACTAGCTCTCTTGTCTTGCCGGGGACCCTCCGCAGCCCACTCTGCTGTGACTGTTCCCTCCTCTGTGCTATCAGCAGCCTGATCATGCCCCCTCTTGCTGCCCTGGTCAAGTCAGACTGCAGGTATTTGGCTCCATGTCTGTGGTCGGAGGTTGGCCTTGGTCTGTTATTTTTTCACCCCCAGCGTGGGGTTGTACCTTAGTGGCGTGTGCTCAGGGTCTGGTGGTCCTGATCTGACCCTAAGCAATGTCTTGAAAGTGATGAAGTAGACGGTGGTGCTCTCTGATTATAATGGAAACTGTCCCTTTAGTCTAAATGGCCCTGCAGCCCACAGGCAGGGCTGGTCAGGCAGGAGGGTGTCCCCACTTCCCCTGAGTGCTTACTGTATACACGGCCCTGCTGCCCCCTTACACACGTGGTCTCCTCCCACTCCTGCAGCCCTGCCGGGTGGCCGCCCTGACCTTACCCTGTCCAGGTGAGGGTCGTGACTCACTCAAGCCCACACACACAGGATCTGCTCACCCGGGTCTCCTGAGCTCCTGACCCAGGTCTGTGCTGTGTCTGAGGTCGCATCAAGGACCCTCACCCCTCCCCATTCACCTCTGGCTTCCCATGCTGCCGTGAAGCGCCAGTGGGAGGGGGCGGGGGAGGATGCTGGGGTCTCAGCAAGCATCAGGCCGGCGCTCCGGGTTCTGGAGTGGGAAGCCCCTGGGTCTCGGCGGAAGCAGGGGAGTCTATCAGCTCACCCACCCGCCCAGCTCCTGTTGCATCACCCAGGCAGCAGGTCAGGCCCCCGCCTTGGGGTCACTGTGCTGGGGAGATCTCTCTGCCTGGCATGGTGGCACTCGCTGCCTCCGGTGGCTAATTAGGTGAGCCGGTCTGCGTCCCAGTCTCTGCAGTGAACTGGGACTCCGCGTTCTCCTGGGTCCCAGTCACCAGCCCTTGTCTGATCCTGCTTCACCTCAAGGTCCAGGGAGCAAAGCCCAGAAGCCCCTCAGCTTCCAGAGGGGCAAACAGGAGACAAGCCCAGATTCAAAGAACCAGCCCCGTGGCCCTCAGTGGACGTGTCCCCCTGGGGCGGCAGGGGTGGGCCCCTGGGTCCAAAGCTGTTCCATCCGCCCCTCCCCGCTGCCACCCAAAGCATGCTATTCTCCGTGTCGTAAATGACTGGTAAGGAACAAAATCCTCCTCAGGGCCCCTCTGGACTCCTCCTTCCAGTGGGTCCTGACCTTGTGCAAGTCACTCCCCATGAGAGAGAGAAGACCACCCTAAATATATTTCTTTCCCAAGGGAGGATGGAGGAAAGTGAAGCATGATAATTGAAAAATCTTGATTCTCAAATCCATAAAAGTGTCTGACAAAGTCAGGCAAATAGAAGGTGTTTGGAGCCAGCTGTGAGGATGCCCCTGTGTCTTTGCCAGTCACTGACCTAACCTTGGCCAGCAGTTTGATGTCTTCACTTCTGAAACCATGAAGGGAGGAGGTGGCATCAGTGGGCATGTGCATGTTGTAGAATTTGATTTTTCCTTACAAAAATATGGTCACGCTACACATCAGGCCTGCAATTTTTTTAACCAAACACTGTAATCTTTGTCATTCTAAGCCAGGCTTTCAGTGTCTCCAATGTATGGGAAGATCCTAGTTTGTTGACTGAACTCCACGAAAATGAATATTTAGGATATCACATTATTTTTTTTGTTACAGTCAACACTTTAAAATTTGCCTAACAAAGTGTTGCCTGTAGGCATAATATTGTACAGCGGAACTCTAGAGCTTATTCATCTTGTTTGAATGAAAATTTATGCCTCCTAAATAATAACTCTGTCCAGTTGCATTGCAACCACCTGCTGGCTGCTGGTTCTATGAATCTGAGTATTTTAGACACCTCAATGAGCGGAATAATACAATTTTGTGATTGGCTTATTTTACTTAGCATAATAAACTCTAGGTTTACCCATGCTTTTGCATAGTGCAAACTTTCCCTTTGTAAAAAAGTTTTTTTATTTTTTAAGTTATGAAAGTATGATAACACATTTACAGGAGACTTGGAAAATGCAGAGCAGGTTACATATAGTTCCACTATATAATTATTTTTTAAGTAGATAAGATTCTTAGTTGGAGTTTCAATATTAATAGAAAAAAATAATTATTAATCATGTTCTCAAAAATTAATAGAATAAATAGACAAAAAGTAGAAGGATATAGTAGACCTGAAAAGCACTATATACCAATTCAATATAGTTAAGATTTACACAATTTTCACACAACAGCAGGATACAAATTCTATTCAAGTTCCCATAGAGTATAAACGAGGAGACACTGGAACATATACAGGGACATAAAACAAAGTGCAGAAATAAGGCGTTGAAATCACACAGAGGCTCTCTTATTACTGTGGAATTATGTTAGAAGAAAATATCAAAAATATTTGAAAATAGCCCACATATTTTCAATTGCCATGTGACGTTTTCCAAGAGAGCTCTTTGAGTTAGCCATTGAAAATCTTGATAAAATTAAAAGAATGGAAAAACACAGAGGGTGATTGTAGAGAGGGAAGTATTTAAATGAGTAATTAATATCAAAATGATAAATTAATCTCAAAGATTTTTTTTAATCCTATTTTTGGAAATTAAATGTCCACTTTTAAATGATGGGTGTGTCTAAGATGCCATAAGAAGGAAAATCTGAAGACATTTGTAACAATAAAAATGAAAAGAGAATTTGTCAGAATTTGTTGCATGCTCTGAAGCCACTCATGAAACTAAATGCGACGTGGAATCTTGAATAAGGTGCGCAAAGCAAACAATAGACACTAGCATAAAAGTCTGTGAGCAAAACCCCGCTTTTCTGAAAGGGTAAATCGTATTCCAGTGTGTGTGCAGACAACGGTCTCTTTGTTCACTCACCTGTCGATGGACACTTGGATTGTTTCCGCATCCTGGCAGTCGTGAAAACTGCAGCACTGAGCCCAGGAATGCTGAAATCTCCTCCAGATGCTGATTCCAATCCTTTTGGAAAAATACCCAGAAAGGGGACTGTTCGTTCACGTGTAGTTCTAGTTTCCATTTTTTGAGAAACGTTTATACTTTTCACATAGACGTGCATCACTCTGCGTTCTCATCCACACTGTACAATTTCTCCACATCCTTGCCAAAATCCGTTGCCTTGCATTTCCAGTTTTGAAAATGGCCATCCTGACAAGTATTAGATGATATTTCACTTTGCTTTTGACTTGAATTTCCCTGAAGATTAGTGATGTTGAGCATTTTTCAGTGTGTCTGTTGAATGTATGAATATGTCTTCTTTGGAGAACTGTCTGCTTAAGTCCTTAGCCTATTTATGTTTTTGTCCCTTTGTTGTGTCCGACTTTTTGAGACGGCATGAACTGCAGCATGCCAGGCTTCCTTCCCTGTCTTTCACTATCTCTCAGAGTTTGCTCAAATCCATGTCCATTGAGATGGTGATGCCATCCAACCATCTCATCCTCTGTGTCCCCTTCTCCTCTTGCCCTCAATCTTTCCCAGCATCCGGGTCTTTTCCAATGAGTCAGCTCTTCACATCAGGTGGCCAAAGTATCTGAGCTTCAGCTTTAGCATCAATCCTCCCAATGAATATTCAGGGTTGATTTTCTTTAGGATTGACTGATTTAATCTCCTTGCAGTCCAAAGGACTCTCAAGAGTCTTCTCCAACAACACAGTTCAAAAGCATAAATTCTCCAGCACTCAGCCTTCTTTATGGTCCAACTCTCACATCCATACAGACTACTGGAAAAACTATAGCTTTGACTATACAGGCCTTTGTCAGGAAAGTGATGTCTCTGATTTTCAATACACTGGCTAAATTTGTCATAGCTTTTCTTCCAAGTTTTTCTTCCACCCTTATGGCAGAAAGAGAAAGAAAACTAAAGAATCTCTTGATGATGTGAAAGAGGAGAGTGAAAAAGCTGGTTTAAAACTCAACATTCAAAAAACTAAGATCATGGCATCTGGTCTCATCACTTCATGGCAAATAGATGGGGAAACAGTGGAACAGACTTTATTTTTGGGGGCTCTAAAATCACTGCAGATGGTGATTGCAGCCATGAAATTAAAAGACTCTTGCTCCTTGGAAGAAAATCTATGACCAACCTAGACAGCATATTAAAAAGCAGAGTGAAGAGTTGACTCATTGGAAAAGACTGATGCTGGGAGGGATTGGGGGCAGGAGGAGAAGGGGATGACAGAGGATGAGATGGCTGGATAACATCACCGACTCGATGGACGTGAGTCTGAGTGAACTCTGGGAGTTGGTGATGGACAGGGAGGCCTGGTGTGCTGCGGTTCATGGGGTGGCAAAGAGTCAGACACGACTGAGCGATTGAACTGAACTGAAGAGCAATTCTCCCTGAAAAGTTTAATTTATTACATTTTTCTTCATTGCAATTTTTGATATATTTTGATTTGTAACTCACATATTTATTATGTTATTTGGTATTTAAAATCTGGTCATTTTTCTTACCTTTTATCTATGAATTGTATAGTATTTTGGAAATTTCACATTTATAGCTATTCTTTTATAGTTTCTCTTGCATTTTTAACACAGGTTAAACATATTTTGTATTGAATCAGAATCTGCTTCCTCATGAAACCAAGAACATTAGCATGCTCTTCCCCAAAACCAACTACTCTAAAATTAACATTATTTAGCACTTTAGAACCAGATTCTATTAAAGAACAAAACACTGTATTGCATTCTATACAAAAAGTCATGGGCTTAGAAATATGTTCTACATTTTTGTTTTTCACCCTGATTTCTTTTATCCCCTGTGTCTCTCATTTTTGAACCATTTATTTTACTGGAGTGTATCACACACAATTATCTCCTTTACTTGGTAAACCTGATGTACCAGAATCTTATCTTTCTGGATCTGTGGCTACCTATACAGGACCACACGTCTCTGGCTCTAATTTCAACAAATTTTGAACTGTGAACAAATGCACCCTAAGAAAACTGGGAAGGAACTGGTCCCTGTAGATTTGTTCAAGTAGCTCCCCAGTTAATCACCTGGCAAAGCCCTGGAGTCTTTTCTGCTTCTTGGGTCTGTTAATAGAACACCAATCATGCTTATCTTCATAGACACCTTCCCTGCGTATTTGGGGTTCCATCCTCACTGTCTCAGGCACTTCCCAGGTCTTTTCCTTTCTGAAGTAATCTATAAAATATCTGCTATCTGATGACATTGTTTCTGACTTTCCTAAGATTAATGCAGTTTTACATTTCAAAAATGATCTGTTCTGTCATTTAATGAAATCTGGAGTGGACACAAGAAAAAGCAAACATGTTTATTAAGCCATTTGTCCAATACAGTTTCAATCTGTATAACAATACCATAAGTGATACCTATTATTTGGATTTTTAATCTGAATATTTATTAACTTCCAAATTAATTAATTTTTAATTCAATAAATAAGAGATTTAAAAAGATTCAGAGGGTTAAAATAGATTTTTAAATTTCTAAGCACATGAGTACTAACATATCACTTTAATAGATCTATCCATGGAATTCTCCAGGGAAGAATACTGGAGTGGATAACCATTTCCTTCTCCAGAGGATCTTCCCAACTCAAGGACTGAACCTGGGTCGTGCTGCATTGCAGGCAGGTTCTTTACCATCTGAGCCACCAGGGAAGCCTGATATATATTTGAGTATATTTAAATGACATGCTAGTACTTAAGTGATTAGATACTGTATTCAAATGCATCTTTCAAAATAATAATCCTAATCAACCTATTCTATACTATGCTATGCAGCTAAAATGCATTAACATGCTTATTTAAATATATTCTAACACCACTGTGAATCGAGCAGTAATAGTACTTGGTAATTGGCTCTTTTCAGAGAGCCTACCGCTAGTGATTGAACTGGGACTCGGGTCTAGGTCGTATAATAGAAGCCTAGCACTGGTTCTGCATGAAAGCTGCTCTTTCCTATTGCCCTCTAACCTCGCCTTATCAGAAATGAGTTAGCTATGGCCTCGGACTGTTTACCAATAATACCGGAGCCTGTTTTTTCCCCAATCATGAGGTAATATATTCCCCTGGGCTCTGTCTTCAAGCTAACTCTGCTGCTAACCACCCTGAAACTCTTGCCGCATTAAAGAGTTTCTAATGAGGTAGTTAAACATGGATAGAGTGCAGCCAAGGAAAGGTCCTCGGAGGATGCGGCTTCTGAGACAAGGAGGGTTGAGATTTAAACCTCTGGAGAACTCAGCCTTGAAGTTTCAGGAGTTCTAATGAGCGAGGTTGGCACACAAACAGCTCCCAATGAGCACGTTGGATCAAAGTGCGTGTGGTAATGAGCATGAGGTCTCCACCCCAGCTGCCAGGGCACCACCTTGGTGAACCACATCTGCTAAGACACTCATGAGGCAAAGCTGAGCCTCACACCCACCAAACACAGATGCTCCTCCTCGGTCTAAGCTACCAAACACTGGCTTCTGAACAGCTCACTGTCTTGTGGGGCCAGAACTGGAAAACTCAGAAATATCCAGAAGTTCATATAGCCAAATCCTATCATTTGATGGCTAAAGAAAATGGGACCTAGACAAATAGGGATATAACAGGTTGTACAAAATCAGATGTCAATCACAAATTGAAAGTAACTGAAAACTCTGAAAAAGAACCATGAGGAGAGATTTTTCCCCAGCAGATATTCACTTGTATTATAAAGGTAATGCTATCTTGTACTGGGCTTCCCTGGTGGCTCAGACGGTAAAGCGTCTGTCTACAACGCAGGAGACCCCGGTTCGATCCCTAGGTTGGGAAGATCCCCTGGAGAAGGAAATGGCAATCCACTCCAGTACTATTGCCTGGAAAATCCCATGGACAGGGGAGCCTGGTAGGCTACAGTCCATGGAATCGCAGAGTCGGACACGACTGAGCGATTTCACTTTCACTGTTGCTTAAGCAGCCTTTTCCTTGTTACCTGCTCATTAGCATAGTCACCGTCCACGGCAGAGATTAGACATGCCAGAGCCCAGCTTTCTTTGCCCCCTTATAGCTGGGGTACTTACGCTGGTGCAGTTGGGACCAAGGAGGTATCAAGGGGAGTGATCTGGGAAACAGTTTACTCACGCTCAAAGGGAGGGGAGGCCAAGACACCCGCTGCCGAAAAGACCAATAATTTCCATCAATATCCATTTCCTTTTATTATATTCTAAAACATCCCTATTATTAGCTGTTCACATGATCACCCAGAAGAAAGACAGCTATTTTCATTCTCTTTGGCAATGGGTGTGGGTATGTAGCTGAGTTCTGATGTATGTAATATAGCAATTTCCCACTTTGCATAAGATATTTGTTGTATGTGTGTGTGCTCACTCACTCAGTTGTGCCTGACTCTTTTGTGACCCCATGTACTATAGCCCACCAGGCTCCTCTGTCCGTGGAATTTTCCAGGCAAGAATACTTGAGTGGGTTGTCATTTTCTACTCCAGAGGACCTTCCTGATCCTGGGATCAAGGCTGCATCTCTCTGTCTCTGGCATTGGCAGGTGGAAATATATACCATTCCTCTTGAACCTCCCTCCCCCCACTTCTAGGTCTTCACAGAGCACCAGGCTGGGCTCCCTGTTTAATATAGCAGCTTCTTACTTTTATTTTTCCAAAATGGGAAGGGAGTACTTCAAGGCTGTATATTGTCACTCTACTTATTTAACTTATATGCAGAGTACATCATGAGAAATACTGAACTGGATGAAGCAAAAGCTGGAACCAAGATTGCTGGGAGAAACATCAATATGCAGATATGCAGATGACACCACCCTTATGGCAGAAAGCGAAGAAGAACTAAAGAGCCTCTTGATGAAAGTGAAAGAAGAGACTAAAATGTTGGCTTAAAACTCAACATTCAGAAAAGTAAGATCATGGCATCTGGTCCCATCACTTCATGGCAAATAGATGGGGAAACGGTGAGGGACTTTATTTTCTTGGGCTCCAAAATCACTGCAGATGGTGACTGTAGCCATAAAGTTGAAAGATGCTTCCTCTGTGGAAGAAAAGCTATGACCAAACTGGACAGCATAAAAAGCAGAGATATTACTTTGCCAACAAAGGTCCATCTAGTCAAGGCTATGGTTTTTCCAGTGGTCATATATGGATGTGAGAGTTGGACTGTGAAGAAGGCTGAGCGCCAAAGAATTGATGCTTTTGAACTGTGTTGTTGGAGAAGACTCTTGAGAGTCCCTTGGACTGCAAGAACATCCAACCAGTCCATCTTAAAGGAGATCAGTCCTGGGTATTCATTGGAAGGACTGATGTTGAAGCTGAAACTCCAATACTTTGGCCACCTGATGCGAAGAGCTGACTCATTGGAAAAGACCCTGATGCTGGTAAAGATTGAAGTCAGGAGGAGAAGGGGATGACAGAGGATGAGATGGTTGGATGGCATCACTGACTCAGTGGACATGAAATATAGGTAAGCTCCAGGAGTTGGTGATTGACAGGGAGGCCTGGCGTGCTGCAGTCCATGGGGTCGCAAAGAGTCAGACACGAGTGAGTGACTGAACTGAACTGAACAATTTCCCAGGACCTTTCTAAGGAGACAGCACATGTATACCCTCTGATTTTTTATTTGTCTCTTCCTCTGACCTTCCATTTATATCAGATCTTACCAGCTTGGACCATGAATTCATGTTCAAATGGGTGGAGCAGAAAGGAAGGAGAAATGTGAGTTCTTGCTACATGGAGCTCCACAGCAGCCTTGCACTACCTACCCGGAAGAGCTAACAAAAAATAAGTGAACTTTTCTCTTGTTTAAGCTGCTGTTGTTTGGGGTTTTCTATCACTCGCAAATCCTAAATAGTACACACTTTCCTCCATGCTCCCTTTCTTTCTCTCTCTGGATATGTTTGAGGGTGGATGTGATGTTTGGAGTTGCAATAGTCACGTTGACACCCTGAGTATTATACTCAATACTCAGGAATGTGCAAAAGGAGGTAGGAGCCCGCATCTTTGAGCGCTTGGAGCACTTTCAGTCCAACTACTCTTGGGCTGTACCCTTGGCACGGTAATAAAGACATTTTTGTTTAAGCCACTTTTAGTAAGATATTGGTTGTGTGTGTGTGTGTGTGTGTGTGTGTGTGTGCTCAGTCAGCCGGTTGTGTCTGACTCTCCCAACCTCAGGGACCGTAGCTCACCAGTCCCTTCTGGACGCCCACCCTTCCAGGTCTTCACAGAGCACCAGGCTGGGCTCCCTGTATAATACAGCAGCTTCTTGCCTTTATTTTATTAAGGCTGTTAAATTTTAAAATCAGTAACCTTGCTTTAAACAGGCAGATATTTTTTGAAAGTGCTGTTTGCACAGATTCCCTGTGCTTCTCCAAGAATTCCAAGAGGCCTGTCTCCTTTCTTTAGTGGCTTTCTAAGCTCTGAAAAATAGGAGCAATCATTTTTCTTCTCAAATAAATATGCACTGAAAAGGCTGAAGAATAAATTACCACTCTCCCTTTCCCAGGAAGAAGGGGGAATGTAGGCCAAGGAAAGCAGAAGCTTTCTCCAAGAATTTCTGACTGCAAAATTGTCAGCCCAATACAAATTGAACAGTCAAAACCAATTTTCATCCTACAATTAGCTCCAAAACTCATAGTCAAACCTAATGTAACGTATGTGCTTAGTGTTAGTTGCTGGTGCAGTTGGGACCAAGGAGGTATCAAGGGGAGTGATCTGGGAAACAGTTTACTCACGCTCAAAGGGAGGGGAGGCCAAGACACCCGCTGCCGAAAAGACCAATAATTTCCATCAATATCCATTTCCTTTTATTATATTCTAAAACATCCCTATTATTAGCTGTTCACATGATCACCCAGAAGAAAGACAGCTATTTTCATTCTCTTTGGCAATGGGTGTGGGTATGTAGCTGAGTTCTGATGTATGTAATATAGCAATTTCCCACTTTGCATAAGATATTTGTTGTATGTGTGTGTGCTCACTCACTCAGTTGTGCCTGACTCTTTTGTGACCCCATGTACTATAGCCCACCAGGCTCCTCTGTCCGTGGAATTTTCCAGGCAAGAATACTTGAGTGGGTTGTCATTTTCTACTCCAGAGGACCTTCCTGATCCTGGGATCAAGGCTGCATCTCTCTGTCTCTGGCATTGGCAGGTGGAAATATATACCATTCCTCTTGAACCTCCCTCCCCCCACTTCTAGGTCTTCACAGAGCACCAGGCTGGGCTCCCTGTTTAATATAGCAGCTTCTTACTTTTATTTTTCCAAAATGGGAAGGGAGTACTTCAAGGCTGTATATTGTCACTCTACTTATTTAACTTATATGCAGAGTACATCATGAGAAATACTGAACTGGATGAAGCAAAAGCTGGAACCAAGATTGCTGGGAGAAACATCAATATGCAGATATGCAGATGACACCACCCTTATGGCAGAAAGCGAAGAAGAACTAAAGAGCCTCTTGATGAAAGTGAAAGAAGAGACTAAAATGTTGGCTTAAAACTCAACATTCAGAAAAGTAAGATCATGGCATCTGGTCCCATCACTTCATGGCAAATAGATGGGGAAACGGTGAGGGACTTTATTTTCTTGGGCTCCAAAATCACTGCAGATGGTGACTGTAGCCATAAAGTTGAAAGATGCTTCCTCTGTGGAAGAAAAGCTATGACCAAACTGGACAGCATAAAAAGCAGAGATATTACTTTGCCAACAAAGGTCCATCTAGTCAAGGCTATGGTTTTTCCAGTGGTCATATATGGATGTGAGAGTTGGACTGTGAAGAAGGCTGAGCGCCAAAGAATTGATGCTTTTGAACTGTGTTGTTGGAGAAGACTCTTGAGAGTCCCTTGGACTGCAAGAACATCCAACCAGTCCATCTTAAAGGAGATCAGTCCTGGGTATTCATTGGAAGGACTGATGTTGAAGCTGAAACTCCAATACTTTGGCCACCTGATGCGAAGAGCTGACTCATTGGAAAAGACCCTGATGCTGGTAAAGATTGAAGTCAGGAGGAGAAGGGGATGACAGAGGATGAGATGGTTGGATGGCATCACTGACTCAGTGGACATGAAATATAGGTAAGCTCCAGGAGTTGGTGATTGACAGGGAGGCCTGGCGTGCTGCAGTCCATGGGGTCGCAAAGAGTCAGACACGAGTGAGTGACTGAACTGAACTGAACAATTTCCCAGGACCTTTCTAAGGAGACAGCACATGTATACCCTCTGATTTTTTATTTGTCTCTTCCTCTGACCTTCCATTTATATCAGATCTTACCAGCTTGGACCATGAATTCATGTTCAAATGGGTGGAGCAGAAAGGAAGGAGAAATGTGAGTTCTTGCTACATGGAGCTCCACAGCAGCCTTGCACTACCTACCCGGAAGAGCTAACAAAAAATAAGTGAACTTTTCTCTTGTTTAAGCTGCTGTTGTTTGGGGTTTTCTATCACTCGCAAATCCTAAATAGTACACACTTTCCTCCATGCTCCCTTTCTTTCTCTCTCTGGATATGTTTGAGGGTGGATGTGATGTTTGGAGTTGCAATAGTCACGTTGACACCCTGAGTATTATACTCAATACTCAGGAATGTGCAAAAGGAGGTAGGAGCCCGCATCTTTGAGCGCTTGGAGCACTTTCAGTCCAACTACTCTTGGGCTGTACCCTTGGCACGGTAATAAAGACATTTTTGTTTAAGCCACTTTTAGTAAGATATTGGTTGTGTGTGTGTGTGTGTGTGTGTGTGTGTGTGCTCAGTCAGCCGGTTGTGTCTGACTCTCCCAACCTCAGGGACTGTAGCTCACCAGTCCCTTCTGGACGCCCACCCTTCCAGGTCTTCACAGAGCACCAGGCTGGGCTCCCTGTATAATACAGCAGCTTCTTGCCTTTATTTTATTAAGGCTGTTAAATTTTAAAATCAGTAACCTTGCTTTAAACAGGCAGATATTTTTTGAAAGTGCTGTTTGCACAGATTCCCTGTGCTTCTCCAAGAATTCCAAGAGGCCTGTCTCCTTTCTTTAGTGGCTTTCTAAGCTCTGAAAAATAGGAGCAATCATTTTTCTTCTCAAATAAATATGCACTGAAAAGGCTGAAGAATAAATTACCACTCTCCCTTTCCCAGGAAGAAGGGGGAATGTAGGCCAAGGAAAGCAGAAGCTTTCTCCAAGAATTTCTGACTGCAAAATTGTCAGCCCAATACAAATTGAACAGTCAAAACCAATTTTCATCCTACAATTAGCTCCAAAACTCATAGTCAAACCTAATGTAACCTATGTGCTTAGTGTTAGTACAACATTGCTTTGAATGGAAGCTCTAATAAGATTCCCTCTTCTAAGTCCCAGGAGCCTGGCAACACGTTTAAACTAGCTTTTACCAGAGTCTAGGTGCTTCACAATGCTGTGTTGGTGTCTGGTGTGCAGCAAGGTGAGTCAGCCAGGCGTGCACACAGACCCCCTCTCTTTCAGGTCTCCTTCCCAATTAGGTCGCCACAGTGCTGAGTCGAGTTCCCCTGCTGTGCGGCAGATTCTCGTTGTTGCTGTTGTTCCGCCACTAGGTCATGTCCGACTCTGTGACCCCATGGACTGCAGCCCACCATGCTCCTCTGTCCATGGGATTCTCCAGGCAAGAACACTAGAGTGGGTTGCCATTTTCTACTCCAGAGGACCTTACTGATCCCAGGATCAAACCCACATCTCTTGCATCTCCTGCCTTGGCAGGCAGATTCTTTACCACTGAGTCACTTGGGAAGCACCAACAAATTGGACAACTTGGATGAAAAATCTACATATTTAGAAATTCATTGTAACAAATATGACTTCAGGCACAGTAGAAAGCATTAATCGACAGATTTCAGTTATAACATATGGAACTTGTAAACAAAATCTTCCAACAAAGAAAATGTTAGGTCCATATGATTTCACAGAAATCTCTATAAAAAGGTAATGAAAAATAATACCCACCCCACAGACACTGCCAGAAAATCTGTGGCTGAAGCTAATGAAAGCCTGCTTCCAAAACACAGACATTACAAGACCAGAAGACAACAGATCACTTGCTCATTATCATAGTCACAGAAGTCTCTCAAAGTGGGAGCAAAGAACCCAGAAATACAGGAAGGGTGTCATGGCATGACCAAGCAGGGTCCATTCCAGGCTGGAGAATGTTCAAGAATTTTTATGGCAACTTACCAAGTTAACAGAAAAAAAAAAAAAAAGATGATCTCAATAAATGCATTAAAAAAAAACACCTTTGACAAAATTCAGTGCTTATTCAAAATATCTGAAAAAGTAGGAGTAGAATAATTAAAGAAAATGTCCTCTGGCCAAAAAGCGCATCTCTAGTTCAGTTCAGTTCAGTTCAGTCACTCAGTCGTGTCCGACTCTTTGCGACCCCATGAATTGCAACACGCCAGGCCTCCCTGTCCATCACCAACTCCCGGAGTTCACCCAAACTCATCTCCATCGAGTTGTTGATGCCATCCAACCATCTCATCCTCTGTCATCCCCTTCTCCTCCTGCCCCCAATCCCTCCCAGCATCAGGGTCTTTTCCAGTGAGTCAGCTCTCTACGTGAGGTGGCCAAAGTATTGGAGTTTCAGCTTTAGCATCAGTCCTTCCAATCAACATCCAGGACTGATCTCATTTAGGATGGACTGGTTTGATCTCCTTGCAGTCCAAGGGACTCTCAAGAGTCTTCTCCAGTACCACAGTTCAAAAGCATCAATTCTTCGGCTCTCAGTCTTCTTCACAGTCCAACTCTCACATCCATACATGACTACTGGAAAAACCATAGCTTTGATTAGATGGACCATTGTTGGCAAAGTAATGTCTCTGCTTTTGAATATGCTATCTAGGTTGATCATAACTTTCCTTCCAAGGAGTAAGCGTCTTTTAATTTCATGGCTGCAATCACCATCTGCAGTGATTTTGGAGCTATCCATACATGACTACTGGAAAAACCATAGCTTTGATTAGATGGACCATTGTTGGCAAAGTAATGTCTCTGCTTTTGAATATGCTATCTAGGTTGATCATAACTTTCCTTCCAAGGAGTAAGCGTCTTTTAATTTCATGGCTGCAATCACCATCTGCAGTGATTTTGGAGCTCCCAAAAATAAAGTCTGACACTGTTTCCCCATCTATTTGCCATGAAGTGATGGGACCAGATGCCATGATCTTCCTTTTCTGAATGTTGAGATTTAAGCCAACTTTTTCACTCTCCTCTTCCACTTTCCATCACACATGATGATGAAAATTGTGACGTTTCCCCTAAGATCAGGAGTGGAGCATAGCTGTCTGCTCTCCCTACCCACATTTAACTTTGTGCTGGAGACTTCAACAAGGGCAAGAAGACAAAGAAAAGACATGAGACATAGCAATTTAGAACAAAAATTTAAGATGCTACTTATTTACAAATAATATGATTTTCATTGTATAAAATACTCAGAATCTATAACCCAACTATTCAACCTAATAACGAACTTAGTTAAGCCATAGAACATGAACTGCTTTTCGATATACTAGCAACAAATAACAGGGAAACAAATTTAATGTGAAAGCTATTCATGATAGTAGAAAAATAAGGAATAAATTTAATAATAGGCATATATGAGGTCTGCACTATAAATTGCAGAACCTTGAAAAGGAAAATTAAAGCAGCCCTGCTGCTGCTAAGTCACTTCAGTCGTGTCCAACTCTGTGCGACCCCATAGACGGCAGCCCACCAGGCTCCCCCGTCCCTGGGATTCTCCAGGCAAGAACACTGGAGTGGGCTGCCATTTCCTTCTCCCTAATCTTCAGAAAATGAAGATCATGGCATCCGGTCCCATCACTTCATGGGCAATAGATGGGGAAACAGTGGAAACAGTGTCAGACATTTTTTGGGCTCCAAAGTCACTGCAGATGGTGACTGCAGCCATGAAATTAAAAGATGCTTACTCCTTGGAAGGGAAGTTATGACCAACCTAGATAGTATATTCAAAAGCAGAGACATTACTTTGTCGACTAAGGTCCGTCTAGTCAAGGCTATGGTTTTTCCAGTGGTCATGTATGGATGTGAGAGTTGGACTGTGAAGAAAGCTGAGCACCGAAGAATTGATGCTTTTGAACTGTGGTGTTGGAGAAGACTCTTGAGAGTCCCTTGGACTGCAAGGAGATCCAACCAGTCCATTCTGAAGGAGATCAGCCCTGGGATTTCTTTGGAGGGAATGATGCTAAAGCTGAAACTCCAGTACTTTGGCCACCTCATGCAAAGAGTTGACTCATTGGAAAAGACTCTGATGCTGGGAGGGATTGGGGGCAGGAGGAGAAGGGGATGACAGAGGATGAGATGGCTGGATGGCATCACCGACTCAATGGACGTGAGTCTGAGTGAACTCTGGGAGTTGGTGATGGACAGGGAGGCCTGGTATGCTGCAATTCATGGGATCGCAAAGAGTTGGACACGACTGAGCGACTGAACTGAACTGAACTGAACTGAATAGAGAAATGTATTATGTCCATACTTTTCAAATATAAACACTAAATTCCCTTAATTTTCCTGCAATGTAGGAGTCCTGAGTTCGATTCCTGGGTCAGGAGGATCCCCTGGAGAAGGGAGTGGCAACCCACTCCAGTGTTGTTGCCTGGAGAATCCCATGGACAGAGGACCTGGTGGGCTGCAGGCTATGGGGTCTCAGAGTCAGACATGACTGAGCAGCTAACATTTTCACTTTCATGTTTTTCAAATTCCCTTAAATGATCCCAGATGGAAATAGAATAATGTAAAAATCAATGAAGAGTAATTGAAGCATAAATAAATGGATAAATATTATTTTTTGGTTATATAAAAATAAGACAATTGATATGTGGACTAAGGTTTATGTGGAAATTTACAAAAGTTAGGAGAGAGTAAGTGAATTTGAACTTTTAAAGCTCTAGCATTATCATAGCAGTTACAAAGTAGTAGTTCTCCTTTGACTATAATGAGAGAATAATGCATGTTGTCGTTCATAAGATAGCAAGAAAATAATAGTATAAAGTGTGCAATAATGTGATAATAAAAGGAAAGCAAAAATTAAAAAAAAATCCATTCAATTGCAGGTAGATAAAAAATATAAATAGAGGGGCCAAATGAAAACAAGCAACACATGTTAATAAAATTATACACCATTTACACTAAACTTTAATGTAATAAATATTTTATTATCAGATTGGCTAAAGTAAAAAACCTGTATAAAAGCTGTATGCTTTTTACAAGAGACATCATAGATATAGGGACAGAGAGAAGACGGAAGCAGGAGTAGGGGAGGAATCTGGGCTCCCTGGCAGCTCAGATGGTAAAGAACCCACCTGTCAACACAGGAGACCTGGATGCAATCCCTGGGTCTGGAAGACCCCCTGGAGGAGGGCATGGCAATCCACCCCAGTGTTCTTGCCTGGAGAATCCCACGGACAGAGGAGCCTGATGGGCTACAGTCCTTGGGGCCACAAAGAGTCGAACACAATTGAAGCGACTTAGCACATATGCATAGCTGTTGGAAAAATGACCAGAGGGTGGAGAGAATATTTGCCTTGGAAACCTCGACATAAGAGCCCTACTTGGTGCCAAAGCCTGTTGGTAAACCTTCCAGGTAAAGTCCTACGTGGAAGATACAGGTAGATGGGAGGAAATAGAACTAGATGGGCGGTGATGGGATTGAGGAAAGTGTGGGTGAAACCGGAATACTTGAATGGCCTTCATTGAAGCGGCCGCCTCACCTGTGCGTGGCTATATTATTGGGACAGGTACTGTGTCTGACTTGGGAACACGTCCCCTGCCTGGTTTTATAATGTGGGAAATGTGTAAGCCCGCCCTTCAGTCAGTGTTAATTTAGTATACCACATGAGCACCCAAAGAATTGCCGGAGCCCATACAGGTTGTTAATTTGAAATAGTATAGAATTATAAACAATGTATAGTAGGCAAGAAGAGATAACCACTTTAGTTAATAACATGTTAGAAACTGGGATGCTTCTAACAGCCCTGTGCAACCTGTGAGAGAATCAGACTGCTAGTGGAGACCCTCATAGGCTATTAAGGCTCAAACACCACCCATAACGGGGCTTCCCAGGTGGCTCAGTGGTAAAGAACCTGCCTGCCAGGGCAGGATCCACGGGAGACGCGGGTTCAATCCCTGGTCGGAAAGATCCTCTGGAGGAGGAAATAGCAACCCACTCCAGTATTCTTGCCTGGGCAATCCCGAGGACAGAGCATACAAATACCACCAATAGCATCAGAAGTTCTTCCTATGGTTTCAATAGTGCAAAAAAATAAAAAACAAGCAAGCTAAAGGAGATGTGTACTCAGGGATGGGTCTTGCAGATGGCCTTTTTCTTATCTCAGCCTCATACAGAAGTCAACCACAGTGTGTCTTCACGTGGAAAGCACCCCATTTTACATTTACCATCTAGCCACAGGGTTTCCTGAACTTGCCAACTTACTGTCATAACTTGGTAGGAGGACATTTGTACCTGATGCATAGCCTGACTGTAATAAACACGAAACTGATATCACCGTAATGTCAGGCACTGGAGGGCAAGCTGGGAGTGACTTACGTACAATGCTGGTGCACGTGACTAACAGAAGCCGGTAGGTAAGTCCAGCAAAGACAGAAGGGCCCAGCAGACAGAGAAATCCCTTGGAACGACACAGGAGAAGCCACCCTTGACATCCCACCGGCATCTGAAGATAGACTGCCGTCCTTGCCTCTCCCTGGAACTAAGGAGAAACGCCATGCACGGCTGGGTTGTTCAGAGGATGCAAAATGCCACATTTGAAGGCTGCTGGCTCCTACCCACACCTGAAAGAAGCCATGTTTGAAGGGGAGCTGAACAACGGCAGCTTATATCTGAGTCTCTACTGTGCCCTTGGCCCTGAAGAGAATGCGGTCTCAGACATGCCTTGAGAAGAATCTGTTGAAGTCACACTCTTGCAGACTGGAGCGCAGGGCTGAAGCCCGAGAGTGCCACCTAGTGGCAAACAGCGGGATTTTGGAGCAGGGCGCTTCTAGACCCGGGGATGATTAAACAGTCACCAGCTACTGTTGAGCATTGGGTGCGAGTGTCCCCAGGACTGGTGATGTGAAATACTCCTGAAGCCGAGGCACCCGGAAAGTCTTGGGTGATGTCAGAGAAGCACTGCGATAAGGGGGGAGTTCCACGATAACACGGAACTGGCCGTTCCGGACCCTGGCGTCGTGGGCTGGGTGCCTCTACCTCCAGGCCTGCCTTTAGGACGTCTGCCGAGCAGCCAGACCCTGCTGTCACATGGGCGACGTCCTCCGAGTGGCTCTTGACTGACCAGCCTCAAGCTTCCTGGTTTAGGAGGGCCAGCTCCAGGTGGACAGGCAGCATCCTGTTTGGAATCCTGCCATCCTATGACCAACTGATGGGAAAGCCCTGGCTGAAGCACGAAAGAGCCGGCCAGGGCAGTGTGCTGAACGGCGTGATGCTGTTCTCGCAGTGATGGGCAAATGGGTGTGATAACCAGGCTGAGCACACAGGCTTAGACTAATTAGCCCTCTCCCAGGAGTTAGCAAAATGGCTGTCTGAGGAGGCCTTACAAATAGCTGTGAAAAGAAGAGAAGTGAAAAGCAAAGGAGAAAAGGAAAGATATACCCATTTGAATGCAGAGTTCCAAAGAATAGCAAGGAGAGATAAGAAAGCCTTCCTCAGTGATCAATGCAAAGAAATAGAGGAAAACAATAAAAAGGGAAACACTAGAAATCACTTCAAGAAAATTAGAGAATCCAAGGGAACATTTCATGCAAAGATGGGCTCAGTAAAGGACAGAAATGGTATGGACCTAACAGAAGCAGAGGACATTAAGAAGAGGTGGCAAGAAAACAGAAAAACTGTACAAAAAAGATCTTCGTGATCAAGACAATCACAATGGTGTGATCACTCACCTAGAGCCAGACATCCTGGAATGTGAAGTCAAGTGGGCCTTAGAAAGCATCACTATGAACAAAGCTAGTGGAAGTGATGGAATTCCAGTTGAGCTATTTCAAATCCTAAAAGATGATGCTGTGAAAGTGCTGCACTCAATATGCCAGCAAATTTGGAAAACTCAGCAGTGGCCACAGGACTGGAAAAGGTCAGTTTTCATTCCAATCCCAAAGAAAGGTAATGCCAAAGAATGCTCAAACTACNGCACTCAATATGCCAGCAAATTTGGAAAACTCAGCAGTGGCCACAGGGCTGGAAAAGGTCAGTTTTCATTCCAATCCCAAAGAAAGGTAATGCTAAAGAGTGTTCAAACTACTGCACAATTGCACTCAGCTCACACGCTAGCAGAGTAATGTACACAATTCTCCAAGCCAGTCTTCAACAGTACATGAACTGTGAACTTCCAGATGTTCAAGCTGGCTTTAGAAAAGGCAGAGGAACTAGAGATCAAATTGCCAACATCCCTTGATCATTGAAAAAGCAAGAGAGTCCCAGAAAAACATCTGCTTCTGCTTTATTGAGTATGACAAAGCCTTTGACTGTGTGGGTCACAACAAGGTGTGGAAAATTCTTCAACAGATAGGAGTACCAGATTACCTGACTTGCCTCTTGAGAAATCTGTATGCAGGTCAGCAAGCAACAGTCAGAACTGGACATGGAACAACAGACTGGTTCCAAATAGGGAAAGGAGTACATCAAGGCTGTATACTGTCACCCTGCTTATTTAACTTATATACAGAGTACATCATAAGAAATTCTGGGCTGGATGAAGCACAAGCTGAAATCAAGATGCAGGTCAGCAAGCAACAGTCAGAACTGGACATGGAACAACAGACTGGTTCCAAATAGGGAAAGGAGTACATCAAGGCTGTATACTGTCACCCTGCTTATTTAACTTATATACAGAGTACATCATAAGAAATTCTGGGCTGGATGAAGCACAAGCTGAAATCAAGATTGCCAGGAGAAATATCAATAACCTCGGATATGCAGATGACACTACCATAATGGCAGAAAGCAAAAAATAACTAAAGAGCCTCTTGATGAAAGTGAAAGAGGAGAGTGGAAAAGTTGGCTTAAAACTCAACATTCAGAAAACTAAGATCATGGCATCCGGTCCCATGACTTCATGGCAAATAGATGGGGAAACAGTAGAAACAGTGAGAGACTTCATTTTCTTGGGCTCCAAAATCACTGCAGATGGTGACTGCAGCCATGAAATTAAAAGATGCTTGCTCTTTGGAAGAAGTTATGACCAACCTAGACAGCATATTAAAACGCAGAGACATTACTTTGCCAACAAAAGTCCATTTAGTGAAAGTTATAGTTTTTCCAGTAGTAGGTATGGATGTGAGAGCTGGACTATAAAGAAAGCTGAGCACCGAAGAAATGATATTTTTGAACTGTGGTGTTGGAGAAGACTCTTGAGAGTCCCTTGGACTGCAAGGAGATCCAACCAGTCCATCCTAAAGGAAATCAGTCCTGAATGTTCATTGGAAGGACTGATGCTTCTAGACAGCATATTAAAAAGCAGAGACATTACTTTGCTGACAAAGGTCCATCTAGTCAAGGCTATGGTTTTTCCAGTAGTCATGTATAGATGTGAGAGTTGGACTATAAAGAAAGCTGAGCATCAAAGAAATGATATTTTTGAACTGTGGTGTTGGAGAAGACTCTTGAGAGTCCCTTGGACTGCAAGGAGATCCAACCAGTCCATCCTAAAGGAAATCAGTCCTGAATGTTCATTGGAAGGACTGATGCTAAAGCTGAAACTCTAACACTTTGGCCACCTGATGTGAAGAGCCAACTCGTTGGAAAAGACCCTGCTTCAGGGAAAGATTGAAGGTGGGAGAAGAGGAAGACAGAGGATGAGATGGTTGGATGGCATCACCGACTCAATGGACATGAGTCTGAGCAAGCTCCAGGTGTTGGTGATGGACAGGGAAGCCTGGTGTGCTGCAGTCATGAGGTCACAAAGAGATGGACACGACTGAGTAACTGAACTGAACTGAACACAGTGAAAGGCTTTAACGTAGTCAGTGAAGCAGAAGTGTTTTTTCTGGAATTCCCTTGCTTTTTCTATGATACAGTGGATGTTGGCAATTTGCTCTCTGGTTCCTCTGCTTTTTCTAAATCCAGCTCATACATTTGGAAGTGCTCAGTTCAATTACTGTTGAAGCCTAGCTTGAAGGATTTTGAGCATTACCTTGCTAGCATGTGAAATAAGTGCATCTGTGCAGTAGTTAGAATACTCTTTGGCATCACCCTTCTTTGGGTTTGGAATGAAAACAGGCTATGATTCTAGCCCAAATGCATTCTATTTTCCAGGATAATGAGTTGCTTTCTCTACCTCAGTCTCTTTATCCATACAATGGGAATGGTAATCCCTGCTCTATTTCCACAAAATTGTTGTGAGGCTTTAAAGAGCTAATGGCCATGGAAGTGGTCCAAATCATCAAGAGCTCTTTAGATATATTTTTATATATTAGGCTTCACAAGAGCATACTGGCTGGCCTCAGTTGGAAGGAAGATTTTTTTTAATAATTTTTTTCTGATTATATAGGCATTATATAATTATAGAACTTATAGGGAAAGCTTAAGAGAAACATTAAAATCACACTTAATCCTAGCCAGATGTAGGTACCTTTAAGGGTATGGATTTTGGTGTATTTCCTTCTAGTCTCTTCTCCTCTCTGAAGGCAAAGACTGTCTGTGTGGTCCACCACTGTAACCCCTGAATCTGCCACTGTACCTAGCATATATTAGATTTTCAATAAATATTTGTTTAATGAATGCATACACTTATTTTAATTAAAAATTCTATATGTACAGTTTTATATCCTTTCTTTAATTTTAATCCGAGTACTTCCTACAACATTAAACATTCCTTAAGATATGATTTCATGTGCCTGCATGCTCAGTTGCATCTGACTCTTTATGACCCCATGGGTTGTAGTCCACTGTCCATCGGGTTATCCTGGCAAGAAATCTGGAGTGGGTTGCCATTTCCTTCTCCTGGGGATCTTCTTGACCTAGGGATGGAACCCGCGTCTCCTGCAGCTCCTGCATTGGCAGGCAGATTCTTTACCACTGAGTCACCTGGGAAGCCCATAATTTTTCATGTCTGTACTCTATTATATCATATCAATGTATCAGCTCTGTATTCTTGGATATTTGTGTTGCTTCCAACTGTTTACTATTATAATTAAATCAGATAAATATCCTCATCGCAAAATTTTTGTGCTCATACCTGCTTATTTCCTTTAGATAAATTCTTAGCAGTGGGATTCCTGGGTGACATAGTAAGCACATTTAAAAGACTTTAAATATATATACCAGATTGCCCGCCATGAAAGTTTTGCCAATTTACTTACCCACCAGCAGTCTGTGGGTTTTTTTTTTTTTTTTTTTTTTAGGGCACATAAGTTTTTTATTTCGACTTTGTCATATCTATCTATATTTTTCCTTTGTGACTTCTTCCATTGCATTTATACTTAGAAAGTCCTCAGGGAAGATCTTTTAAAACGATAAAAGGCCAATTTGTATGCGGTTCCTGGTTTTGCAATGCAGTGTATTCATGGAAGCTTTATCATAAGACAGTCCACATACTGGGAAATGGACCAAGCTCATGCATACACATAGCTGTATTCATCTATTCCAATTTTATTGGGTTTCATCAGCAGAACATAATGAATATATGGGTGAAGGCAGCAAGGGGTGAAATATAGGTGTTCAGAAAGCAGTGTTGCAGGGCTAGCAGTGAAGAACAGCACTTGCCTCTTAATGGTTCATCTTTGTTTCTTGAATAATAGAGAGTTTTCATGCAAATTCTGTTCAGAAAACCTCCTTTCAAAGCTGGAAGAGCCCTATAGTGCAAGGCGTCTGTGGCCAGTAGGTGAGAGAGAGGCTCAAGGAAGACCTAGGGTTATCACTATATTAAGTAGATGATAGAGAGTGTTAAGTACTTCACAGAAGTTTATCCTGATTCGACCTTCCTTGACTGGGAGTTTTGAGTGATTTGAGAGTTGGATGACTGGGTTTTGGAATGAGTAAAGCTCAAGCTGGCCCTCACAGAGAAGTGGGGACTATGTCTTTGACCAGTGAAAGCTACTTGTGGTTCACTCTGGGGCAGAGGAGTTAAGAGACATTTCAGAAAGGAGAAGTTCAGCCATTGATCATCTCTATTCCCACAGAATCTATCAGAGTGCCAAGCACATGCTAGGCACTCGGTAGATATTTGTAGAATGCATGCTTGAATAAACCAATAGTTGCTTTGTCAGTCTGTTCACCCTGAGAGTTTTTTTGTCCACTCCCCACTCTCTGGTAGCTTCTGTTTTTTTTTTTTTGTCTCATCTTGGGGCATGTGAGATCTTAATTCCCAAACGAGGGATCAAACCCATGACCCTTGCAGTGGGAGAGCAGAGTCTTAACCAGTGGACAGCCAGGAATGTCCCCCTTGAAGCTTTTATGCCTTGGCTTCCTCTTTCACCATCCAAACTTCCCCAGCCTGTTCCCCATTCTCTCAAGGAGTGTTTCTCAAGATCCTGAAACTGAATATTCTAATTATAATATTGGGTAGTGGTTAAGAGGGCTTCCCTGATGGCTCAGATGGTAAAGAATTTGCCTGCAATGCAGAAGACCCAGGTTTGATCCCTGGGTTGGGAAGATCCCCTGGAGAATGGAATGGTTACTCACTAGTTCTTGCCTGGAGAATCTCACAGAAAGAGGAGTCTGGCAGATCCAGGTTGTTCCCTTTGTTTTACAGATAGAGGGACTGAGGTTTAGAAATGAGAAATGACTTGCCGCATGCCACACACCACTCAGTGGCAGACTGAGGGTGCTGCTCGTGATATATGTGGCCCTAGAGCCCGTGCTCTTACCTGCTCTGTGTGTGTTAGTCGCTCAGTTTCTCTACCTACAAAACGAAGTGAACAATAGCATCTGTTTGTTTGGGCTATTGTGAGGATTAAATGAGATAATGCATGTAAAGACTTTATGATGGTTGGTAGCTATATCAGTTCCCTGCAGTTGCTATAACAACACATACAGGGTAGCTTACAAACAACAAAAATTTATTTCTTCTGGAGTCTAAATGTCCAAGATCAGAGTGCTAGCCATGGTTGGGTTCTGATGAAATCTCACTCTCTGGTTCATCAGTGGCTTCTTCTGGTTGTGTCCCAACATGGTTCAACTGGTAAGGGAGCTCTGTGGGGTCTTTTTTAAATTAAGGGCACAAATTCCTTTCATGAGCGCTCCACCTTCATGACAAAAGTACTTCCCATAGGCTCCACCTCCTGATACCATCACATTTGCTTTAGGATTGCACGTATGAATTTAAAGGGGACACAAACTTTCAGACCATAACACTGCTTTAATAAATTACCACAAATTGGATGACTTAAAACCACAGAAATTTATTCTCTGAGTGTTCTGGAGGCCAGATTCTAAAATCAGTTTCACTGGGCAGAAAACAGCGTGTCATCAGGGTCTCACTGGGGCTCTAGAGGAGAACCTCATGTATTTCCTGCCACTTCCAGGTTCTGGTGGAATCCCATGGTTGTAACTGCATCACCCCAACCTCTGCCTCTTGGGTCTCTGCCTTCTCTTCTGTGTACTTAATTTCCTTCTATATCCCTCTTAAAAGCTGGCTTAAAACTCAGCACTCAAAAACTAAGATCATGGAATCCGGTCCCATCACTTTATGGCAAATAGAAGGGACAAAAGTAGAAGCAGTGATAGATTTTATTTTCTGGGCTCCAAAATCACTGTGGATGGTGACTGCAGCCACGAAATTAACAGACGCTTGTTCCTTGGAAGAAAAGCTATGATGAACCTAGATAGCATATTAAAAAGCAGAGACATCACTTTGCTGACCAAAGTCCATCTAGTCAAAACTATGGTCGTTCCAGTAGTCATACACAGATGTGAGAGTGGGACCTTAAAGAAGGCTGAACACTGAAGAGCTGATGCTTTCAAACTGTGGTGCTGGAGAAGACTCTTGAGAGTTCCTTGAACAGCAAGGAGATCAAACCAGTCAATCCTAAAGGAAATCAACCCCAAATATTCATTGGAAGGACTGATGCTGAAGTTGAAGTTCCAATACTTTGGCCACCTGATGAGAAGAGCCAACTCATTGGAAAAGACCCTGATTTTGGGAAAGATTGAAGGCAAAAGGAGAAGAGGGCGGCAGAGGATGAGATGGTTAGACAGCATCACTGACTCAATGGACATAAATTTGAGCAAACTCTGAGAGATAGTGAAGGGCAGGGAAGCCTGGTGTGTTGCAGTCCATGGGGTTGCAGAGTGAGACATGACTTAGAGACTGAACAACAGTCCCTCTTGTAAGGATATATGGGATTGCATTTTGCATTTACCTGGATAAACCAGAATAATCTCTATAGTGTCCAGGTTACAATTTCATGTGCTGCCTCAATCTCTTTGAGTTTCACAGAGCCTCAAAGTTCTAACTGCCTTCTCTCATCCAGTGAGAAAGCTCCCCCTGTCAACTAGATCAGCTGTTCCTCACCCAGCCCAGTCTTAAACCTACCTGGTTTCACCTCCCTGACAGCCTGTGAGATTATTCACTTTCTCCTTTGGGAACTGAGGGGTATCCCCCGCTTCTGTAACTACGAAGCCTGCCTCCTTCCCACAGTGCCTTCAGCTTTACTCTGTTCCTGAGTGCAACCCCCATGTGGCCCTGCATGGCACACGGTGTCTCATCCTCTGGGCTGTAACTATACGTGATTAATAAATTGCTGTCCATCTCATCGGTCAAGCATCAGGTGCCATGTATTTGACCATCCCAAGAACCTTAGAGTGGGACTCTCTCCCTCACCAGTGGGGTGACGAGGAGAGGAGCAAAACATCTCCCCATTTCAGGATGTTTCATTTATTCACATCTGCCAAGAACCAACCCCCTCCCTGCCTTCCACTTTTTTGCCAGGTAAGGTGTTATTCACGGGCTCCGGGGCGTATAAGGAAGATATCTTTGGGAGGGGCCAATTTTTCTTATTTTTAAAATATTCATTTATTTGATTGCACCATGTCTTAGTTGTGGCGTGTGGGATCTAGTTCCCTAACCAGAAATTGAGCCCAGGGCCCCCTACACTGGGAGCATGGAGTCTTAGCCACTGGACCACCAGGGAAGTCCCTTGGGGGTCATTTCTAGCTGTTCACAGTAGCTTTTATTATTATTTAAGAGAGTGCAAGTTCACAAATCCCTTGGTAACTATAAAGGGATGATTATTTAATTTGGCATATTTGAGTTCCTGCTGACTTTTCTGTTAACAAATGTTGTTGCTGTTGTTCAGTCACTCAGTCATGTCCGACTCTTTGTGACCTCATGGACTTCAGCACGCCAGGCTTGCCTATCCTTCACTATTTCCTGGAGTTTGCTCAAACTCATGAGAACCAGTGATGCTATCCAATCATCTCATCCTCTGTCATCCCCTTCTCTTCCTTCTTGTTAACAAATACCAAGGACCTAATTTTTTAAGGAAAGAGAATCAACATTGAAGTGTGTAAATAAAGATTAATTTTGAACATCATTTAATGGTGAGAATATTCCTCTGTACATCATCTTTGTTTTTCAGTTCTCTCCTTATATCTGATTTCTACGGCTGTGGCAGAGCTTGCTGCTTGGCCCTTCATATCCGTTTTCTTTTTCTTCCATAGTAATAAGCATTTAGGTGAGTACATGGCTTCCCAGAAATGAATATTCTATTTTCTGATTTTCCTTCCAGCTAGAAGTATCCACGGGGTGTGGGCCAGTAGCATGTAACATTCAGGCCAGTGGGATATAAGCTTAAGTGAAATATGTCAGCTTCTAGAAACTTCTTTAAGAAAGCTGTCCATGTCCTTAATTTCCAAAAAATATAAACAGCTCACATCATTCAATAACATAGGCAACACAATTGAAAAATGGGCAGAAGATCTAAATATACATTTCTCCAAAGAAGACATACAGATGATTGATAGGCACATGAAAAGATGCTCATCATCACTAATTATTAGAGAAATGCAAGTCAAAACTACAATGAGGTGTCACTTCACACCAGTCAGAATGACCATCATTAAAAAGTCTACAAATTATAAATGTTGGAGAAAAGGGAACCCTCTCAGACTATCACTGGGAATGTAAATTGATATAGCCACTATGGAGAATAGTATGGAGGTTCCTCAAAAAACTAAAAACAGAGTTGCCATGTGATCCAGCAATCCCACTCATGGGCATATACTCAGACAAAACCATAATTCAAAAAGATACATGCACCCGTATTGTCATGGAAGCACTATTTACATTAGCCAAGACATGAAATCAACCTAAATGTCCATTGATAGATGAGTGGATAAAGAAGATGTGGTACATATATGCAGTGAAATATTACTCAGCCATAAAAGAATGAAATAATGCCATTTGCAGCAACATGTATGGACCTAACGAAAGTAAGTCAGAAAGAGAAAGACAAATGCCATATTATGTCACTTAGATGTGGAATCTAAAATACAACAAATGAACATATCTATGAAACAAACTCATAGACATGGAGGACAGATACGTGGTTGCCAAAGGTGATGGGGATGGAGGAGGGAAGGACTAAGAATGCAGATTTAGCAGATGCAAACTAGTATATATAGGATGCATAAACAAGAAGGTCCTACTGTTTAGCACAGGGAACTGTATTCAGTATCATGTGATAAACCATGATGGAAAGAATATGAAAATGAATATATATATATATATAACTGAGTCAATTTGCTGTACAGCAGAAATTAACACACCATTATAAATCAACTATATTTTAATAAAATTTAAAATAAAGAAAGTTGCTCATGTCTTTTGCCTCTTCTTTGAACCTTCCTTCATCTACTTATCTAGAAGGCAGATGTGGTGGTTGGAGGTCTAGTGTGGAGGTCTGCTTTGGACCATGAAAACAAGGGCCATGCTGTAGGAATGATGGCTAGAAGTAGCCTGGATCCATGAGGACATCAAGGGGCAGAACCACCATGAGTCTGACACTCATATGAGAGAGAAACTATACTGTTGAAACTGGCTATTTTGAGTTTTCTGTCAATAGAAGTTGAACCTAGTCTTAAACAAAAAGAATTTTCTCTTCTTCCTCTTCCTCCTCCTATTTTTGGTTGTTGTTACTCTACAAAAGACCTACATGCTGCTGCTGCTGCTGCTGCTAAGTCGCTTCATTCGTGACCCACTCTGTGTGACTCCATAGACGGTAGCCCACCAGGCTCCCCCGTCCCTGGGATTCTCCAGGCAAGAACACTGGAGTGGGTTGCCATTTCCTTCTCCAATGCATGAAAGCGAGAAGTGAAAGTGAAGTTGCTCAGTCGTGTCCGACTCTTAGCGACCCTATGGACTGTAGCCTACCAGGCTCCTCTGCCCATGGGATTTTCCAGGCAAGAGTACTGGAGTAGGGTGCCATTGCCTTCTCCAGACCTACATGCTAAGAGACTTCAAGTATGATGAACTTTGTGCAACATCCATGTGGCCGACTCAATTATCTGGCCTTTCTGTTCTTTGGTATCTTATTCCAGTAACCTTGTCCTTTATACCACGTCAGCCACCCATGACTGATTTCTAAAATCAGTAAGCCAAACATATCACTGTGTGACCACAGCTTCCTCTTTGTCTTAACTACTTATTCAAATACTCCCACCATGACCCTTTTGTATATTGACCCCTTAATTTTATCAGTCCATCAGCTTTCTCTTTTCTTTTGTTCTTATCCTGCTTATATGATTCATCATTTCAACATTTTGTCGCTGCCTCAGGCTCTCTTGTCTGTCTAATTTTTGATGCACCTGCCTGGTAAAACCCTGATTATGGATGAACCTTATAATCTAGCTTCTTGATTCTTTAACCTAAGCACCTAATCATTGCTAAACAAGTTAACACAGTAAGGCAGATTAGGATCACTGTGAATTTATGATAGTAGATTATTCCAGTTAAACATAACATATGGAACATCTACCTATTCTGATTAAATTCCGTTAAAATGGGAGTAAAACAAAACATTTTAAAGTATAAACCTATGAAAACAAATTGCAAAAAAATTATACCATAGAGGATAAGAGAGTGTAAACACATTTTTAAAGATGGAAAGCAGATGGAGGAGTTAGTGGAACTGAAAGGTTGAACACCAAGTTCATGATGCTGATGAGAAGTGAGCCTATTCACCTTCAGAATCCCAGAGAGGATTAGGAATTGGAGGTGTTAATGAGTAAATGATGGGAAATGAATAGAGCTGAAAAAGAGTTTGTCTAAAAACATGTGTCATAAAAAATGACCCACCTTCCCACTCCCTGTCCACTGTGAATCTCTTCCCTCATCCTGGTAGGAGATAAAACATTTATTCCACAGAGAAACTGAACCAGAGAGACTTTGGTTTGGGGGCTTTCAGGCACAGAGCATGGTACCATTTGAAAATAATGTGATTAAGCAAAAGTCGACATATTCAATGGTGGAATCCCGCCAATGCCTCTTGTGCCACATAGCTCCAAGCATGTTAGCAGCTAAATATTTGCTTGACCAAAAAATTCATTTGGGTTTTTTGAGTGATGTTATGGGAAAAATCTGAACAAACTTTACAGCAAACTCAATGTATAGTAGTCATTGGCAAGGGATAGGAAGATTGCTCTTCAGAGAAAGTGAGTGGTCCAGAGGAGAGATCTACTGATACAGGGAATCCTTGCTTTCACGGTAATGAAATGGCTGTGGCGAGCTAGACCATGCAAAGGGGCTTTATTATTTTAACTCTATTTTACCCTCTTAATGAAATGGCTGATATTTTAAATCATTAATTAATTTGACTGTGCCAGGTCTTAGGTGTGGCATGTGGAATCTTTGAAGCTTGTTGATCTTTGTTGCAGTGTGCAGGTTCTTTAGCTGAAGCATGTGGAATCTCTCTCTCTCTCTTTTTTAGTTGCAGCATGCAAACTCTTAGTTGAGGCGTATGGGATCTAGTTCCCTGACTAGGAATCAAACCCAGGCCCCCTATGTTGGGAGCCCAGAGTCTTAGCCAGTGGACCACCAGTGAAGTCTCCAAGGTGACTTTAATAATCAATGGAAAAACAATTATGCTGTGACCTCCAACATTTTTTTTTTTGGTCAAAACGTTAAAACCTCTCTTACTGTTAGGTTTAGATGTACAGGGAAATGATGAAAATGTAAAACTGATATTTACTTAGTATACTATAATTTAAAACATTGCTGCTGCTAAGTCACGTCAGTCGTGTCCGACTCTGTGCGACCCCACAGATGGCAGGCCACTGGGCTCCGCCATCCCTGGGATTCTCCAGGCAAGAACACTGGGGTGGGTTGCCATTTCCTTCTCCAACGCATGAAAGTGAAAAGTCAAAGTGAAGTCGCTCAGTTGTGTCTGACTCAGCGACCCCATGGACTGCAGCCTACCAGGCTCCTTCATCCATGGGATTTTCCAGGCAAGAGTACTGGAGTGGGGTGCCACTGCCTTCTCCGAATTTAAAACATTAGGAACATTGAATCTGAAACTACCACAACATTGCTAATTAGCTATGCTCCAATATAAAATTAAAAAAATTTTTTTTAAACATCAGGAGCATTGAGAATGAAAGTCTTTTATTAATTTATTGTTTTGGAAGAAAATTACTAGGAAGTAGTCTAAACAGTTTTTGTCTTCCCATAGTATAATTTACAATATAGAGCAAGCATTCTACACCTTGGCTTGAAAATAGTCATACACTTCTCTAAACTTGGATCAATTTCCATGATTTTGTCCCTTGTACTTTCAATCTTGGGAAACATCTCTGAGAGGTCCTTTAATGTGAAGTTTTTTTTTCCAGTGTCACTTCCTTTGCAACACCTTCATTGTCTTTGTCACAACCACTCTCCTCCTTTATGTTGGTAAGTTCGTCCTCAGTAAGATGAAGCTTTTCTGGCTGCAGAAGTTTCTCCCTTATGGCCACTTCATGATCCTTCATCTTTTGTGAAGTAAGTTATTCATGGAATTGCCTTTTAAAAAAGACCTCTCTCCTCAACATCAAATTATTGATGATCATCATAACTCCGTTCACTTCAGTTCAGTCACTCAGTCATCTCCGACTCTTTGTGACCCTATGGACTGCAGCACGCCAGGCCTCCCTGTCCATCACCAACTCCCGGAGTTTACCCAAACTCATGTCCATTGAATTACTGATACCATCCAACCATCTCATCCTCTATCATTCCCTTCTCCTCCTGCCTTCAATCTTTTCCAGCATCAGGGTCTTTTCCAATGAGTCAGCTCTTCGCATCAGGTGGACAAAGTATTGGAGTTTCAGCTTCAACATCAGTCCTTCCAATGAACACCCAGGACTGATCTCCTTGAGGATGGAATGGTTGGATCTCTTTGCAGCCCAAGGGACTCTCAAGAGTCTTCTCCAACACCACGGTTCAAAAGCATCAATTCTTCAGTGCCCAGCTTTCTTTATAGCCCAGCTCTCACATCCATACATGACTACTGGAAAAACCATAACTTTCACTAGATGGACCTTTGTTGGTAAAGTAATATCTCTGCTTTTTAATATGCTGTCTAGGTTGGTCATAACTTTCCTTCCAAGGGGTAAGTGTCTTTTAATTTCATGGCTGCAATCACCATCTGCAGTGATTCTGGAGCCCAAGAAAATAAAGTCTCTCAGTGTTTCCACTGTTTTCCCATCTATTTGCCATGAAGTGATGGGACCAGATGCCATGATCTTCGTTTTCTGAATGTTTAGTTTTAAGCCAACTTTTTCACTCTCCTCTTTCACTTTCATCAAGAGGCTCTTTAGTTCTTCTTCTCTTTCTGCCATAAGGGTGGTGTCATTTGCACATCTGAGGTTTTTGATATTTCTCCTGGCAATCTTGATTCCAGCTTGTGCTTCTTCCAACCCAGCATTTCTCATGATGTACTCGGCATATAAGTTAAAAAAGCAGGGTGACAATATACAGCCTTGACATGCTCCTTTTCCTGATTTGGAACCAGTCTGTTGTTTCATGTCCAGTTCTAACTGTTCCTTCTTGACCTTCATACAGATTTCTCAAGAGGCAGGTCAGGTGGTCTGGTATTCCCATCTCTTTCAGAATTTTCCACAGTTTGTTGTGATCCACACAGTCAAAGGCTTTGGCATAGTCAATCAAGCAGAAATAGATGTTTTTCTGGAACTCTCTTGCTTTTTCAATGATCCAACGAATGTTGGAAATTTGATCTCTGATTCCTCTGCCTTTTCTAAAACCAGCTGGAACATCTGGAAGTTCATGGTTCACATTTTGCTGAAGCCTGTCTTGAAGAATTTTGAGCATTACTTTACTGGCCTGTGAGATGACTGCAATTGTGCAGTAGTTTGAGCATTCTTTGGCATTGCCTTTCTTTGGGATTGAAATGAAAATTGACCTTTTCCAGTCCTGTGGCCACTGCTGAGTTTTCCAAATTTGCTGGCATATTGAGTGCAGTACTTTCACAGCATCATCTTTTAGGATTTGAAATAGCTCAACTGGAATTCCATCACCTCCACTAGATTTGTGATGCTTCCTAAGGCCCACTTGACTTCACATTCCAGGATGTCTTGCTCTAGGTTAATGATCACACCATTGTGATTATCCGGGTTGTGAAGATCTTTTTTGTATAGTTCTTCTGTATATTCTTGCCACCTCTTCTTAATATCTTCTGCTTCTGTTAGGTCCATACCATTTCTGTCCTTTATTGTGCCCATCTTTGCATGAAATGGTCCCTTGGTATCTCTAATTTTCTTGAAGAAATCTCTANCACCATTGTGATTATCCGGGTTGTGAAGATCTTTTTTGTATAGTTCTTCTGTATATTCTTGCCACCTCTTCTTAATATCTTCTGCTTCTGTTAGGTCCATACCATTTCTGTCCTTTATTGTGCCCATCTTTGCATGAAATGTTCCCTTGATATCTCTAATTTTCTTGACGAGATCTCTAGTCTTTCCCATTCTATTGTTTTTCTCTATTTCTTTTCACTGATTACTGAGGAAGGCTTTCTTAACTACTTTGCCTTAACTAAGCCTTGGAATCTTGGTGCAAATTTTACAGCAGTGTCCTCATCTGTGCTAGTAGCATCACCAGATAAATGAATATTAATCAGTTTATGTCAACTTCTGAAGTTATTAAAGCAGCCTTTACTGGCAATAACTTCAGTGCTTTGGCCTGAATGCTAGCCAGACTGATTAGGATTATTTTTTATTACAGTCTTTAATCCAAAGTAGAAGTACACACTCCATTTCAATCATAAACAGCTTTCTCTTCCTAGTGCAACTTAAACTAAAAGTTGCTGATGGAACTTTATCTTTTTAAAAAATATATTAATCAAATTTCTCCAATGTTGTTTGTACCACAGCTTAATGCAGGCCTAGGTCTTGTCCTGTCTTTGCTGCAGTCCTTTTCAAATCACACTCAATTTCATTTCCAGCATTTTCATTTTTTGGCTGTACTTTCATCTTTGTTAGCCAATTCCCTCTTTTGATTATCCGTTTTTGTAAAATGCCATGTGCGTTTATCTGGGAGACAAGGCATCAAGACAACTACAGTGCATGCTTTGTCATCTGTGCCTGAACTGCATAACATATTTACAGGGACCAATCACCAATGGGCTTTGAAAGAAGTGACATGATCTTGATGCACATCTATTATTTACATAGTGATTTGTAGGCTGAAGAGCTAGCAGCAGTCTGTACTTTATTGCAATTACTTACAGTTAATATACTGTGGTAACTGAAATTTAAACTGTGCTATTGGGGACTGGTAGAAGCTGAAATTTGTTCATATAGTAATCATAGAAAATGAGGATTGCTGATATTGACTATTTTTGTTCCTCCAGTGAAATGTCTGGGCCTGTTCAATCATCTACAGTGAAACGTACCTGTTGGTAAGCCTTAGAAGAGTTTGCATTTAAAATATAAAGGGAAAACAGAGGATCATCAGGCATTTGAGGAGTCTTGGGCTTCCCTGGTGCCTCAGCTGGTAAAGAATCTACCTGCAATGCGGGAGACCTGGGTTCGATCCCTGGGTTGGGAAGATCCCTTGGAGAAGGGAACAGCTACCCATTCCAGTATTCTGGCCCGGAGAATTCCATGGACTGTATAGTCCAGGGGGTCACAAAGAGTTGGACCCCACTGAGAAACTTTCATTTTCAGGGTAGGATAAATAAATTTTCAGACATGTAAGGTCTTAGAGCATTCCTATGCACCCTTTCTCAGGAATTGATTAGAAGTGCTCCAGGAAACAGAAACATCTGGGACTCAGAAAATAGGAGATTCATCATAGAAGAGGAATGAAGGGAAGCACTAAGATGAGAAGAGTGTAGCAGTCCTAGAAGGCAGTGAGTTTAAATTGGAGCAAGAAGATGGAGGTACAGGTGTCTCTGTTTAACAAATGGAACAGACAGAATCCCAGATATCTTTGATCATAGTAAAAAACAATATTCTAGGGAGAGTATAATTAAAAGACTATTGATAATAACATAAATAGTAAGCCCACGATTTTTTAAAGGAAAAATTCACTCTAGGGATAAAAAGGAAATATAATCATAGTATACTACTTTGCCCAGGAATGAAAGATATTAACAGTCATAATAACGTAAATGATAAGTATCAGGAAACTCCCTGGTGGTCCAGTGGTTAGGACTCTGTGCTTTCATTGCCAAGGGGGTGGGTTTGATCCCTGGCTGGCATGGCAAAAAAAGAAAAACAATGATGAGTATCAATTTAAACAATAATTATGGTGTAACTCTGTTGGAACAATGGAAGGTAGAGAAATCTGTGTGTGGTTTGGGTATGCTGTTTTAAATAGCAAAACTCTATCTCCTCTTAAATTATGGATGATTTGATGATTTTTTTCTCTAAATTAAAATGTTCCATCTCTATTGGGTCCTTTAGCTTTTTAACATGTTTTAAACCTCCAATTAATAAAAGAAAACAAAACAGAAAAGAAAACCATCTAGCCAAACAAATAAACAAAAAAATGCCCCACACTCATACAGTCCTTCAGCTAACAGCCCTCTATCTCTCTCCTACTCCTTATCAAAGCTAAATGTCTTCACAGAGTGGTTTATAGTCACTCATTCCATTTACTCTGCAAAAAAGCTACTTCCTCTGCACAATAAGTGAGCTTGGGAAGGTTGCAGGGCATAAGATCAATATATAAAAATCAATTGCATTCTTATAAGACGTCCATTCTCTGACAATTGATCTATAGGTTCAATGCAATCCCAATCAATAGTCCAGTAGATTTTTTGGTAGGAACTGACAAGACGATTCTAAGATTTTTTTGTGAAAATTCCAAGGACCTAGAATATCAAAAACTGTTTTGGAAAAAAAAAAACCAAAGTTGAAATATTTATACTACCTGATCTTAAGTGTTACTGTGAAACTGTACCAATCTAGACAGTGTGGCATTGATATAAGGGTAGATCAGTGGAACAGAATAGCATATATATATACATTCAACATATAAAATTATATATATATATATTTATACACATATATATTTACTAATGTACCAAAGTAATTCAACAGGGAAAATATACTCTTTAATAAATAGTACTGGAAAAACTGGATATCGTAATGCAAATTAAGCTGAAATGGATCATATGTGCTCACTCAGTAGTGTCTGACTCTTTGTGACCCCATGGACTGTAGCCCGCCAGGCCCCTTTGTCCATAGGATTTTCCAGGCAAGAACACTGGAGTGGGTTACCATATCCTACTCCAAATCGATCATATATCTAAACATAAAATATAAAACTTTAGAAGAAGAAAAATAACAGGAGAAAATCCTTATGATTTTGGGGGTAAGCAAAATCTTAGAACACCAAGACACAAACCACACAAAGAAATTTAATAAATTGGACTTAACCAAAATTTTAGGGACATCCCTGGCTATCCAGTGGTTAAGAGCCTGTACTCCCAATGCAAGGAGCCTGGGTTTGATCCCCAGTCAGGGAACTAGATCTCACATGCTGCAACAAAAGATTGAAGATCTTGAGTGCCACAACTAAGACTTGGTGCAGCCAAATAAAATAAATAAATAAATAATAAAAATTTAAATTTTGCTCTTCAAAAGACAGCATGAAAAAAATTTCTTTAAAAGGTAAACTTACACCTAGTACATGACCAAGCTGTTCTACTTCTAGGTATTTTTTACCCAAGAGAAATGTAAGCCTATGTCCATACTACATCCAAAGACTTGTATACAAATATTACTTGAAGATTTATTTATAATAACTCCAAACTACTGGAAATAGTTCCAAATAACTGGAAACTACTCCAATGTTCCTCATTTGATGAATATAAAAACAAATTGTGGTAAATATATATAATGTAATAATCTTCATCAATTAAAAAGAACACAGTTCAGTCTCTCAGTCATGTCTGACTCTTTGCAACCTCATGCAAAAAAACAACAACAAAAAAGAGCAAATTATTGGTATATTCATCAACATGCAGGAACCTCAAAATCATTATGCTGACTGAAAGAAGTTAGGTCAAAAAAAAGTACATATTGCATAAGTCCATTAAGATAAAATTATCGAAAATGCAAACTAATAAACAGTGAAAGAAATCAGACCACTAGAAGTTTGGGTATGAAGGTGGAGGGTGGAATAGATTACAAAGGGATACACAGAAACTTTAGGGGGATGATGGAAAGGTTTGTTATCTTAACTGTGGTGAAGTTTTCACAGATGTGTGTTTATGTCAAAACTGAGTGAATTGTATACTTTAAATGTACGCCATTTAACGTACTTTGGTTACACCTCAAGAAAATTTTTAAGATGTTTTTAAAAAAGAAACCAACTATTGATACACTACAACATGCAAGAATATAAAAATTATTATGCCAAATGAAAAAAAGCCAGGTGCAAAATACACAGTACATATTGTATGATTCCATGTATAAGGAACTCCAGAAAACACAAATCTAATCCATAGTGGTTGCTGAGAACAAGAATGGGCTGTGGAGATTAATTGAGAAGGATCACAAGGTGTATACAGTTGACAAAACTCATTAACTAGTCACTCAAAATGGGTATATTTTATGTAAATTATAGTTCAATAAAGTTGATTAAAATTTAAAATCATTACTATTTTCAGATGACATACCTGGTTACCCAGAAAATTCAAAATGATCTACAGTCAAACTATGAGAATTAATAAGTAAATTTCATAAGGTCATTGTTAATGAGGTCAATAAACAAAAATTAATTGTATTTCTATATAACAAGCACAAACAACTTGAAAATAAAAAATTTTCAATCTATACAATTACTCTGGATTGGATCTTGGGAGAGAAAGAGGAGGACATGAATGGAATAGCTGGTAAAATCCAGATAAAGTCTGGTGTTCAGTTAACAGTAAAGTACCAATGACAGTTTGTTGATTTTGACAAAAACACCATGGAAATGTAAGATGCAAACAATAGAAAAAAATTGTATGAGTGGTACACAAGAACTCTCTGTACTATCTGTGTAACCTTTTAGGGAATTCATTTTTATCTAGTGATAGAATTATTCAAAAAATTTAAAAACAGTAATTTGACTGTATATCTCCAGTGAGATATACCTTACAGGGAAAAATAATTGTAAAGAAACAAAAAACTTTATAAAAACATTTAGGAAGGATTTTAATAAATAATTTTATATCATGGAAATTTTGGCACAAAAACATCATAAACAGTATAGAATGTCATCACGTGGCCTCTTAGCAAAAAGGGATGGTTCAGGTCCATGTCACAAAACATTGCATAATAGAATATTTCCTGTCAAATGACTGTCATTCCTTTTTTTTTTCGTATGTCTTTTGTTTTTGGACTTTTTACCACTCTTTTTTGTCTTCAGAAATATAGACTCATCAGTTCTTGAGTTTGAGAAAATTCATCTAGGATATATATCTTCATCTGAAGACTCATAATCTGAGATTTCACTTATCCAATCAAGTTCACTGTCATCATCTGCGTCTGGAGTTCTGTTTTCTTTCTCATTACATTCATTCACATTCTGATTCATCTAATAATTGTGAAATTCTCTCCTTTGTCAATTTTCTTCTATTTGCCATTATGGAAAGACATTTGTTTTAAAAATTTGGATTCTCAAATGGGTTTATTAAAAGTTAAAAGTAAGCTACAAAACAAACCAAAATCTTACACCATTTACAACAGTGTTGAAAAATATTTACTACCTAAGAGTGAAACTAGGAAAATTGTGCGCAACCTCCAGGCAGAAAGCTTTGAAACACATTTGAGAGGAAGTAAAACAGACTCAAATAAACAAGTAGATTGTAAATGAATTGTAAATCTCAATACTGTAAAGTTGTCAATTTTTGCTGATTTGATCTGTTGATACAAGACGTGTGCATGCTAAGTCGTTCAGTTGTGTTTGACTCTTCGTGGCCTCACGGATTGTAGCCTGTCAAGCTCCCTTGTCTGTGGGATTCTCCAGGCAAGAATACTAGAGTTGGTTGCCATGCCTTCCTCCAGGGGATCTTCCTGACCCAAGGACAGAACCTGCATCTCTTATATCTCGTGCACTCTCAGGTGGGTTCTTTACCAGTAGTGCCACCTGGGAAGCCAGTTTTATCCAGTGGTAGAAAATGACACACCAATTATAAAATTATATGGAAATACAAAGGGCCAAGAATAAACAAGGCAATCTGGAAGAAGAATGAAACAGAACATAATACCAGAAACCAAGCTATATCTAGCTATAATTAAGACAATGTGGTATAGATACAAGGACAGACAAATAGACGAATGGAACAGAATAGAGAACATAAAAAGCAAATCCATATCTTTAGTTACCAGATTTATGTCAAAGATGACACTGCAGTTCAGTGGGGGCAAAGAACAGTCTCTTCAATAGATGGCACTGGATCACTTGATTATCCATACAGGAGAAATTGTATATCAACTTCTTTTTGTGTTACACAGAGATGAATTCTGCATGAATTGCAGATATAAATGTGAAAGGTAAAACAATAAAGCTTTCAGAAGAAAATTTAGGAGAATATCTTTATAGAGCAGGCAACTCTCAGAAGCTAAGTCTGGGGAAATGTGAACAACAAAGTAAATAACACTAGCAATGAATTATCACTCAAAGAACAGAACAAGTATACTTAGATCCATACACATGTAAGTAAATAGGTGAATAAACAAAGTAGGGGAGGGATAGATCTTTCTTACAGAAGAATTCTGATTAATAAGTTTAGAAAGAATAATGGAAATAGATAATCATCAAGAGGCAAACACCACAGTAATATTTATTTCAAACAGGAAACATTGATGGCCAAAAGCTTGAGGAGAAACATGGTAATATCAGTCTCAAAGTTCAGTTCTTCAGTTCAGTCACTCAGTCGTGTCTGACTCTTTGCGACCCCATGGACTGCAGCACACCAGGCTTCCCTGTCCATCACCAACTCCCGGAGTTTACTCAAACTCATGTCCATTGAGTCAGTGATGCCATCCAACCATCTCATCCTCTGTTGTCCCCTTCTCCTCATGCTTTCAATCTTTCCCAGCATCAGGGTCTTTTCCAATGAGTCAGCTCTTCACATCAGGTGGACAAAGTATTGGAGTTTCAGCTTCAGCATCAGTCTTCCCAATGAATATTCAGGAGTGATTTCCTTTAGGATGGACTGGTTGAATCTCCTTGCAGTCCAAGTGATTCTCAAGTCTTCTCCAACACCACAGTTCAAAAGCATCAGTTCTTTGGTGCTCAGTTCAAGAGGCAGGTCAGGTGGTCTGGTATTCCCATCTCTTGAAGAATTCTCCACAGTTTGTTGTGATCCACACAGTCAAAAGCCTGGCATAGTCAGTGAAACAGAAATAGATGTTTTTCTGGAACCCTCTTGCTTTTTCGATGATCCAACAGATGTTGGAAATTTGATCTCTGGTTCTTCTGCCTTTTCTAAATCCAGCTAGAACATCTAGAAGTTCACAGTTCACATTCTGTTGAAGTGTGGTTTGGAGAATTTTGAGCATTACTTTACTAGCATATGAGATGAGTGCAATTGTGTGGTAGTTTGAGCATTCATCTCAAAGTAGTTCCTTTCAAATAGTTTTCAATTGCAAAAGGGAAAATAACTTTATAGTAGAAAAATCTAACAGACACCAAGTTAACCAAGTAATCAAGTTTACCAAGACCAGTAATAGAGCATGTTGACATCATGGACCCCCTGACATGATGGCACATGATGCACTGAGAAGGACACAACATCACCTCTGTGATGTTAGTGCAAAAAATGAGCATAGCCACAATCTAATCATGCGAAAACATCACAGAAGCTCAAATTGGGAAACTAGAGTACCAGAAAACGAGTACTCTTCAAAAGTCTGAAGTTAATTGTAATATTTTCCTGTTGCTGCTATAACAAATTATCTTAGCAGATGAAGGCAAATTGATTCTCTTACAATTCTGGAGGTCAGAAGTCTAAAGTCCAGGTGTCAGTAGCTGTGTTCCTCCTGGAGGCCCTGAGGAAAGAATTTGTTTCCTTGTCTTTTCAGTCTCTAGAGACTGCCTTCATTCCTTGGTTTGTAACTCCCTTTTCCCATTGCTCCATCATTTTGCTTCTGTTGTCACATCTTCTACTGTTGACTCTGATCTCCTGCCTGCCTCCTCCCTTATAAGGACTCTTACGATTACATTGGTCACACCTGGATAATGCAAGGTGATCACCTCATCTCAAGACCTTAACTTAGTCACACCTGAAAAGTACCTTTTGACATGTAGGCTAACATCTACAGGTTGCAGAGATTAGAACACAGACATCTTTGGGGTCCGTGATTCAACCTAGGGATTCCCTGGTTGATTCAACCTACCACAATCATGAAAGGTGAAGACTGAGGAATTGTCATGGGTTGGACATGAGACTAAGGAGACATGATATTTAGATACAGTTAGATCCCAGAGCAGAAAACCAAGCAATCAGGTTTGCTAGTGGGACAACCAGCAAAATTTGAATAAGCTATACATTAGTTAATAATAATGTATCAATGTTAATTTCCTGGTTTCTCTAGTTGCACTATGTTGTCATGGGTTGGACATGAGACTAAGGAGACATGATATTTAGATACAGTTAGATCCCAGAGCAGAAAACCAAGCAATCAGGTTTGCTAGTGGGACAACCAGCAAAATTTGAATAAGCTATACATTAGTTAATAATAATGTATCAATGTTAATTTCCTGGTTTCTCTAGTTGCACTATGGGTATATAATATATTAATATCTGGGGAAGCTAGGTGAAAGGTATACAGAATTTTCTGTAATATTTTTGCAACTTTTTCATTAGTCTAAAATTATTTCAAACTAATTAAAAGAAAGACACAAACGGTAATAATGACAACCCATGATAAGATACCACTATACATCCACGAGAATGGCTAAAAAAAAAGGACAATACCAACTGTTAGTGAGAATGAGGAGAAACTTAAATTGTCATCCATCACTGGTGGGAGTACAAATCAGTACAAATATTTAGTAACCTCTTCGGCAGTATCTTCTAAAGCTAAAGCATATCCTACTCTATGCCCCAGGGGTTCCATTTCTAAGCATAGACCCAACGTAAGTGCAAATATGAAGACATTTACCAGAAGATATGTACCTGGCTGTCACTGCTGCCACAGTGCCTGAGAGCCTAAGAAGGGGGAAATGAGAGCGGGCTGTCAACTGTCTTTGGATGGTGGCGACAGTGGCGGCCACTGCCACTGGGGAGGCCCAGCGGCCAGTGTGGGGGCACTGTGGCTGGAAAGCAGGATGAGCAAGAGGAGGCAGTGGTTTGCACCAGCCACTGGCAGTAAACGCCAGAAGGATAAAGAACCACCGGAGCCAGGAAAAGTTCCAAAAAATAAAATATAAAAGAACTAGGGTGCTGCTGTCAAAGAGCTGGAATAACAGAGCTTGAAATTACCACTGAAAAATATCGAAGTGTTGGGCCCTTCAGCACCACTTCACACGGATACTGGCAGCAGCAGGTCATATCAAGCCTGATACATGGCAGGTCATTGTGCAAATTATTTTGCAGAAATCCAAATTGATTCACTCATCGTTCATCTGAACTTTGAATTGCCTCTCACTTATTGATAGTTTTTCTCCCTAGTTTTCACCATCCTATTTCTACCCACTTCTGGCTCCACCCAGTTATCAAGTATGATTGACTCATGCTTGTGAATTAGACCATTACTGTTCACATTTTTACTCTCCTGTCTCTCAACATTCTTCTTAATTTGAACATTTCAACCCGAACATTTCAAATAGGTTTGTTATTTCCACATCACCTTTCAAGCTTTAAAATATCACATCCACCGTCACAATCAGCTGTTGCTTTATCCTGTGAATTCCCCTCTGTTAGGACAGTGCTGTGCTAAGTTGTGTCTGACTCTTTGTGACCCTATGGACTATAGCCTGCCAGGTTCCTTTGTCTACGGGATTCTCCAGGCGAGAATATGGGAATGGGTTCATTGCCAGGATGGTAGATACTTCGGATTTCATAGCCTTGAGAGATGTAGAGAACTGGTACCAGTCCAGAGCACAGTAGCCCAAAAGGCTGGGAAAACAATACTAGCAAAGAAAATATATATTTTTAATGTTAAAGACTGTGGTCACATGGTTCATTGTTCTTTAAATATGTGAAAGGTAACACTGACTGGTTGTTTTCCAGTCCTACCAAAGAGAACATGGGGGAGAAGTTGGCTTCAATTGCAGAATATATATATATTTTTAGTTAGAAGCAAGGGAAAATTTGGCAGTATGGGTTTTTAGGTAAGGAAACAAGCCTTGGAGGTTGGTAGTAAAGGGTAGAGTGCTTTAGGTGAATCACTACAAAATAAAAGAGATGATTCCTGCTCACCATAAACGCCAGCACATGGAGATTACTACCATATGATCCAGCAGTTCTACTCCTGGAAATCATTTAACTTCTGTGGCAATGTTTCTTCTTCTCTAAGATGATGTGATGAGCTTAAGATTTAGTTGTTTTTAATTATATTAGAGAGATTAAGCAGGATCCTTCTTGAGGGAAATTTCCCTACAAGATGTATGAACAATTATATTTTTCAATGCAATGAAGTACTGTTTAAGGCTATGACCGCTGCAGTGTGATTTTTACCTTTTCCCTATTTTGTTTCTTGAGTAAAGTGTAGTAGTACATTTTTTTCTTTTTAAAATAGAACATCTGTTATAGACCAACACCACTTATGAATATAGATGCAAAAACTCCTCAAAAAACTACTAACAAACTGAATCGAATAGTATAGCAAAAGGATTATACACCATGACCAAGTAGGATTTACCCTAGGAATTCAAGGGTGGTTCAACATAGGAAAATCAATCAATGTAAAACACTACATTAATAGAATGAAAGAAAAAAAATATGCTCATCTTCATCGGATCAAAGGACATTACTAAGAAAGTGAAAAGACAACCTGCAAAATGGGAGAAAATATTTGTAGATCATATATCTAATAAGGGTCTAATGTCCAGAATACATAAAGAACTCTTTAACACAAAAAGGCAAACAAGTCAATTTTTAAAATGGGCAAAGGACATTTATCCAGAGAAAATATACAAATGGCCAAGAAGTATATGAAAAGATACTCAACATCATTAGTCATCAGGGAAATGCAAATCAAAACCACAATGAGATACCACTTATTACTCACTTGGATGGCTATTACAAAGAAAAAAAAGAAAGAAAATAATGAATATTGGAGAGGATGTGAAGAATTTTGGATACATTGCTACTGGGAATGAAAAATGATTCAGCCACTGAACAAAATAGTCTGGAGGGTTCTCAAAAAATTAAACATAGAATTTGGGAAGATCCCCTGGAGGAAGAAATGACAACCCACTCTAGTATTCTTGCCTGGGAATGCCTATGAACATCAGAGTCTGGTGGCTACATACAGTCCACGGGGCTGCACAAAGTTGAACATGACCTAGCGACTAAACAACAGCAATAAAGACATAATGATGTATACCTGTCATTATAGTATCATACAGACTAGTTTCACTGCTTTTAAAAAGTCCTCTTTGTTTCACCTATTCATCCCTTCCTCCTCACTACCTTTGGCAACCACTGATCTTTTGGTGGCACTAATGGTAAAGAACCCGTCTGCCAATGCAGGAGACAAAAGAAACACGGGTTTGCTCCCTGGGTCAGGAAGATCCCCTGGAGGAGGAAATGGCAACCCACTTCAGTATTCTTGCCTGGAGAATTCCATGGACACAGGAGCCTGGTGGGCTACAGTCCATGGGGTCGCAAAGAGTCAGACACGACTGAAGCGACTTAGCACATAGTTTTGCCTTTCCAGAACGCTGAATAGTTGGAATCATGCGCTATGTAGTCTTTAGGTATACTTTTTTAAAATCTGGATGCTGGTTACATGGGTGTGTTCAGTTTGTGGAGGTTCATCAAGCACATCTGATTTGTGCTTTTCTGTGTGTATGTTATACTTCCATTAAATATTCAAAAACGGGCAAGCAAGCAAACACAATTTCTCAGACTCACATACACTTTCTTTTAGCTCACTGCCCTGTATCTCTTCCCTCCTCCTTATCACAGCCAATTTCTTGAGTTTTATATATTCACTGCCTCTATTTCCTCACATTCCACTCATTCCTCAACCCACTCCAATCTGGCCTTCTGTCCCCATAACTCTCCTAAAACAGCTCTCACAAAGATCACCACTGGCTTCGCATGTTGTTAAATGGAATGGAAATTTTTCTATCCTCAATTTGCCTCCCTTCTCAGCAATATTTAACACAACTGACCACTTCCTTGTTTTTTTTCTGTCTCTCTAATCATCCTTCACGGAGGAGTTAGCTTTCAAACTTTATTTCTTCTCTTTCTTTTTTTAAATTGAATTATAATTGATTCACAACGTTCTATTGGTTTCAGGTGTGTGTGTGTGTGTGTACCTTAGTTGTGTCTGACTCTGTGACCCCATGGACTGTAGCTGGCCCAGGCAGGTGTATAGCAAGGTGACTCAGGTGTGTGTGTGTGTGTGTGTGTACCTTAGTCATGTCTGACTCTGTGACCCCATGGACTGTAGCTGGCCCAGGCTCCTGTGTCCATGGGATTTTCTAGGCAAGAATACTGGAGTGGTTTGCCATTTCCTTCTCCAGGGGATTTTCCTGATCCAGGAATCGAACCCGGGTCTCCTGGATTGCAGGCAGATTCTTTACCATCTGAACCACCAGGGAAGCCCTTATATCTATTCTTATATATCATTTTTGCTTTTGAAGCATTCTTTTCCCAAGTAGTTTGTGACCTAATGCTCTCACAGTATTCTTCCTACCTCTCAGGTTACTCCGTCTGTCTCCTCATTCTTCCAGGCATTAAACATTGAAGATTTCCTGAAGGCTCAGCTCTAGATTTTCTCTTCTCTTTCCACACTCTCTCCTGAAGTGATCTCCTTCATGCTTGTAGCTTTTAACACAATATACATCCTAACTCCCAAGTTAGAACAATATCCCAGACTTCTCTAAGTTCATACTCATAAATTCAATTACCTGATTTACATCTCCTTTTGAATATTTCACAAACATCTTGAACTTCACTTGTCTAAAATTAAAATTTTGATTTCTCCCTGCCCAGAGCCTTTTCCTCATCCATCTCAATAAACTGCACCAGCATCCATCCATTTGCTCAAGCTGGGGAATTTTTTTGTATTCTTCAGTTGCTCACACCCAAAATCCAGGCATCCTGCATCTCTCTTCTCAAATGTCGATTCTAGCCATGAAAGAACGTGCTAGAAGATAGGTTAAAGTGGAAGGATTTATAGCAACCGGTTCTGAGGCTTTCTCTGAGGTCAAAAACTAGTAGATATTGTGGTACAGGAGCTTCCCTAGGGGCTCAGATGGTAAAGAATCTGCCTGCAATGCCGAAGACACCACTTTGATCTCTGTGTCGGGAAGATCCCATGGAGTAGGAAATGGCAATCCACTCCAGTATTCTTGCCTGGAAAATCCCATGGACAGAGGAGCCTGGCAGACTACAGTCCATGGGGTTGCAAAGAGTTGGATCTGTTCTCTCCCCACCCCTCAACCTCTGCAGCTGTTGGAAGCGTTGGTTGTTGATGGCTCACAGCTGTAACCTGTTGTCGTCGTTGTTTAGTGGCTAAGTCGTGTCCGACCCTTTGTGACCCCCAGGACTGCAGCCTGCCAGGCCCCTCCGTCCATGGAATTTTCTAGGCAAGAATACTGGAGCGGGCTGCCATGCCCTTCTCCAGGGGATCTTCCCAACCCAGGGATCAAACCCAGGTCTCCTGCATTGCAGGTGGATTCTTTACCACTGAGCCCTTTACTTTACCAGGGAAGCCCATTCTCTTGGCCTTGCTATCAGCCAAAGGTGGTCTTGCCCCAGGTTATGCTTTTTTAGGCAGGGGCATGGTAAGCAGCACACATCTAATGAGAGTATAAAGGCTAACCAAAGGCTCACATTTCTTGCCTCAATTTTTTGGACAGCCTTGAAAGGCCATCCCAGCTCCAGATTTCCCCATAGGAACAACCAGTGGCTTTCCAGTTCTCCCTCTGCCCAGGTCTTGCTTTCCACAGTACCTGTCAGGTAGAGGGTCCCAGTGTACTCGCTAACAACCTTCTGTATGCAAACTTCGCATCAGAGTCTGTTTCCAGGAAACCTAACCTAAGATAACAAACCCAAAATGTGCCTACCTGGAAAAGCAAAGGAAGAAGAGACAACATTCCAATTTAATACAAAGAGCTAAGTATTAGTATCAGGGTGGGGCGGAGAGGGGTGGAGCAACTCTACCCACAAGGAGCCAAGATGGCTACAGTCCAGGCAATGAACTGTGACGGCTGTGCTTCTAAAGGCACAGCTGAGAGAGATTTCGCCTGTGCTCAGCAGCAAATTTCAGCTAGGCCCCCTCTTATGCAGCTAGTCTAGGTTACCCTTCTCTTCTATTTCCTCAGGAAAATCAATTCCTGTCCACCAAGCCTGGAAAACGGTGATATGCTCATGGCCACAGTATTCAAAGACTGATGGTGGAAGGTCCTTCACTCTTTGTACGTATCTGTCCCCAACATACACATACACAGGGAAACAGACACACACGCAAGCAAACACAGACCCACAGACACATGCACACATACAGTGTTGCTTACTATAGACCAGAGCTTAAAAACTTATTTAACTCCCTGAGGATATCTATTTTTTAAATTAATTAATTTATTTTAATTAGAGGCTAATTACAATATTATAGTGGGTTTTGCCATACATTGACATGAATCAGCCGTGGGTGTGCATGTGTTCCCCATCCTGAACCCCGCTCCCACCTCCCTTCCCATCCCATCCCTTAAAAATCACCAAATGTGAAGACAGTACTCCAACTCAAAGAAAGGATTTGCACCTGTGTTTTCTACAGAATTTTATAGTTTTCTCTCTTATATTTAGGTCTCAGATTCATTTTGATTTTTGTATATGGTATGAGATAAGGGTCCAAATTCGTGCTTTTGCATGTGAATAGCCACTTGTTCCACTGGAGAAGGAAATGGCGACCCACTCCAGTGTTCTTGCCTGGAGAATCCCAGGGACGGGGGAGCCTGGTGGGCTGCCATCTATGGGGTCGCACAGAGTCGGACACGACTGAAGCGACTTAGCAGCAGCAGCAGCAGCCACTTGTTCCACTACCTTTTATTGAAAAGAGTATTTCTGAGCCATTGACATGTATTTTCCTCCTTGTTGAAAATCAATTGACCATAAATGGCAGGGTTGGTGTTCAGTTCTTTCTTTCAAAATCATTTGTTATATATTTTTAAGATAAAAGTAATATATACTCATTGCAGAAAAATGCATGTGAGCAAAAACGAAGATCACATATCATTCTACCTTTCAATCTCAAGATCATACATTCTACTATGGGTACCACTTTAAAAATATCCTTCCAGACTGTTTTTTGAAGTGTAGTATATATTACAAACATGATATTATGTTATAATGCTGATTTGTGTCTTGCCTTTTAAAAAGCTTCACAATATATACGTCAATAGATATAGGTCAGTATCATCATTGGTTTTATTGACCTCATGACAGTACATAGTATGGATATGCTTTCACTTTTCATTTTTTTCACCTCTCCCTCTATTAGATATTAGGTAGTTTCCTATGTTTTTCAATTGTAATGTAGATGTCACAAACACCATTATGCATACATATTTACACATCTGTCCAGTTATTTCATAGATGGCAAACTGACAACCCACTGGCTGATTTCTGATCACAGGTTTGTTTTTACTTGGCCAGCACATGTTTTTTAGTAAAAAAGTTGTTTTGAATTTGGATGACTTGTTAGCATATACTCCCAGAAATAGAATCACTGGGTCTCATGCATTCAGTTCTGATTTTGCCAGTTTCTGCTATTTGCTTGCCCCTAGGTGGTCATTGGTCTTTTCCCCTGAGCTAGTGCCATATTGGGTGGGTGGAAGACAGAGAGAATGGTGGGAGGTAAGCCTTAGACTTGTTCTCTGAGTTTACTAAGGGCTCGACCATAAAATGTCTCTTTGGGGATGTAAGATACCAAAGTAGGAGAACTGCCGGACTAAGAATGAGAAGACCTGGAGCTAGTTCAAACTCTACTATTACACAGCTCTGAGACTTTGGGGGTAGCTATTATAGCTCTCTAAGTCTCATTTCCTTATGAGGTTGTTAGGAGAATCAAATGAGGTTTTGTGTGAAAAGTGTTTTGAAAAGCACAGAGTCCTACACAATTACAACGCAGTGCTATTTTTGTAAATTGCCAGAAGTGTGTTTACATGGGGGTCAAACAGATCTAAGCTTAGAGTGTAAAGCATTGTCTGCTCTCAGAACCCTGCTTTTAGAGAAGCTCCTTTCCAAGGATAGACGTGATTCTAGGTTGCCAGGATCTGATCTGGTACACTTCAGTTCCACAATCATTTATGGATGGTTTCACACGCCAGACACTGTGGGTACAAAAATGATTATGATTAGTCCCTGTCTTTGCAGAGCTTTACAGTCCACTAGAAAGAGACAAATATGTATTCAAATCATCAGAAAACAGAGGGATAAAGAATGTAATGGAGGAGAAAGTCAAGACTGCAATGCATAGGAAGAACACTCAAGGCTTGAAAGGGGGCTTTTGAAGCAGGGTTCCACAAATAGCACTGAGGAGAAAGGACCAGGGGTGTGTGTGTGTGAGTGTGTGTGTGTGTGAGTGTGTGAGTGTGTGTGTGTGTGTGTTAGTCTACGCCAGCTGAGCCAGTCTAGGGCTAGACTTTATCTTAGATTCTGTGCTCATTTCTATGCATTTACATTTTCTTTTTTTAGTTTTGTGTTTCCCTTCATTTCCTAGTCAAGCTCTTTTTGAAAAATGCTAATCTGGTCTTCGCTGTACTAACAGGAAAAGAGATTTGTCTACACTCGTGCCAAGAGACTTGGAGAACCCAGAGTGTTCTGGAAGCCAATCTTGCTGGTGAAATAAAGAGCCCATTTGGAAACAAGGCAAGAGCTTGGAGGTGTTCTGTCCTGCCTGGGTGCCTGCTTCATCTTGCATTCTTCCCAGATCGTTTCCAGACCCATCACCCTCCAACCATTTGTCTGCTGCCACTGCAGCAACAAGCACAGATTTCAGAAAAAGCCGCTAAACATCTTCTGCCCTTCTCTTTAGCCCACCTCCTTCCCCCAGTTGGGGTCATCTGAACTTTTCCACTACAAATTAAAAAAAACAAATGCAATGATTATTGAAGCCAGAGGAAATAAAGGATGTTGTTCTACTCTTAATGCTTATTAAATTTGGACTTAATCTTCTTCATCGCTATTAAGCCTCTAAACTAGCCAATATACTTACACAAGGTGAAATGAAAAGACTTACTGTAAGAGATGACAGGAAGCTCTTCGGGAAATTAAAATTTCCAGAGATTTCCAAGTGTGAGTTACTGAGCCAGGAAGGCAAAAGAAAGAAAGGGTTTTTAAAGTTTGATAAACAGGATGCCAATTAGTCCTCGGGGTTAAAAAGCTAGGTGATGTCAGTGTTATCGATGGGAGGAGGGGTTAATTGGAGCCAGGGAATTAATAAGCACTGTGTCATTTCTAGATTCTTCTTTGATTCGCTTTTTTGGGAACCTGCTGGGGGTGCATTTCCTATCTCAGTTTATCCCTCTGTGGCACAGGAAGAAACACACAGTGATGAGGAAATTCCTAACTGCTTGTGTAAAGGTTCAAAAAAGGCCTTTCCTCATTTACCAAGTCCCTGATACTGTTCTGACACCTTTAAGGCTGTAATTCGGGTGAGCTCCCTGCCTAGTGACTACAGGAGGGAAGATGTCAGAGTTATCCAATAATCCAATATAGGCTTGGACTGGGAAAACGACCTCTGGTGGGTTCCATAGTGCCTGGTTTTCTATCACCTTTTTGAAGAAAGAGTCCTTTCCCAGAAGCCCTCCTTTACCCCCTCCCCCAGCTCCCCCCTCTGCACATCAGAAGCAGCCCTAAGGCATGGGAAAGACACCTCCCACCTTGGGAGGATTTCCAGGGCCCCAGTTTCTACCAGCCAGAAGTTTGATTTACTGGCACCATCTGTGGGAAGACAAATGGCCCCTTCTGGCTGTGCTGGTCAGATGCAGAGAAGGAAGAAAAGGAGAAAAAAATGGAGGAAGGCAGATTAGTAAATCAATAAATACCCAAGTGACGTATAACAAATGAACAAATAAAAATTCCTTATAGGAAGGTGGTAGGTGTCCTGAGATGGTGATGTTGAAGTGGAAGGGGTGACACTTCCTTTTTTTTTTTTTTAGCCCAAGGATAATCTCTTAAATTCTGGGTACAAACGATACAGTATAACTCTTATGGTTGCTATGACAACAAGAATCCCTCTCCTCTGATGTCAGGCTGCCCTCCTCCCCTCCTTCAGAATCCAGAATGCCAGTTTTCTCTGCTGTAATGCTGCGTTTGGTTTCAAGGGCTCAATCCTGGGCTTATCTAATAATTCCCTGTCTCCCAGGACTGTTTGTTCCAGACCCCTAAGGACACATTCCTTCGGGGGAGGAGGGAGTCTGACATGTGAGACTAGACCAAGGCAGACAGGTGGTTCTGGTGAGGCATGTGACCTATTTCTGCTGATGTCTGGGTCAACCTCTGGCCAAGCAAAGGTCCACACCTCTCCTCGCCTCCGCCTTGGACTGGCCTATGCTGTAGGAGAAAGGCAGACCTGACTTTAGGGTAACAGAAGACCAGGATCTGCTTTGGGGAGCAGACTGTGGGGACTATGGTATAATGTCTGCCAAAAATCTCTTCCACAGTTGGCCTGCCTGAAACTCTAATTATTAGAATAATTTTTATAGATGAAAGCCTTAAACGTAGCTGCCAAATGAAAATACTCCCCATGAATGGTAAGAATAATGAACTTGCAACACCCTAGCATAAATTAGAAAGGGAGGACAGAGTTCTTGAGGGACTGGAACATGGTATAGATCAATTTTGAAGCAGAGACGAGAGGGACTAGATTCATAACACTGGGCACGCCTCAAGATCTGCTATCTTCACATTCTACCCAAGCCTACTCCCCTATCTAAGTCCCAGCTCAGAAAACCTGGAAGGCATACTTTTTCTTTACAAAGTAACTCTATCCCTTTTTCATGATGTAGCTTTTATTTTATTTTAAAATTGAGGTATAGTTCATTTATGGCCTTCCCTGATGGCTCAGCAGTAAAGAATTCATCTGCAGTGCAGGAGACACAGGAGACATGGGTTCGATCGCTGGGACAGAAAGATTCTCTGGAGGGGTGCGTGGCAACCCACTCCAGTATTCTTGTCTGGAGAATCCCATGGACAGAGAAACCTGGCGGGCTACAGTCCATGGGGTCGCAAAGAGCTGGACATGACTGAAGTGACTGAGCATGCATGCGTGGTTGATTTATAATATGTTAGTTTCAGGTGTACAGCAAAGTGATTCAGATATATATAATCATATCATATCTCCTTTTTCAGATTGTTTTCTTTTAGATTATTACAACAACAACAAAAGCCCTGGAACTTTCCTGGCAGTCCAGTGGTTGAGACTCCGAGCTTCCATATTTAAGATGGATAAGCAACCAGGACCTCCTGTATAGCACAGGAAACTCTGCTCAGTGTCGTGGTGGCCTAGATGGGAGGGGAATTTAGGGGAGAATGAATACACGTATATGTATGGCTGTCCACCTGAAACTATCCCAACATTGTTAATCAGCTATACTCCAGTATAAATAAAGAGTTAAAAAAAAAATAAAAAAGACTCCAAGCTTCCAATGCAGGGTGCTTGGGCTCTGTCCCTGGTCAGGAAACTAAGATCCCTCATGCCATGGGGCACAACCAAAAAGTCAAACAAAAAACAAATAAAAAGTCTGGAAGGCATTCTTGATGCCACCTTTTCACTAGTTGAGTCCAACTAATCATGAATTCATGTCTCATCTGGGTTACTTTCCTGCATAAGCCTCCTAATGCATTGCCCTGCTCTCATTGTTGCCCTTTTCCCACCCATTCTTCACCCTGCAGCCAGAGTGAGAATGTGATCATATCACTCCTCCTATTAGATCATTTCGATGGAGTTCTTTTGCCCACAGGGTAGAGTCCAGCCAACTGAGCACAGCATTGAAGACTCTCTACATGGGACCCAGCCCCTGCACCTCCAGCTATATGCCACATCTCCCACCCCAACCCAACATTTCCCATACATCCTAAGCTCCAGCTATTAAATAAAACTAACTGCTCCTTGTGACTTGTCAAGTTCATCCCATTTCTGATCTTTTGCACGAGAGGCTTACTCTCCCTGGACTCCCTTTCATTTCTTTCCCTTTTCCTCGTATACTCGTATTAGTCTTTCCAGAATCAGCTTCTGCGTCACCTGCTCCAGGTCTTTCCTGACCCCTTCTCCCTGCCCTCCCAAGTCCAGATTAGTTACTTGTTTTTGCCAGGGACCCACAGGACCTCTGGGACTTTCCACGTGGAACTTGTGGTAAAGAACCCTGCCTGCCAATGCAGAAGACATAAGAGACGCCGGTTCGATGCCTGGGTCGGGAAGATCCCCTGGAGGAGGGAATGACAACCCACTCCAGTATTCTTTCCTGGAGAATCCCAAAGGCAGAGGAGCCTGGTGGGCTACAGTCCATGGGATCGCTAAGAGTCAGACACGACTGAAGCGACTTAACATGCAAAGGACTTCTGCACCACTCAGGAAATGTACCAGCCACATTGTCTTGCAATTATTTGTTGATTATCTACATCTCCCAGTAGACTGCGAGTTTCATGAGGGCAGAGACTGTGTCATTATTCATTATTATATCGCTAGTCCTTAACATAGTATCTGTCAATCGGCAATACTCCATAAATACACGTCAAATGAACAAGCAATACCAGATGGTGTGGATAAGCTGTCATTCTTGGTAGAAGAGAAGCAGCAAAAGGGGAAACTGAAACTCAAGGGGAAAAGAATAAATAAAATAGGAAAATTCTGAAAGAAGAGTGTTTGAGGAGAAACAATGTCAGATATTAAAACATGATGCTACCTTAAAACAGTTGAGTTCTTAAAGAAAAAAAAAAACAACAGTTGAGTTCTTGAGCGGAAAAAAAAATGCCTATTAACAATCCTCAATACATGCGGGAAATTAGTACATTTTAAAGATGGCATGTCAAATCATTGGGGGAAAAGATGAATTATTCAAAAATTATATTTGCATAATGGGCTAGCTGAATTCTCTAACTTACTCTTTACATCAAAATTAATTATAGATGAATCAAAGATTTTAATGTGAAAAATGAAATCTTAAAAGTACTAAAGGAAAATATGGGAGTATTTAAATACATATAATCCTGGTAAGGGGAAGGTCTTTGTAAGCAGGCCACCAATCTAGAAATCAGTAGAAAAATCTATAAATGTGACCACATAAAAATTTTAAGTTTCTGCACATCAAAAGTATACATAAACAAAATCAAAAGACAAATGACAAGCAACAAGATATTTGCAGCACTTGTGACAGATAAAGGGCTAATTTCCTTAATTTCCAAAGAGCTCAAACAAATCAACAAGAAAAACACCAGCAAACCCAAAGACAAGCAAGCAAATGATAAGAACCAGAAGTTCACAGAAAAAGAAATAGGAATGGCAAATACACATATAAAAGTATGTTCAACCTTGCTCTTAAACAAGAGTGAAATTAAAACAGCAAAATGCCCTTTCTTCATCTACCACACTGGCAACTGTTTAAAAAGACTGATAATATCCAGTGTTGATGAGGGCATAGGGGAACAGACAATTTAGCTACTATAATTTTTAATGTACATATCCTCTGGAATCCTACTGCCTGCGTTCAAGTTCTATTTTGACAACTGGACTTTATGACTTTGGGAAGGTTCCTCAACCTCTTTAAGCCTCAGTGTTTTTATCTGCAAAATTGGAATAATAATAATACTGGAACTTTCCTGGTGGTGCAGTGGTTAAGAATCCCCCTGCCAGTGTGGGGGACATGGGTTCCATCCCTGGTCTGGGAAGATTCCACCTGCCAAGGGGCAACTAAGCCCCTGCCTTACAACTACTGAGCCCATGAGTCATAACTATTGAGCCCACTGCCACAACTGCTGAAGCCTGTTCACCCTAGAGCCCATGCTCCACAATAAGAGATGGCACCACAATGAGAAGCTCTCACACAGCAGCTAGAGAAAGCCTGCACACAGCAACAAAGACCCAGCATAGCCAAAAATAAATAAATGAAATAATAATAAAAAATAATAATACTGTCAGTCTGCTTGGGCTGCTATTAAAAAATACCACAGACTGGGTAGTTATAAAAAATAGAAATATATTTCTCATAATTTTGTAGGCTGGGAAGTCCAAGATCAAGCTGTCAGCATGGGGGAGTTTCTCAGTAGTCCAGTGATTAAGACTCCCTGAATATTTGATCCCTGGTTGAGGAACAAAAATCCTGCATGGCATGGCATGGCCAAAAAAAGAAAAAAACAAAACTGTGCCAGCATGGTTAGGCTCCAGTGAAGGCCTTATTCCAGGTTGCAGACAGCCACCTTCTTGCCAGGTCCTCACATGGTGGAAGGAGGTCTCTCGGGCTCTTTTGAAGGCACTAATTCTGTCTATGGAAGCTCTGCCCTAATGACTTAATCACCTCCCAAAGGCCCCAACTCTGTTCCCCACCCCCCCCTCCCCCGCCATCTCTTAATACTGTCACATTAGGCATTAGGGCATATGGGCATTAGATTTTCAATATAAATTTTGGGGAGGACACAAACATTCAGTTTATAGCAGGTAGTTACCTTATAGGACAGGGAGGCCTGGCGTGCTGTGATTCATGGGGTCGCAAAGAGTTGGACATGACTGAGCGACTGAACTGACTGAACTGACCTCACAGAGTTGTTATAAGTATAAAATGAGATAAGACATGTAAAGGGCTTGGCGTAGTACCTAGCACATAATAAGCACACAATAAGTGTGAGCTCTCATTATTATTACTGTGCCCAAAAGAGGCATTTACTAGTACATTCATTGCAGTAATGGGGTCATATGGTGGCTCAGAGGTTAAAGCATCTGCCTGCAATGCAGGAGATGTGGGTTCGATCCCTGGGTCAGGAAGATCCCCTGAAGAAGGAAATGGCAGCCCATTCCAGTATTCTTGCCTGGAGAATCCCATGGAGAAGCCTGGTGGGCTATAGTCCATGGGGTCACAAAGAGTCGGACACAACCGAGCGACTTAACTATATTATTCATAATATCAAACAGAAACAAACAAACAAAAAATATCCTAGAAACAACTTAAATATCCATCAATAAGGATTTGATTTACTAAATTATACCATGTTATAGTGCTATGCAGCCATTAAAAAGAATAAGAGATACATATAGAGGGAACAATATGGATGAATTTCTAAGTTATAAACTGTATAAAATGTGTAATTCCATTTGTGTAAATAAAAAAGGAAATATGCCCCTCTCCACACACAAACACACACATACATATGTGTGTGTGTGTTTTTTTTATTTTTTGAAAGGTTATTCAGTATCCTGAAAATAGTGTTTATCTTTGGAGAAAGAGTCAGATAGGGATAGAGGGAAAGATGGAAAAGAGTTCTAATTTTCATTGCATACTTTTATGTACTGTTTGATTTTTTATCACGTCATTTCAGTTCAGTCACTCAGTCATGTCTGACTTTTTGCGACCCCAAGGACTGCAACACACCAGGCTTCCCTATCCATCACCAACTCCTGGAGCTTGCTCAAACTCATGTCCATCGGGTCAGTGATGCCATCCAACCATCTCATCCTCTGTTGTTCCTTTCTCCTTCTGTTCTCAATCTTTCCCAGCATCAGGTAACTGACTTTTTTCCAATGAGTCAGTTATTCACATCAGGTAGCCAGAGCATTGGAGCTTTGGCTTCAGCATCAGTCCTTCCAATGAATATTCAAGGCTGATTTCCTTTAGGATTGACTGGTTTGATCTCCTTACAGTCCAAGGGACTCTCAAGAGTCTTCTCTACCACCACAATATATGTATATATTTAAAGAAATGATCTGATAAACTGATCCTGTCACTGTTTGCAATTCTTCAACAGCTTCCCACCTCACACTGAGGAAAAGCCTAAGTCATTCCAATGGCCTGCAAGGTCCTTATGATCTGATCTCTTGCTCTGCCATTGACTTTCCAACTTTCTATCCTGCCATTTGCTTCCTCACTCCCACTGCTTATATGGCTTCCTCTCTGCTCCATAGACAAACCAGCCAGAGTCCCACCTCAGGACTTGCTCTGGCTGCTTCCCTCTGCCTTTGAAGGTTTTTGAATAGCTCCCTCCTTCAGTGCCTTTTAGTCTTAAGCTCAAATATCACACTCTCAATGAGGCCTCCTCTGCCCCTCTCCCATTTAAAATGGCAACTCCTGACATTTCTATCCCCATATTCTGCTTTCTTTTTTTTTTTTCCCCACGGTATTTATAACAATCTCTTATACTATATATTTTCCTTACTAGTTCATGACCTATCTCTCTCCACTATCATGTAAGATTCATGAAGACAGGGATTTGGGTCTATTTGGTTCATATTCATTGTTCTATCTCTAGTGCCTAGTGTCTCACAAGTAGTAGGTACTTAAAAAATATTTGTTGAATGAATGAATAAAAGATTTTCAGGCAAGAAGCAGCCTAGGAACTCAGCCCGTCTTTTTCCTTATCTCAGCTTTATTTTGGGATTCTCTCAATTCTCTTCCTCTTGAATTTCCAGCTTCTTCTTCATCCTTGTGCCTGGCGCAAAGCTCAAAAAATATTTGTTGAAGAATGAATTTATATATTCATTCTGAGATATGTGATTGGTAACTAAAGAGTAAAAACCCAGGAGTATTTGAATTTTAGTAGTGATCAAAACCTATCAGCAAAGGGATTAGCTGGCTTCTTGGTACTACCAAGATCTCCTCACAGTAACAGGTACATTTGCCACAAACTCTGGGACTCCACCACCTTCTCTTTCCCCTCCCACTTATTTAATGACCCTCATGACTTTCCTGATGGCTCAAATGGTAAAAGAATCTGCCTGCAATGTGCGAGACCTGGGTTTGATCCCTGGATTAGGAAGATCCCCTGGAGAAGGTAACAGCTACCCACTCCAGTATTCTGGCCTGGAGAATTCCATGGACAGGGGAGCCTGGCAGGTTGCAGTCCATGGGGTCCCAAAGAGTCGGACACGACTGAGCGACTTTCACAACAGTCACAAAAACAATGGGCCTAGGAGTAGCTTTAAGATGACTATTTGATTTTTACAGTTCCCAGGGCCTAAAGAGAGTGCATAACAGGAAGGACAAACTCACAAGGCAAACTATGAATATTCTTAAAGAAACACACGCACACAAATAGGTATATATATATGTAAATATGTGAATACACATTTACATACACCAGTTGTCAAATACATACCAGGGTAATTTCTAAGCAACTCCCCACAAACAACAGCAATTTTTTATATTTTTAAAACAATAAAACCCTTGACAACTTCTAAGCCTTGCCAAGTCATGTATCTTTTATGCATCAATAAAAAGGTAATTCTAGATCCAGGCATTCCTAGATCATCACTCAAGTTGGTTTCTTCTCCAAAGAGGCAGAAGACAGGATGAGCTCCACTAAGGAATTATAGCTGGATATGTAAGGGAGGGGCTGGCATCACAGTCAACACATTCCCTTTTATTTAGAAGACAGATAAGCAGTGTGTGTGTGTGTGTGTGTGTGTGTGTATAGGCATAATTTATCTTGGGTTGTGGGGTTCTAGGGTCTTAGGATCCTCTCAGCTCCTATCCATTGTCCATACTTTTCTTCCTCCAGTACTGACTCAAATACCTTCTCCAATACCCTTGTGGAGACTGGTCATTTCTGGGAAGTGGGAATAGTGGCTGCAGAGCTTAGAGTCTGATGGGAAGTTGTACTATGTGAGAATGAAGCCGAGATAAGAAAAAAGAAGGGCTGAGTTCCTAGGCTGCTTCTTGCCTGAAAATCTTTTATTCATTCATTCAACAAATATTTTTTAAGTACCTACAAGCAAGACTTTATGACAGTATCCCCCCAAACAAGTGACTAGCAATAAAGTCATAAGCATAAAAGAGCTCAGAGAGGAGAAAAATGGTGGTGTCAAATCCACCAGCTAGAAAAACCAAGGCATTGGTCTAAAAGAAGGTCCTATTGTTCAGGCTTCAAGTCATTTGATGCTTATAGAGAAAAGAATCTACTTGTAACTCAATGGGCCTCAAACTTTAACATGTTCATTAAAAGTCAGCTTTGTAGGCCTCATTCCCATATGTTCTTATTTAGTTAAGCTGAGGTAGGGCCTATGAATCTGCATGTATGAAAAGACCACAGGTGATGCCAATACTACCGATTCTTCAAGGACCACACTTTGAGAACCAGAGCTTTTAATGTTTTATCTCACCACTTCTCAAGTTTTAACATGCATATGCACCCCTTGAGAATCTTATTAAAGTGCAGATTCTGATTTATCAGGTCTGGGAGGGCCCAGGCTTCTCCATTGCGAATGAGCTACTTGGGTGTGGCTCTGGTGGTGGCGCTGGCCCATGGGCCTCACTGGCTCCGGAGAGTTTAGCATATGTCCCCAGTGACGGCTAATCTTATAACTGGGCTAAAGTGTGCCCAGACATTTGGCCAGACACTATTCTGGGTATGTCTGTGGGGAGGGGGTTTTGAATAAGATTAATATTTGAATCAGTAGACTGTGTAAAGCAGATACCCTCCCTAATGTAGGTGGGCCTCATCCAGTCAGTTAAGGCCTGAATGGAACAAAAATGTTGAGTAAGAGGGAACTCCTCCTGCCTGACTGATGAGATAGGATGGCTGTCTTTTCTCATCTTTAGACTCAGACTGATATATTAACCCTTCTTGGTTCTGAAGCATGCTGGGTGTCAGACTAGAACTTATATTATCATCTCTCTTGGTTCTCAGGTCTTTGGATTCAAACCACAACTACACTATCCGCTGTCTTGGGTCTCCAAGTTGCTGACTACAGATCATGAGGCTCCTCAGTCTTAGTTTTTGCATGATCCAATTCCTCATACTAAATGTGTATCTATATCTATGTGTGTGCTCAGTCTCTCAGTCCTGTCTGACCCTTTGCGACCCCATGGACTGCAGCCTGCCAGGCTCCTCTGTCCATTGGATTCTCCAGGTAAGAATACTGCACAGGGTTGCCATTTCCTCCTCTAGGGGATCTTCTTGACCCAAGGATAGAACCCATGTCTCTGGTGTCTCCTGCATTCACAGGTGAATTCTTTACCACTGAACCACTTGGAAAGCCCATCTATATCTGTGTCTATATCTATTTCATCTTTCAGTTCTATTTATCTGGAGAATTCTAACACACACCACTAATTCCAATTTGAAAATCCAGTCTAGGGACTTCCTGGTGGTCCAGTGGTTACGAATCTGCACTTTCACTGCAGGTAGCATGGGTTCGATCCCTGGTCAGGTAACTAAGATCCTGCATGCTGCAGTGCAATTCCCCCCACCCCACCCACCTAATAAAGAAGATCCAATCTCCCAGTGACTGGGAACTATACATCAATGGCAGGAGAGATCAGTTTATATTAGCATTGTGGACACCTAAAGGGTCACACTCTTTGGAATTAGAAGCAGAGGCCAAAATCTGCTATGGGTTTCTGGTTCCCTGATTCCTGGACCCCATAAGCAAAAACAACTAGTGTTTACTGAACTCTCACAGTGTGTCAGGAATTATGGCAAATATTTACATGAATGATCTTATTCGAAACTTCCAATATGTACTACTATTATTATAATTGTTTTATGAATAAGAAAATGCAGACTCAAAGAGTTATATTAAGTAAGAGAGACACAACCTTACTCCCTTCTTTTATTTCCAAAAGAAATTTTGATAAGTGCTTCTAGGGGGATTTGAATCCAGGTTATCTCACAGCAAGCCCAAGCTTCTCTCCATAATATGACTATTTTCTCTGCTAGTCACTTATGCCATTCCCTGAGTCATATGAGGGGTTGATGGAAGATTCAAGAGACACATCCGTCTTCTGGTTTCCCAGGAGACACTCTGAAAAAACTTACTTTGGTTTCCCTCTTCTCCAATGATCATAGTTTGTTTACATATTAAATATGGTGACAGCTTTCAGATCTACATGGCTCATTTTTGAGCCTGGGCTATATTGGATTTTGTTGATATGGGTAGTTTACAACTACTAATAGTATCTTCTTCTGGCTCATATCAGCTCTGGTTTGGCTATTTTCAGTAAGCCAACAGCATTTATGGGTCTTGTGTACATGTCTTAATATTGCAATTATTGGTAGATGCCAGCTTCCAGAATATCTCGCACTTTGGATGATGGGCTAGGGCCTGTAAATTTCAGTCCCAGGCAATGATTCCTATCTGTGTAGGTGGCAGCAAGCAGAGTGATGGACCACATGAAACACACAGTTCTGAGAGTGGCTCAAGTCCAGATCCAATAAAAGCTTTCTTAGAAGCTCCCCTTTTCAAAATAACCCATAATTCTCAGAGGAGAGGAGTATGGCTATTTATAAAGCCAAAACAACAACAACTACAAAAAGCCTCTCTCTGAGCAGATGAAGCCTTCAGCCACAGAGGTAAAGCTCAAAACTAAAACTCTGGCCAAGGAGCTATCGCAGTGCACAGCCAGCAGCCAATCCAAGGGCAAATCAGATGGCGCACAAGACGGGGGACAGAGTCAGACCAGTTGAGTCAACTGGCCCTTAACTGTCAGAATGAAAAATATTTTGGTTCAGCTGAGAAACAGCATTAAGATCATAAAGTATGATGGTTCATTTATGGCGGTTGTTGATACCTTTGTTTAAGGATCATGTGTGTGTGTCCTTGTTTCTTTTCTGTGTGGGCCTCCTCTCTTCCCCATGCAATCATTGCTGCATGAACTCAATTTTTTTTTTTCAGGCTGGAAATCTGAGTGGCTTGGCCTAGCATTCACCCTTTGTGCAGAGTAACGGTTTCATGAGTCACAGGAACTGGGGCCGGGCATAAGCTCTGATTACAATTTCGTGGCTTCCACTGAAGATGCCTGTGCTGTCAATGCCTCCATTTCTAGGCGTTTGCATTTGTTTTCTAATTCCCAACTTATCTCTGCTGAACTGAGGGATTTGTTCACAACTGACAGCTGAGACAAGGAAACACTGGGCTGTCAGAGGCCAGGTATAGGAGTGGCAGCAAGCCTCCTGGTTCAGGATTCTAGGGGTCGCCTGTGGAGGTGGAGGACAGGCAGACTGAAAGTGAAAGTCAGGAGGGGGAAGACCAGTTACTGAGGCTGATGTGCCCTCCTGGCTTGAGACTACCCTTCCCCTTTGATGTCTGTAACAGAAATGGTAGTACAACTATGTGATTTTTTAAAGATTTTTTTTTAATGTGGATCATTTTTAAGGTCTTTACTGAATTTGCTACAATATTGTTTCTGTTTTATGTTTTGTGTGATTTTTTTTTTTTTTTTTGGCTGCAAGGTATGTGGGATCTGTCCTCTACCGGGGATAGAATGCAGTCCCCTCCTGCATTGGAAAGCGAAGTCTTAGCCCATGGACTGCCAGGAAGTCCCACTACTACAATGCAATGTTAACGTCTCAGGCTGTGTGAGGACATGCCCCCTGGCCCCTCAGCACTAACCAAATCGGCAGGTGAAAAGATGGATCCAAGGGAAAGGTGCCTCAAAACCCTGCGTGGGTTTCTTTGAGCGGTTTGGGGACTTGCAAGGGAGCAGGGGAAAAATGATTGGGGACAAATCTGCATGTCACCTCAGCTTGCAGATTTACATTGATTTGCTTTTATTTTGATTTCATTTTGTAATGGCAAAAAATCCTTGAGTGGTTTCCTTGCTGCTGCTGCTGCTGCTAAGTCGCTTCAGTCATGTCCAACTCTGTACGACCCCATAGACAGCAGCCCACCAGGCTCCCCTGTCCCTGGGATTCTCCAGGCGAGAACACTGGAGTGGGTTGCCATTTCCTT
>SJYT01040704.1:30636-59431 GCA_006410635.1 Cephalophus harveyi | reverse complement strand
CTCAAAGACTTCAGGTTAAGGAAATCTGACCAAGTAGCCAGGTCTAACCACAGCCTCCTGGCAAGAAAGAACACTGCAGGCCCCAAGGAACAGCTCGATGTGACGGAAGGGGAGTCAGCCATTCGGGAGGATTTCTTTCCTCTGCTCCCTACTCTGCTTCTGGCTTGTGCATCTGCTGTTTTTGTTTGCCTTGGGATGCCAGGCACAACCTCAGTCCCTTCTTCGATTTCAAAAAGAAGTCTACCACGTGCTCAGTTGCTCAGTAGTGTCTGACTCTTTGCAACCCCATGCACTATAGCCAACCAGGCCCCTCTGTCCATAGGATTTCCCAGGCAAGAATACTGGAGAGGGTTGCCAGGCCCTCCTTCAGGGGATCTTCCCGACTCAGGGATGGAACCCACGTCTCTTCCATTGACAAGCTGATTCTTCACTGCTGAGCCACCAGGGAAGGCCCTATTCATCTCTAGACTTCACTGATTTTGGGGGACAGTCCCAGGAAGGGGGTCCTAGCATGGAGGCTTCTGCCAAGTCCCTTGTGTTCTTCCTCTCCTCTCTCTTCTGCTCTTTTTTCACTCCTCCTCCTAGATTGTGCTCCTGCCTCTCATGCAATTTCTTCTCACTCTATTAGACCATCTAGCAGGTCAATCATCTAGCTCTTAACAGAATTAAGAACATTTCTTTCGTGCACCAGTAGTCATTCTCTTTAAAGGGAGATCAGGATTATAAATCACTTTATTTTTTGTGGGGTCATTCATCCTCATACTTTCCCATAAGACAGGTGGAAAAATTGAGGTACAGCCACCTAGCAATCCAACAGTGTCACTCGGCTCCAGACGCAAGTCCTCTGTATACCAGCCTGCTTCTGTTTTCTTCAGAGCATGCTCTCTCTCTCTTTTTTTTTCTGTAGAAGCTTTGCCAACTGTACATATTCATTTTTTTTCAGCTCTACGTATTCTTTTTTTTTTGGCTGCGCTTGGTCTTTGCTGTGGCACGTGGGCTCCTCCTTGCAGAGTGCAGGCTTCTCTAGTGACCTGCAGGCTCCAGAGCTTACAGTCAGTAGTTGTGGTGTGTGGGGCTCTGTAGTAGTGGCATGTGGGCTTCTCTAATTGTGGCCTGAGGCTTAGTTGCCTCATGGCATTTGGGAACTTAGTTTCCCGACCAGGGATCAAACTCGTGCCCCCTGCACTGGCTGGCAGATTCTTAACCACTGGACCACCCGGGATGTCTCCTCAATTGTACAGATTCTAATGTGAAACCTTTTATGGATGGTGGTAGATGATCTTGTTGCTATCCCCTAGGCTCCACGCTTCTCTAGAATCTCAAGAGGAAACACATCTCCTCAAAAGATAGGAGCTCTTAGAATGCAACCAAAAACCCTTCCAGGATCTGTGAGAGCTGTCCAACTTGTTTGGGGTGTGTTTCCCACTTTTCAAACCCCTCTTCAATACTGGCTGAGAAGGGAGAAGTTGGGGAGAGATGACTGGAAAAGGCAGAGAAACGAACTCTGTCCCTGAGGATCTTTTTTAAAGCCAAATAAACACATACTGTTGTTGTTTAGTCGCTAAGGCTCAGACAGTAAAGAATCTGCCTGCAATGCAAGAAATGTTGGTTCCATCCCTGGGTTGAGAAGATCCCCTGGAGGAGGAAATGGTAACCTACTCCAATATTCTTGCCTGGGAAATCCCATGGGCAGAGGAGCCTGGCAGGCTACAGTCCATGGAGTCACAAAAGAGTTGGACACTACTGAGCGACTGAACAATGAAAGCAACAACGACCACCTACCGCTGTGGTCAAGGCAGGCAACCCAATTCTGGGCTTGTTAGAGGAAAGACCTGTCCCTTCCCCTTGTGCAAAGAATGCCGGCCTCTGAATTCCATCTGCGGGGAGATGCAGCAGAGCTGAGGGAGGCCCAGAGCGATGGTGAATGCAGATTGTGGTCACAACATCTAGGATTTGCTATCAGAGACCTCTCGAGGCTTTGAAAGGGATACGTTTAGAAAACCACAAATAAATGTGATTTATGCAACAGAAAACAAATATATGAAATTCATTATCCTCAAGAGTTAGTGTAAACTGAAAGTATGTGTAAATACCTTTCAAAAAGGGTTAGAAGCATTCATAAATTTATGCATAGCTGGTTACTAAGGGCAACTAGCATGTTTTCATAGGAAGCTGGAAACAGAAGATACTTTAGAGATCAGCTCATCTCTAGCACTCCCGCTCCCTGCCCAGCCTCTGCAGTAAGGGGCCATCAGAAAGGGGCCTCAGGGAGCCAAAGGCGGAACCAGATGGGAAATGGGTGATTCCTAGTGGTCTCCCAGGTAACCCCCATCCCCACCCTCAATCTTTTTCTTGAAAGTTAAGTTTTAGAGAGGAGAGAGGGAACAAACCAGCTTAAACACCTCTAATTAGCTAGAGGAGCCACAGAGACTCTTTATGTGTGGGGCTTGGGGGATGGGCAGAGGGCAAACATGCAAAGATGGAGAAGAAAAAAATCCTGTCTTGTCCTTGAAGAGATCATAGTGTAATAAGGGATGTAAGTAAGTGAGAAAATATTACGAGATTATGTACCACACAGCAGGGTATACCCTGGGGGTATAGGAAAGGGCTGAGCAACATGAACAGAAAAGTGGGGAGTAGGGCAAACTGGCTTCCGGATGTGAGGGAACCTGGAGCAAGTGTCAGCATTTGGCTTAAATACACAGGGAATGGTTAGCCCCGCCATTGTCTAGTCAAGCCTGCTGCTGCTGCTGCTAAGTCACTTCAGTCGTGTCCGACTCTGTGCGACCCCAGAGACAGCAGCCCACCACGCTCCCCCGTCCCTGGGATTCTCCAGGCAAGAACACTGGAGTGGGTTACCATTTCCCTCTCCAATGCATGAAAGTAAAGAGTGAAAGCGAAGTCGCTCAGTCGTGTCTGACTCTTCGCGACCCCATGGACTGCAGCCTACCAGGCTCTTCCATCCATGGGATTTTCCAGGCAAGAGTCCTGGAGTGGGGTGCCATTGCCTTCTCCGCTAGTCAAGGCTAGACTCCATTTATTTATTTATTATCATAATATGGTAAACATTTTTTAATTCTTAATTTTTGGCTGTGTTGCACAGGCACCATGTGGGATCTTAGTTCCCCGACCAGGGATGGAGCCCACACCGCCTGCATTTGGAAGCCTGGAGCCCTAACCACTGGACCACCAGGGAAGTCCCCAGACTCCATTTCAGAGCTCATGGTTCTTCAGAAACGATGGGAATGGTGCCCGCTGGAGCTGCCCATCTCAGAAACCCTCCTCCAAAAGCAGCTACAGCCACTGCCCCATTTCCAGGCGAGGAAACGGAGGCCTGGGGACATGACTGAGCGAACTACTCGGGGCACACAGCTATTTCCCGTTAGAGTGGGCCTCATCTCACTTCCAGCATACTGCCTTGCCGAGGAGGGTGGGCTCCCAAAGGCAGCCCGACCCTCTCACAACACACGCTTCCTGAGGCCCCTCTTCCAGCAGGGCCACCATTAGCCTATTCACATTAGAATGAAATGTGCCATTGATTAGAATTAGAAACCCTCATTTTTATGAATGAGAAAAGGATATCTCTTCCCCTAAGCAGACCCACTCCAGCACTCTTGCCTGGAAGATCCCATGGGTGGAGGAGCCTGGTGGGCTGCAGTCCATGGGGTCGCGAAGAGTCAGACATGACTGAGCGACTTCACTTTCACTCTTTACTTTCATGCATTGGAGAAGGAAATGGCAACCCACTCCAGTGTTCTTGCCTGGAGAATCCCAGGGACAGAGGAGCCTGGTGGGCTGCCGTCTATGGGGTCGCACAGAGTCGGACACGACTGAAGCGACTTAGCAGCAGCAGCAGCAGGCAGGCGCAGGTCCTCACAGGGTGCTCAGCTTGGGAAAGGGAGCTTGAGTTAAGCTTCAGCTCTCACCTGCTTCCTCAGGTGGGTGTCCTGCCTCAGACACCCTGCCCCACCCTACCTGGTAGCCCTGCCCAAGAGGAACATGAGCCCTGGGCTGTGAAGCAACCCCAGAAAGTGTCTGTCCTTGTAAAGACCCTGCTCCTCCGGAGCCAATCCCTCCCCTCCCAGACCCCCAGCCTCCAGGTGACGGCATTTCAGTGATGGAAGACGTCAGCCCTGTCAAGTTGCTCTCAGATTTTGAAGTCTGGAAAGCTGGCGTGGACTCCCTCAGGCTATAAGACAGTTCATACACATAAGATGTCATTATCTCACTATTAAACAGTACAACAATTAAGTGTGATTTGAAAAAATGAATCAGCTTCCTTCACGCGGCTGGAAGTTCTCAAATGAGGTGCCAAACTTCATGTTTAGTGCCTGTTGAATAAACAGCCCACTCAGCTGACTTTCTTCTAGCAGCGCCTTTCAGCTTTGAAATTCCAGTCACCTCCCAAGTCAGGTGGGGCCTCAGCTGTGGAGAGCAACCAGCCTCCTCTTCCTATAATTCTCTGTGGGCTGTGGGGCCAGAGTGTAGATCTCATCCCCTCCCCTCTGGCCCATGCAACTTGTCTCCCTCCTAAACCATCTGTCAATATTATGAACGATTAAGCGCGATACTGGAGCCTCCCCCTTGGCTCAGTAGTAAAGAATCTGCCCGAGATGCATAAGACGCAGGAGACTGGGTTCGATCCCTAGGTGAAGAAGATCCCCTGGAGAAGGGCGTGGCAACCCACACCAGTATTCTTGCATGGAGAATCCCACAGAAGAGGAGCCTGGAGGGCTACAGTCCATGGGATTGCAGAGAGTCGGACATGACTGAAGTGACTGAGCATGCACACAAGCACGACCCCAGAAACTCCGGGGCCCGCACACTCCTCTTTCTATTGTTCCTCAATTTCCTAGGACCCAGAAGATAAGATTGAGCGGGAATCCTGGGGGATAATTTCCCCACTGGCCCTACCCCTCACTAGTGCTTGCAATTCTCCCTGGAGTCTAATTGCTTCCTAACATGTGACTCCAAGAATCTCCAGGTAACTGCACGGAGCTCTGATAAGGAGAACACACAGCGCCAGTCACTCAAACTGCAGGGTGAATGTTTGTCCTATCTTTTCCCACTGAGACAGAAGGATATGTGAATCAAGCAACATGCGGCTATCTCACACTTTAATGGAATGCATATACTCCACCAAAGGTAGCTGTGAAAGAAGTTCTAGTTCCTCATTAGCTGTTTTCCTTTCTCTTTACTCCTTCCTTCCTTCTTCTCTCCTTCCCCCCTTCCTTCCTTCTTCCCTCCCTTAGCTGTCTCTTATACACATCTGGGTAAATTCTTTCAACAGGCCTAGTTTAACTGTCAGATCACAGTTTAGTGGAACTTCAGTGGGAGAAACGGGAAAGGCTGTGAAAAGCCGAGGGGTTCCTGTTCTTATCTGAGACTGTCCCATGGGATTGAGCTGCCATGTAAAACTTGGAATAGAGTGGGGTTGAAGCTCATGCTGCTGGTTTTAGTGGGAGGAGGGTTTTTCAATTTTTTTGGAGCCTAACTCCCTTTAATCATCAACCTTCATCTCCTGGGCAATGTCAGGACCTTCTGTCTCCTAACTTGTCCCTTCCAGAACTGTTTCTCCCACATTCCCTCCACTTTTAAAAATTAATTGACTGGGCTTCCCTGGTGACTCAGAAAGTAGAGAATCTGCCTGCAATGCGGGAGATGCAAGAGACTGGGGTTCAATCCCTGGGTTGGGAAGATCCCCTGGAGAAGGAAAAGGCTACCCACTCTAGTATTCTTGCCTGAAGAATTCCATGGACAGAGGAGCCTGGTGGGCTACAGTCCATAGAGAGTCAGACACGACTGAGCAACTAACACTTTCACATCTTTTAGAGCAGTTTTAGGCTTACAGAAAAATTGAGCAGAGAGTACATATGCCCCCTCTCCCTCTGCACTCAGTTACCTCTATTATTAAATCTTGAATTAGTATGCCACTTTAGTTTTAATTGATGAGCCAATACATTATTATTAAAGTCTGTAGCTTATATTAGGGTTCACTCTGTATACTGTACAGCTCTATGCATTTTAACAAATGTATAATGACATGTACCCACCATGACAGTATCAGAATAATTTCAGTGCCCTACAAATCCCCTGGGTTCCACCTATCCACGCCTCTCCTTTAGCCCCAGCCCCTGGCAACCACTAATCTTCCCACTCTCTATAGTTTTGCCTTTTTAAGAATGTGATATAGTTGGAATTATGTAGTATATAGCCTTTTCAGACTGGCTTCTTAGAGATATGTGTTAAGTGATATCTGTGTCTTTTCATGCTCATCTTCTTTCATTGCTGAATAATATTCCATCATCTAGATGTACCAGGTTTTATTAACTTACCTTTTGGAAGGTATCTTGATTACTTCTAGGTTTTGCAATTATAAAGAAAGCTGCAGTAGACACTGTGTGCAGGTTTCTGTGTGGATCTAAGTTTCCAAATCATTTTAAAAATACTAAGAAGTGTGGTGGCTGGATTATACAGTAAGACTATGTTGAGTTTTATGAGAAAGTGCCAAATTGTCTTCCAAAGTGGCTGAACCATTTTGCCTTCCCACCAGCAGTAAATGAAAGTTCCTGTTGCTCCATAGCCTTCTTGCCAGCATTTGGTGGTATTAATGTTCTGGAGTTTAGCCATCCTAATAGGTATGTAGTGAGTGGCAACTCATTGTTGTTTTAATTTGCAATTCCCTAATGACAGGATGTTGAGCATCTTTTCATATGCCAACTTGCCATCTATATCTCTTCTTTGGTGAGGTTTCTTTCACCCATTTTTAAGTTAGGTTGTTTCCTAAGTTTTAAGGATTTTCCTATATTTGAATATGAATCCTTTACCTCTTGGTTGTTTTGGAAATACTTTTCCCTAGTTTGTGGCTTGTCTTTTTATTCTCTGCAGTTTCTTTAACATGGAAGATGTTTTTAATTTTAATGAAGTCCAACTTACTATTTTTTTCTTTCATGGACCATACTTTTAGTATTGTATCTAAAAAGTCATTACCAAACCCAAGGTCACCCACATTTTCTCTTATGTTACCTACTAGAATTTTTATAGTTCTGCCCTTTACATAAAGGTCTAAGATCCATTTTGAATTAATTTTTGTGAAAAGTATAAAGTCAGTGTCTATGCTCTTTTTCTCTCTTTTTTCTTTTGGTTGTGGATGTATGTTTAGTTGTTCCGGCACCATTTGTTGAAAGGACTATTCTTTCTTCATTGAATTGCTTTTATCTTTTGGCAAAGATCAGTTAGCTATATTTGTGTGGGTCTATTTCTTTTTTTCTTCCAGCTTTATTGAGATACAAGTGGCATACAGACCACTGTATTAGTGTAAGGTGTACAGCATAGTAATTTGACTTATATACAACATGAAATGACTACCACAAATATGTCTGTGGGAATTTAATGTTTAGTGAACATTAATCATTTCATATAGATACAAAATTAGGGAAAACAGAAAAAAAATTTTCTTCTGATGAAAACTTAGGATTTACTCTTTTAACAACTTTCCTATATAACATAGAGCAGTGTTAATTATATTTATCATGTTGTACACATCCCTAATACTTATTTATAAGGGTAAATTTGACATTTTGCTTGCCTTCATCCAATCCCCCTTCCCTCCTCCTCTGCCTCTGGTAGCTATAAATCTGATCGCTTTTTCTATGGGTCTCCTTGTCTGCTCATTTTTGAAGTATAATTTACCTACAACACTATGCTAGTTCCCGTTATAGAACAGAAGTGAAAGGCGCTCAGTCGTGTCCGACTCTTTGTGACCCGATGGACTATACACTCCATGGAATTCTCCAGGCCAGGATACTGGAGTGGGTAGCCTTTCCCTTCTCCAAGGGATCTTCCCAACCCCAGGGACTGAACCCAGGTCTCCTGCATTGCAGGTGGATTCTTTACCAGCTGAGCCACAAGGGAAGTGAATCGATATTTCTATACATTTCAAAGTGATCACCACAAGTCTTGTTACCGTCTGTCATCATCAAAATTATTGACTAATTATTGACTATATTCCCACACTGTGCACTTCATATCCATGACTCATTTATTTTAAAACTGGAATTTTGTGCCTCTTATTTTCCCTCACCTATTTCTCTCCTCTCCCCAGCCTGTGTGAGTCTACATCTGGGTGCTCTGTTTTGTTATATTGATTTAATTGTCTGCTCCTTTTCCAATACCACATCATCTTGATTATAGTAGGTCTTGCAGTTGGAGAGTGTCAGTCTTTTGACTTTCTTCTTCACCTTTGTCTTCATAATTGTATTGTTTATAGTGGGTCTTATGCTTTTGCATATAAGCTTTAGATTCAGTTTGTCTATATCCACAAAGTAATGCTCTGGGAAGTTGGTTGGGATTGAGTTAAATCTATAGATCAAATTGGGAAGATCTTTGCATCTATGCTTATGAGAGATGCTGGTTTGTACTCTTCCTTTCTTGTAATATCTTTATTTGGGTTTAATATTACAGTAATGCTGGCTTCATAGAACAAGTTAGGAGGGCTTCCCTGTGCTTTTTTCCCCCTGAAACACATTGTAGAGAATTGATATAATTTATTCTTTAAATGTTTGGTAGAATTCACCAGTGACACCATCTGGGCCTGTGCTTTCTCTTTTGGAAGGTTATTAATTATTGATTCAATTTCTTTAGTTGATGTAGGCCTTTTGGATTATCTAGTTCACCTTGTCTGAGTTTTGGTAACTGTGTCTTTCAAGGCACTGGTGTATTTCATCTGAGTTTTCAAATTGGTGGACATAGAGTTGTTGATAATATTCTTTTGTTTTCTTTTTAATTTCCATGAAACTCCTTCTACTTTTAACCCACTCATTCACTTAAAAATTACATGTTGAGCATTTACTATTAAAAAAAGGAATTCAGCATACATTTATTGAATGCCTATTAAATGCCAGGTACTGTGCTAAGGCTAGGTCTTCCCCAGTGGCTCAGTGGTAAAGAATCCACCTACAACGCAGAAAACGCAGGAGATGTGGGTTCATTCCTGGGTTGGGAAGATCCCCTGGAGGAGAGCATGGCAACTTGCTCCAGAGTTCTTGCCTGGAGAATTCCATGGATAGAGGAGAATGGCTCACTGCAGTCCATGGGGTTGCAGAGTCAGACATGACTGAAGTGACTTAGCACTCACACATGTGCTAAGGCTAGGGATAGTGTGGCATTGTCCTCTTGGAACTTACATTCTAGTGAGGAAGACTGAGTTTGAATAAACAAACGTGTCAAACAATCGCAATTGTGTGTGTGTGTGTGTGTGTGTGTGTGTGTATCACTTGGTCATGTCTGACTCTTTGGGATCCCATGGACTGTAGCTCACCAGGCCCCAGGCTCCTCTGTCCATGGAATTCTCCAGGCAAAAATACTGGAAAGGGTTGCCATTCCCTTCTCCAGTGGATTTGCCTGACCCAGGGATTGAACCCAGGTCTTCTGCATTGCAGGCAGACTCTTTACCATCTGAGACACCAGGGATATCCAATCGCAATTGTAGTAGATGCTAAAGAAGGAAATAAACAGAGAGAGAAGTTCTCTCTGGTGGCCAGGAAAACCTCTCTAAAGAGGTGACATTTTAGCTGTGAACTAAAAACTGAGAAGGATCCAGCCTTGAGAGAAGCTTAGAAAAGAGCCCTGCAGACAAAAGGAGCCACATGTGTGAAGACCCTCAAGAGAAGGAAGAGCTCAGCACACAGGAGCATAGTGAGCAAGGGGGACAGAAGAGGTCTGAGAGGTAGGCAGAGGGTTGAGCCTGGAGGACCTTATGAGTCATGGGAAGGAGTTTGGATTTTCTTCTAAGCGAAATGAGAAGCTTTTGAAGGATTTTAAGCAGGAGAGTGACATGATCTGATTTACATTTTTAAAAGATCACTCTGATCTTTCCTTACTGCTGTGAGGAAAATAGAACGGAAGGAAACAAGAGTAAACAAGAAGGGAAACCAGATAGGAGCTATGGTGATTGTCTTCCCAGGTGGTGCTAGTGGTAAAGAACGCACCTGCCAAGGCAGATGGACAGGTAAGAGATGCAGGTTCGAACCCTGGGTGGGGAAGATCTCCTGGAGGAGGGCACAGCAACCCACAGTATTCTTGCTTGGAGAATCCCATGGACAGAGGAGCCTGGCGGGCTAAGGTTCATAGAGTCACAAAGAGTCGGATACGACTGAAGTGACTTAGCACACGCACACGTGTGATGGTCTAGGCAGAAGGAGCTGGATGCCTGGACTTGAACACAGAGGGTGGTGACAGTTGAAATGGGGAGACGTGAAAATGAATGAATATGGGGATCTATTTTGCTAAGCACAGAACTGGACATCACACATTGAATTAGCTGAGTGATCTGCCTGCCTCTGTCCAGCCACAGAAGGGAACCTTTCTCTCCTTCCAGTTTGAAGATTTCTTCCTCAAGAACCTCAGGCCTTGCTCAGGAGCCACAGAGTCACCATATTGGTTCCTCATTTTATCCTTATAATCCCTGGGAGTGACTATAAGAGTTCCCTAGGTCTATCAGTGATATATGTTCAGAGGTCCACTATTTTTATCTCAAACAGGTGTTTCTGCATTCTGGGCACATTCCAAATAGTGCAGCCCCTGAGGATCACTGTTCTCATTTCTCCCAGGTGGGTGACATTTAGAATGATGATTGTTCTGCAGCCCTCAGACTTCTACTAAATGGTATGACAGAAGGAAGAACTTTGACTATCAGCATGATTAGACAGTGGAATGGATTGCCAGAGGAGGTTATGAAGGTTCCTCCAGCCAGACAAGCTGCTGAAATATGAAGACATTATGTATCAACGTGAGCAGCATCTTTATATTCTAAGGGTAGGCAGAGAAAGCAATTCAAGGGACAATGGGAGGTAAGGTGGACACGGTCAGTGCTAGGTCATGGGTGGCTGCCAAACAATGCGAGCTGGGACTGACAGCCAGGCTGGGCCAGCAGGTGAATAGGGGAACTAGAATGAATGCCCAGGGAGCTAGTTGCCATGAGTTATGAGGTTGAAGCCAAGGTCTGAATCCAGGGTGTAAAAACCAAACTGGAGGACACAGACAAGGTCTGGAGTCTGAACAGACAGGTGAGAGGAATCCTGCAGAGGTCCAAATCAGGCAGAAGGCAGTGTCAGGAGAACCCTGGTTTAATGGCAGTATTGGTCTGTGGCTGGCCTTCAAGCCAAAAAGAAGGAAATTGGTGGAGATAAAATCCACGCGAGACACGTATCTTCTGAATCAGAAGAGCTAGGTGGGGCCACACCGTAGCTCAGCCAAGGATGTGCTAGTGGATCTCGAAACTGGGACCCATTTGCCCTCTGCCCTGTTTTTAATATTTATTTACTTTTTGGCTGCGGCGGTTCTTAGTTGTGGCACATGCGATCTTGCGCTGTGGCACATAGGCTCTAACTGTGGTGCAAGGGCTCGGTAGTTGCAGTGCACGGGCTTAGCTGCATGTGGGATCTGAGTTCCCAGACCAGGGATCAAACTCGCGAGCCCAGCATTGCAAGGCAGATTCGTAGCTTAGCTACTGTTTCTTTTCTTTCTTTATTTTTGGTTGTGCTGGGTCTTCACTGTTGGGTGTGGGTTTTGTCTAGGTGAGGCGAGCACGGGCCGCTCTTCATTTCAGTGCACAGGGTGGCTTCTCTTGTGGAGCACAGGCTCCAGGTGCACAAGCTTCAGTAGCTGCGGCACGCAGACTCAGCAGCTGCGGCGTGCAGGCTTTCTTGAACCAGGGATCAACTCCTTGTCCCCTGCACTGGCAGGCAGATTCTTAACCACTGGACCAGCGGGGAAGGCCCTCTCTGCCCTGTTTGGAAGCTTCCCAGAGAGAGGCAGTTTCACAGATTTTGTGACTCCAGCACAATACTATAGGCTCTAGGGGGTGACGTATCACTAGGTGATCTACTGTCTTTATTCCTTCCTTTTCTGTGGTCTGTGGACATCCTTCTGACCTGGCAAAGAGACTGGAAGAGAAATCAAGTTCACAATATAATCACAAAAAGGAATTTCTCTGACTCTGCCCTTGCCTGTATTTGCCCTCTTCAAAGCCTTCCACTAATCCAACTATTTCTGCTAGTTTCCCAGATGTCTGTCACATAGGTTTATTAACAAAATCCTTTCACCTCCCCAGTGGCTTCCACCATTTCCTCCATTCTTTCTCTAGCTCCCTGGGGTGATAATCTGCTGCCAAGACTTCTGATGCCCTTAACAAAGGCATTGATGCGTTGAGGTGGCTGCTGCTGCTGTCACAAAGCTGCTTCCCACCCAACTGGAACTACTAAAGCCAATGCTTCTGATGTGCCCTGTGTATTCAATGCCTCATAGAGATTTTAGTGAAATAGTCTTTTAAATTGGTACTTACTCTTACAAAGCCCTCTCTACTTAGGACTCAGGTATGAGTCCTGGGAGCTGGATCAGAAGATAACCAGGGTAGTGGCCCTCTGGTAGGCTTTGTGTTGTTGTTGTTATTTGGTTTTTGATCTCTCCAGCAAGCTTTCCCACTCCCCTTCAACTGGTTGTAGCCTCTACTCCTGGCCTCAGGGAGGAGTATGTGAACTAGAGCTGATCAATCACAGAATACCCATTCTCCTAGAGATAGTGATTGGATGAAATGATGGACACATGACCAAAAAAAGGCCAATCAGAAACGTTGCCTGGGACAGGTCTTTGGACTCTGGGAGACAGAAGCTCTCTGTGCTTGGCTTTGTCTGCTGGAAGCCATGTTTCCTACAATGTGGAGAAGACCAGTATACAAGAAACGATGAAGCAAATGGGGAACGAGAAGCAGAGATAAGGAGAGAGAAAACACAGAGTGTTCTGACAATGTTGAGTCTCCAATCCTGGTTCCTTTGAGCATCCCACTCTCTTTTCTAGCTTTTTGAACCAAAGCAATCTTTTTTTTCTTCTTAAAGTGGGTTGACTTGGGTTTCTGTTACTTCTTCCTTTTAAATTAATTACAACTTGAGACTTATCTTCAAAATCTTTCCTGTCCCTCAACTCTGAGGTCTAGGAGGAATTTTAGATGTTCATTCTTTCTTCCATTAGGATGACGTCTTTCCCCAGAAGCTCTTTGGGCTTCTAAACACATAGTTTCTCAGTGGACCCACCTCCTAGACTCTCCATACAGAACAATACATATGTGAATTGAAGGGTGAATCCAAGTGAGGTGGCTAAGATAGGCCCCTTTCACATAATCATTCACTCATTTTAACAAATATTTATTGAGCTCTGAGTATGTGCCAGACAGTGTTCTAGGAGCTGAGAATATAGAAATGAGTAAAACAGATGACATTTCTACCCTCATAAAGCTTGTATTCTGATGATAATTAGATAACAAACAATTACACATATAATTACATATCATTAATATGAAGAAAAATGGAGCAGGTAAAGAAGATAGGAAGTGATGGGGTACAGTGATATTTTAGAGAGTAGGGGCAGGGGAGGCCCTCCAAGGACTGAATAAAATAAAGATATGAGTCATGTGGAATTTAGGAGAAATGTATTTTAAGTTAGGGAGACAGAGAGTGCAAAGGCCTGGAGGTGTTTGACATGTTTGAAAACAGCAAAGGAGGCCACCGAAGTAAGGTGAGTTAAAAGGAGAGGTGGTAAGAAATGAGGCCAGAGGTAGCCAAGGGCCAATCTGCAGCAGGCCTTGGAGGCTGGGATAAGAACTTTGTACTTTTCCCTAATTGTGATGGAAAGCTATTAGAGTGTTTTGATCTGGGGATTGACAATATCAGATTGACCTTTTACAAGCATCCCTCTGGCTGTGGTGGAGATAATGGATTGTACGGGGTGAAGCAGGGAGACAAGACAGGAGATTACTGTGTGAGTCCAACTAAGAGATGATGGAGGTGTCAACTAGGGTGGCAGCAGAGGAGGCATGGAAAGTAGATGGATTCAGCATCTATTTTAAAGGCAAAGCCAGTTAAAGTGAATAAGATGCGCTGATGAATTGGATGTGGAATGTGAGAGAGGGTTAAGGATGACTCTGAGTCTTTCAGCTTGAGCAACTAGGTGAATCGAGATGACATTTATTGAGATGGGGAAGAGTGGGGGAGTCACGGGTTCAAGGATCAGGGAAATCCTGAGTTGAGTTTGGGACATTTTTAATTTGAAATGCCTATTAGATGTCTAAATGCCGAGGTGAAGAAGTTTGTACCAAGGAAATACATATCAAACAAAGGGGTACAAAGTTTATGGATGGAAAGCGGGAGTTCCTGAGAAGCAAGAAGGATTCCGATGACAACTAGGCAGAGCATATCACACTGTCAAAAATGGAAAGAGCTGATACATTTTTTTTTCCTCATTATTTCCCCAACCAGTACCTGGCAAATTTCCAAACCATATTAATTGGAGTGGGTTTTGTTACTGGAAGGAAACCTATGACAAACCTAGACAGCATATTAAAAAGCAGGGACATCACTTTGCTGACAAAGGTCCATCTAGTCAAAGCTATGTTTTTTCCAGTACTCATGTACAGATGTGAGAGTTGGACCATAAAGAAGGCTGTGCACCAAAGAATTGATGTTTTTAAACTGTGGTGCTGGAGAAGACTCTTGAGAGTCCGTTGGACAGCAAGGAAACCAAACCAGTCAATCCTAAAGGAAATCAGTCCTGAATATTCATTGGAAGGACTGATGCTGAGGCTGAAGGTCCAATTCTGTGGCCACCTGATACAAAGAGCCGACTCATTGGAAAAGACCCTGATGCGGGGGAAGATTGAGGGCAGGCGGAGAAGTGGGTGGCAGAGAATGAGAAGGTTGGATGGCATCACTGACTCAATGGACATGAGTTTGAGCAAAGCCCAGGAGATAGTACAGGACACAGGAGTGTGGCGTGCTGCAGTCCATGGGGTCGAAAAGAGTTGGACACAACTTAGCGACTGAATAACAATTGTTACTGTAAATCAAGGTAGGTAAATGAGCAATGAACTTTGGCACCTCATGTGAAGAGTTGACTCATTGGAAAAGACTCTGATGCTGGGAGGGATTGGGGGCAGGAGGAGAAGGGGATGACAGAGGATGAAGTGGCATCACTGACTCAATGGACATGAGTCTGAGTGAACTCTGGGAGTTGGTGATGGACAGGGAGGCCTGGCGTGCTGCAATTCATGGGGTCGCAAAGAGTCAGACACGACTGAGCGACTGAACTGAACGGAACTGAAATGACCAAAGACTTTTTTGGCATTGTGCTGTTGTTCAGTTGCCCAGGCCTGTCCAAGTCTTTTGTGACCCCATGGACTGCAGCACGCCAGGCTTCCCTGTCCATCACCAACTCCCGGAGTTTACTCAAACTTATGTCCAATGAGTCGGTGATGCCATCCAGCCATCTCAGCCTCCGTCTTCCCCTTCTCCTCCTGCCTTCAATCTTTCCCAGCGTCAGGGTCTTTTCCAAATTTGTCAGTTCTTCGCATCAGGTGGCCAAAGTGTTAGAGTTTCAGCTTCAGTTCATCTAGTCAAGGCTATGGTTTTTCCTGTGGTCATGTATGGATGTGAGAGTTGGACTGTGAAGAAGGCTGAGTGCCAAAGAATTGATGCTTTTGAACTGTGGTGTTGGAGAAAACTCTTGAGAGTCCCTCGGACTGCAAGGAGATCCAACCAGTCCATTCTGAAGGAGATCAGCCCTGGGAATTCTTTGGAAGGAATGATGCTAAAGCTGAAACTCCAGTAATTTGGCCACCTCATGCGAAGAGTTGACTCATTGGAAAAGACTCTGATGCTGGGAGGGATTGGGGGCAGGAGCAAAAGGGGACGACCGAGGATGAGATGGCTGGATGGCATCACGGACTCGATGGACGTGAGTTTGAGTGAACTCCGGGAGATGGTGATGAACAGGAAGGCCTGGCGTGCTGCGATTCATGGGGTCACAAACAGTCAGACACGACTGAGCAACTGAACTGAACTGAACTGAAATGATAGATGCTCTTTTTTGAAGTTTACTTTTTGATATATAACTTATTGTCCATGTGAAGAAAAGTAAGTCACATCTGTTTCCTTAGTAGAGTGGCCTGGAAATGGTTCCATGGCCTGGATGCAGGTGGACTTTGATTTCCCTCACCATGAATGCTGGGGTGATATGAGACCAGAAAACAGGTGGTCGGCTGCATTAGCCTTTACTTGGGTGCTGACATCTTTGATCCTCTCCATTATTTATCTTTAGGGCTGGATGGATGTAGTGAGCCTCTGGGAGAGCTATCTAGAAGAGTTTCCTGGACATCCCGATGTGTACCTGTGTGTCCTCATTCATATGTAAAGTATGATATGACATTTGCTAATGACAGCACCATGTATGAAATGTGAGTAACAATAGAATTAGTGACATTTCCTAAATAAGAGGAAGCCAGCCATGTGGTACACTGTATACAGCACAGTGCTGAATTAGGCTCTGTAAGATCACCAGAGAGGTGAGTCATCTTCCCAGGGCTCTGTGTCAGCAGCAGTGTGACAGTAAGACCTTTCACAGAGGCATCACAGACGCTGACTTCCTGACAAGTTCACTGACTCTTCTCAGTTAGGGCTTGTGAGGTCCATACACTTTTCAAAATGAAAAGTGTGGGTGTGAAATCCACTCCTAGCATCAAAGAAGCTCCCATTTTATTCAGAAGTGCAGTCCTCTAACAGTATGTTCTTGAGAAACCACACGATGTTGTGATAATCATCTTCGTTCAGTAAGTATGGAAGTCCATCAGACACAGAGCACAGCTTTCTTTTGAAATGCCTTTTATTGGTGCTGTCTCATGAGAAACTCAAGAACTTACCTGGCAATCATAGCCTCTGTCGACCTCAGAGTGTCCACAATTCATTCTCTTTGAATGTTCAACTTGTCAATTGATCATAGTAAGCCACCCAACCAAGAAATATTCATTAGGAAACAACTTTTCTACTAAAGGCCGTGATGACTGGAAAATACTTGTCATGCAATAGAAAAGATACATGGGCTCTTTGTCACTTTTGAGAAAAGCAACACAAGGAATCCAGGCTGTTCAGCATTGGTAAAGCAGACATTCAGACAGAAGTAGCAGACAACATTCCTAAAGTGGTCAGAAGACTGAGCCAGGAAGTGTCTGCCATTTCCAATGTTGGCAAATCTGAGTGATTCTGAAATAAGACATCCACCTGGATATGATATAACACTGACTCTGATCCTTGTGCTCTCCAATTAAAAGTTAAATAAAACCCATTATATAAAGATGAAATTTGAATTGAAAAGTAGAACAAAAATGAACAAATGACTTCATTTTTTTCTCCAGTGGTTTGTGGAAAGACACCTTTTCTAAAGTCAGAGTTTCTGAACTATCGGTAAGTTTCTTAAGTTTCTGAGTCTAGATTTCATTATCCCTTATCTGTGAAATAGGGTTCATGATATTATATTCTCAACCTCAGGATTGTCATGAAGATCAATTGTCAAAATCTTTGTCAGCACTTGAAGGTGGTGAATCATTATACTCTTCAATAAATTATAAATGTCTACAAAACTCAGGTGGTGACATGAAAGGAACATTTTGAAGAAAGAAATACCATAATGTTGGTGAGTTATTAGACGGGAGAGTGGCAGGAGAACCAGAAGATCTAAAGTTAATTCATGTTCATTCACCAAAGTCAAGCACTTAAATGGTCATCAGCTAATATGGAGTCTGGAACCTGATTATGAAGGAGGAGGTTGGAGAGGTTGGTGGAGAGTGGATGGCTGACCGAGTGGACCTTACTTAACATAATGAATAAATTAGTCACAGGCAACAATGTAGGAGCATTTCCCTGCAGTCTCTTAGGGGATCCAAGGTCAGAACCCAGTTAAATCTGTAAGGAAGTTGCTTTATAGTTAGTCTGATAGCACCAGGAAGCAGGCGACAACAGCGTATTGGAATAATTTCATTAAGCCAAAATAAGGATGCTTGTCCTATCCTGAAAATGTTCAGATACTTGGGATTTCTTAATAGACACTCTGTGCACAGCAAATTAACTCAGCATCATAATTGTGTGTTAAAAAGGTGAAAAACAGGTTTTGTCACCTAGGGAGTAAAGCTATTTACTCTAAACATCAGCAGACACGACTGATAAATACAGATTACAAAGGCACACAAAAGGAGAATTTGCTTATGGAAAATGTTGGAAATTAGCAATAGGGCTTTGCTCCTTTAAAAAAAAATTACTGGAAACTCCTTAAAAAAAAAAAATACAGAAGACCACTAGACTACTAGTTTGGTGCATTAAAGGAAGGAGTATCACTACTTTCTGATTAAAAATTCTTGACCTTTTATAAAACATGTTCACACCTTTCCAAAATACTTTCATAAATCTGGGAGGAAAATGTTTCCACTGTATATTTATGTTGCTTGCCACAACACATGGTTGAGATTTGAACCAAAGTCTTTTAAATGCCAATAATTTATCTCCATCACTCTGCATTTCTTGGTATATTTTCAGTAAGCTCCCCAAATGTCTCTGCTTTCACTAGCTTTCTCTTTCATCCATCCTTTCTGCTGCTCCCTGATTAATTTTCACCATTATACAGCCCACTATCTCCAATCACATTAATTGTGTACCCAAAAGCCCAAACTTAGCAGTTAAATCCAACTTTCTAAAAGCCCTATTATGCTCTATAATTTCCTCTCATCAACATCAGTCTGCCATGCAGGTGCATTGATCTCCTGATCATCCTCTGAGCAAGACCAGGTCTTCTCAGGTTGAGTCTCTGTGATGGTCATTTCTGATTTTTCCACTCAAAATCTGAACCTGCCAGCAAGAACAGCTACAGCCTCCCCTCCTTGTGAAGATGCTTTAACCACCTTGACTCAGAGCCCACTCATACGTGTGGGATTGGTGGCCATTTTGTAAGCATTGCCTTGGACTTAGAAGTTAGTTATGCTTTATGCTCTTAGCCTTTACACAAGACAAGCTGTAATAGTTTAGTCACTAAGCAAAGCCAAGGACCTTTGGTTACTGCTCAAGGTTTATAGATAATATTCTGAGCCTGTGAGCTGTTTTGAAGATACTGAAGCCCCTGGTGGAAGAAGATGACTACAAGATGACCAAACTGACGCCATGACATGAGCTACTTCACTTCACCCAACTGCAGGAGCTGGCCTCAAAGAAATGGGAACAAACCCTGGAACTAAAGACCAGTTGTACTTAAAGCACCCAAGATGATGCTGATCAGACCACCGCATCATTGATTTCAAGAAGACCGTCAGGCTGGCTGTACAGTTCTACTCCTTCTCTCTGCCTGCACAACCCTAGGAATCCCCTTTAAATGCTCCTGGTACCTGAGCAACAATCAGGAGATGGTTCTTGGACAGAAGCCCACTTTCTCCCCCAGTTTCTGGCCTCCAAAATAAAGCATACTTTCCTTTCCTACCAACACTTGTCTCTGGATAACTGGCTTTAGAGTGGCAAGCAACTGGACTTGGGTTTAATAACAGTTTCACTACTGGGGAATGTGCCAGGTGTGGGAGAGATCTTGAGGACCATGGAAAGGAATTTTTATTTTTGTTCAGATGGACGAAAGCCACTGACACATTTTAAATGAGATGGTACGTCTTGGGTTACATGGTGTCATTAAGAATCAAACTGAGAGAAGGAAGCAGTGATTGTCCACCCAAGAAATAAAGGGTCAGAAAGGTGAACATAGTTGAACTTATACTACACAGCTCCAGCACCTGGCTTGTGCATGGCATTATATTTTGCTTCCACAACATCTGGTGACCAGAAGGCTGTGATTTCACTCAAGTGGCTTCCATTATAGTGTTTTTAGCTCCCTCTGCATTATGCTTGCATGAGCCAAGTAGTAGACACCTGCATTTACGTTCTTAGAGAGAAACCCACTAGCAAGCCCCAGCCTGAGTGTTGGGAATATTAATTCCCTGTCCATGTATTTCTCCTCTATTGAATCTGTTCCACCTCTGTGTGTGTGTGTATCTCTCTGTGTCTTTCTCTCTCTCTCACACACACATACATATACACATATGCACACACACTAGGTCTGATATGATTACAGGGAAGCTCAGTGTCCCCACAGTTGACCCTGTCTCTTTGTACCAGGCCCCTGATGACTCCATCCCAATCCAGAGAATAAACAGAGTTCACAGCAGGTTTTGCTTCAGAATTTTCTAGAGACCCTGTCTGAGTCCACAAACATGACCCTCAGTCCATTGCTTTTGAATTACAGTGGCATCTATCATGTCTTAGATGGCGAAAGTTTTTCTGTTACTATTTTTTTTTAAACTTTCTCTGTCACTTCTTCAAACAAATATTAGGGATTGAAACAGAAACTTCTATTTGTGTGCACTGAACTCTCCCCAAGGGGAAAAATGCCATCAAGTTGTTTTTCACACACATCAGTCTTGGAGAACGAAATCAGCAGGTGAGAAGAAGAAAATCTAGCCAGGAATGTGAACTTTGATGGTGGTACAGAGAAAAATTTCAGTGTGGAAAAAACCTTAGAACTCACCAGCGTCTTTCTTTAAGAAGGCAGTGATCCTAGAGGGCCTATTAGAACTGCCCGCTTTTAGGTATTTGGGCAGTATTTACTGCCTTTACAGGATGCACCATTTGCAAGCTACTTGCATCTCTATGGCTTTTTATTAAAAATCTCAAAAACTAGATAGAACATTTGGCATGAGCCCTTATTTGAAGATCCTGCAACAGTTTTAGGAAGGTGGCAATCTATGGCTATCACACATTTGGATCCTCTGGATGAGGACTCTGAGGCTGTTCTCTGACCCAGAGCCTTGTCCTGGTAAATTCTGTCCCTCTAACCTCAGTGAAGGGTATGCAATCTCCTGTCACCTCACAGTTGGCTGGATATTATCATCATGGATCAAGGTATACTTCTGGCCTTGCAGAAACTGTGTGTCCTGGGAAAGTGAACTGACAAGTAGGTAATAATAGAGACAAAAATATTAGGATCAGAGGAAATACATTATCTCCAACCCTGTGATGAATGATAATTTAATTAAAATCTGGTATTTTGGTTAATGTTACACTGTAATTCAGAATTGCATGTTGATATTTATTGGCTGACTTACTTTATGTCTCCTTGTGGAACAGATCTCTGTCATTTCTCCCTGGAACTGTTATCATATGTCCATGACTGGGCTTCCAATTCCTAGATTCACCCCTCAGATGTGAATTCCACAGGGATCTATGTAACCATTCAATCATGCCACTTTCCTTGTCAAAAATGTTTGATGGTTGCCCTACTGCAATTATTTATTTACTTTTATTTTTTAAAGCAATTAAACAATTTATTTGAGGGAATTCTCTTTTGAAACCTAAAAAAACTGGTATTGATAGCGATTGCTTCCAGAAATTCTGAAGTACTCACTCCCAAGGAGCTATAAGATCAAAGGGCACAGGACTGCTAAAATAACCCAAAGATTATTCCAGAGCTTCTCTTGGAAATCTGAAGCATAAATGCCCTTGCTGGTGACTTTGATAGAGGAAAGATATTATTTATGATTCCAGCTTCAAAGCAGTGTCCAGGGTAAAATTTGTTCCATATTTGTGTGCTTGTGCATGTGTGCGGGCTAAGTCACTTCAGTTGTGTGGGGCTTTGAGACCCTATGGACTGTAGCCCACCAGGCTCCTCTGTCCATGGGATTCCCCATGCAAAATACTGGAGTAGGTTGCCTTGCCCTCCTCTAGGGGATCTCCCCAACCCAGGGACTGAATCTGCATCGCCTGTGTCTTCTGCATTGGCAAGAAGGTTCTTTACCACTAGCACCACCTGGGAAGCCCCAGATATGTGTATATGTATGGCTGATTCACCTTGCTGCACAATAGAAACTAACACAACATTATAAAGCAATTATATGCCAAGTAAAAAAAAGACACTCTTTCCTTATGAAAGAAGACTCACAGGCAAGTTACAATTTTATTTGTCATTTAAACCTCAGTAAATGGGGTCGCGAAGAGTCGAACACGACTGAGTGACTTCATTTTCACTTTTCACTTTCATGCATTGGAGAAGGAAATGGCAACCCACTCCAGTGTTCTTGCCTGGAGATGGGGGAGCCTGGTGGGCTGCTGTCTATGGGGTTGCACAGAGTCGGACATGACTGAAGTGACTTAGCAGCAGCAGCAGCAAAACTGAAAAAATAAAATACTGACTTTTGCTTTTAGGTTAAGCCAAACTTAGCTAAGCAGTTAAGCATTACCAAAACCAAAGACACACAAAAAACAAAGCAAGGAGATTTTCATAATTCATGGCCTTTGCTTCCTCACATGGACTCCAAGTCCCTTAATAAATCATGTTCCCTCACAGTTAAATGTTCTGTGTTTTCTGTGTATTTTGTGTACCTTCCTAGAAATGCCTGAGCTGCCAGTCTTATTTGTTTTCTATTCCACCCCCTCCCCAGTGGAGTGAATATTCAAGAGCACTCTTATTTATCAAAATATCTCTAGCATCATACCTAGCATTCATAGACAACTCATTTGTTAAGTTGTGTCCAGCTATTTGCAACCCTATGGACTATAGCATGCCAGGCTTCCCTGTCCTTCACTATCTCCCAGAAAACTCATATCCATTGAGTCTGTGATGCCATCCAACTATCTCATCCTCTGATAGCCCCTTTTCTTTTTGTCTTCAATCTTTCCAAGCCTCAGGGCCTTTTCCAATGAGTTGGTGCTTTGTATCAGGTGGCCAAAGAATTGGAGCTTCAGTTTCAGCATCAGGCCTTCCAATGAACATTCAGGATTATTTTCCTTTAGGATTGACTGATTTGATCTCTTACAGTTTTCAAGGGACTCTCAAGAGTCTTCTCCAGCACCACAATTCACAGCTTTCTTTATGGTTAAACTCTCATACCCATACATGACTACTGGAAAAACCATAACTTTCACTATGCAGACCTTTGTTGGCAAAGTGATGTCTACTTTTTAAAATACATTGTCTAGGCTTGTCATAGCTTTCTTCCAAGAAGCAAGTGTCTTAATTTCATGGTTGTAATCACCATCCACAGTTCTTTTGGAGCCCAAGAAAATAAAATATGTCACTATTTCCACTTTTTCCCCAGTTATTTGACATGAAGGATGCCATGATTTTCATTTTTTGAATGTTGAGCTTTAAGCCAGCTTTTTCCACTCTCCTTTTTTACCCTCATCAAGAGGCTCTTTAATTCTTCTTTGCTCTCTACCGTTTTAAGTGGTATCGTCTGCATATTTGACGTTGTTGATAGATATCTCCCAGCAATTTTGATTCCACCTTGTGACAACTCAATAAGGGTTGTGAAATTTAAATTCTAAATAAATAATATTTCCCTTATTTGGCTTAAAGCTTGAAGGATACAATTAAATCTATTTTCAAAGAGTTACCAAAAAATCCCATGTTCTTAGAGGTGACTTTAAGTACATTGTAAATTACTAGAGACAGAGGCGAGAAAGATGAGGTGGAACAGACTCAAATCTGAGGAATAAAACAGGATGAAAGGGGGGAAATTGTTAGGTTTAAACACTAAATCATGACCAAGTATACATGAATACACAGGGATCAGGTCAGTGAGTAATTCCAGAAGGTTCTCAATTGTTCTCAGTCTGATATTAAAGTGAGTCCACTTTAAAGACAAGCTCCCTACCCTAAATAAACTGATAGAGGAATGAGTTTCTGGAAGGGACTGGGCATGCCTGAGAAGAAACTCCTCTTGGATCCTTGTGAATTGTCCTGGGGGTTTGGCCCTTACTGAGTGCCCTTAGGCAAGACAATTAACCAGTTTGACAAAAAAATAGTAACAATAATTTTCATTTATAAACTTTGGAGAATGGAATCTGATCATTCTTACATTCTCAAACAACCCTGAGCTTTGCTGATTCTGCAATTATGGATAAGCATCATCAGCCATCACTGGGAAGCCACAAGATTCAGCCTCTTCTGTTTACTTTTCAAGTACGTGGTGTGGTGAGTAGCTGTGTCAGGCATTGTGGCCTGCAACTTACGTACATGACCCAGTATAATCATCAGATTAACGCTATGAAGGCTACTGTTTTCCTCATTTTATATGTAACTGGAGTCCGGAATACTGAAATGAATTGCAACGTTTTGTAGCCATTTAGTCTATACCATTATTTGAAATCTTTCTGGATAAAATTTATATTCAGTTCAGAAATGTAATAGAAGCATATTTCAAAAGATATTTCTTTTCAAGACAACAAAAATAGCATTAATCACAATAGCAACTACAATGTCAGCTATGCCAGTGGACAAACATTACTCGGGATCTTGGTGCAGGTGGTCCCCTCATACCCCACTTGGATGAACATGGAAGGAGCAGAGGCTGCCCGGCCTCCTGTTCTCACTGAGCTGGGGGGCTGGTTGGGTGGGGAAGGGCTCTGGGTTCTGACACAGGTTCACAGACCTCCATCTGTGTTGGGCTATCTCCACTCATTAGCGGAATGTCACCAACCAGCCTGTCTCAGATTTTTCATCTATGAAGTAAAATGGTCAATGAGATTGATCTTTCTGATTTCTTCCAGCTATTATATTAAGCTAAGGCATTTGCATTTTAATTACAGTTCAGACCCCCAGGCTGAAAACTGGTGACTCTGTTCTAAGATTTGCAGAGAGAACATTCACTCATTTGCAAAACCACATAGAAAAAATGGGGCTAGTCCTTTCTCTTATAAAGTTATAAAAGAGCCTTACACATCTTTCCTCCTTTCCTATGAATCCTGGAGTTAGAAACCACATTAAAAATTACCCTGCTGAGTTGCTAGACATAAGTGAAAGTTGAACAGCACCCCCCACCCTTTTTAATGCTAAGTCACCAGCAGCATTGAGATGAGTAGATTAAATGTATCCTGAAAGGAATTCAAAAATAAAAGGAACAGCAAACTAGCACAGGAATGTTCTATTTTACTAAGTGTAGATTCCCTGTAGACTTAGTTAAGATGTTTCTCTTCAGCCCTGGCAGCTTTTGCTCTCAGAGAAATGTGTTTTTCTTTAAGTGGTTAATGTTTGTCAGTGCCCAGGGCTGATTGCAAAGCACAGGCTGGATTCTCAGGGCTGCTGCTTCTGGCCATCATCATTTCTACTTTGCATCTTCCTCTGAATAGAGATGAAGGTTCTTATTTGACTTCCTTTCTCCAATATTGCTTTATTTCAATTCACTGTAAATGCAAATGTTAACCTACAGGTTTTCATCAGTGTCACTGTTGACTAAAGCACAGACAGACACACATCAACGCAGACACACACAGACACACCTGCTCCCCATGAACTGCAGAATTGGGCCCACCTTCCTGAGACTGATTCAAAATCTTCAACTTGACCCTAGCCAAATTTTTCATTCTGTCTTCTCCTGATTCCCCTTCTTTTTATTATATATATATATATATATATATATATATATATATTTTAGTATACTCAATATGAATTATTCCAAAGTAGTCAATACAATTGACACATTTCCATTTCATCTCAGTATTCTCTTTAGAACTGGCTTGTACCAGCTCAGAGGAGCCGATGACTTCATTTTTCAGTTTCATCATCTAGCTGTAAAGAGTCTTCATTAAAATTCAGTTATATAAACTGACAATCAGACCAATTAAAAACAGTAATAATAAATCCTTGTCATTCATCACCTCCAAGTTATTTTGTGCACTTTACCATTTATGTTTTGAGACATCATGGGATATTTATACCATGGGAATTGACAAATGCTACAAATCAGAGTTTTTTCCCTTAGAGAGACAGTTAAACATTAAGTAGCTTGTCACTTCCCAAACCTGCTCCAGTGACATGTTACCTCAATTATTACTTTTCCCTTTACTTTCAAATCCTCCTTTTCCTCTAGTTCTTTACTTTCAATTTGTAGCATATTGTAACTTTTCCCAGTTTTTCCCATCTCAATATTTTTCAGTGTATTTGAAAAATAAAAGGAACAGCAAACTAGCACAGGAATGTTCAGGTCCTTGTGAGCAGGTGCACATGCTCTGATTTGAGCATTGTTGTAACTTCTGGTGCCCAACAGGAGGTACTGAATGCAGGGTACTCTGAATAATTTGTTGTTGAATAAAGTATTACCTAGAAAATGAAACAACCTCATCCTTCACACTCATTTTCCCCAACTAATATCCCAACTGTATTTTCCCTTAAGGCCCAGGTCAAAAGTTACCATCCTTTCTAATCTTTGGGGACCTTTCCAGTGTCATACTATCATCAATGTAGTCTTTACTGACCTCTTAAACTTCCTTTGAAATTCTGTCCCAGATGCATGGTTGATTCTAGAGTTTGTGGGTTTGAGAATAGCCCTCCTTGGGGCCCAGATGAGCTCTGGTTAAAAGAGATAATGAGATACTCATGGGAGGAGCAGAGAAAGGCCAAGACAAATCCTTCCTTCTTCAGACCTTCAGTGGACCTGTGGTAGGGGCTTGGAAATTCACCATTAATTCTGCATCCTAGCAAGACATCTGCTCTTTTGAGAAAAATAAAATGTCTTAAGAAAAAGGTTCTGTTGAAACTTTTATTAACAAAATCTATTATTAACAGAGGGTGTCCTATGTCAGTAATTTCAACTTAGTAAATGCAGATGATTTATTTTCAGTATGTGTATCCCATTATAGGATAGTACATGATAACTAGTGGCAAATCAAAAATTATAAATAAGAAGATAACCATCACTAACAGTTCAAAACTCCCAAGAGAATCCATGCTAAAATAATAAATTTTTCATTGTTTTCTATATTACATATTTGGGGTCATTTACATATTTGGGGATCTCACCATAACATTTTGGAATTTAAGCATTTCTGTTAGGAAATTTAATGAGTAAATATCTTATCACATAGATTTAGTAACATTTCCTAAAACATTTCTTATTTTTAGATGGTCTCCCCAAATTTCATAATTTAAAATAATGTTTCTTAATTATAATAGCCAAGACATGGAAACAACTTAGATATTGTCAACAGATGAATGAATAAAGAAGGTGTGGTACATATATACAATAGAATACTATTCAGTCATGGCTTTCCTGGTGGCTCAGATGGTAAAGAATCTGCCTGCAAAGCAGGAGACCCAGGTTCAATCCCTGGGTCAGGAAGATCCCTTGGAGAGGGGAATGGCAGCTCACTCTAGTGTTTTTGGCTGGAGAATCCCATGAACAGAGGAGCCTGGTGGGCTACAGTCCATGGGGTCACAAAGAGTTGGACATGACTGAACGGCTAACTATTTCACCTTCCACTATTCAGCCATAAAATATAATAAAGGTAAAAAAAATGTTTCTAAAGAATGAAATAGGCTTCCTATTGGTTCAAGATGGCAGAGTAGAAGGATGTGTGTTCATCTCCTCCTGTGAGACACCAAAACTGCACCTAGCTGTTGAACAGCCATTGACAGGAGGTCACTGGGACCCATGGAAAAAATATATCCTGTGTCCAAAGACAAAGAAGAAGCTACAGTGAGATGGTAGGAGGGATGCAATCGTGATAAAATCAAATCCCATACCCATCAGGTGGGTGACTCAGAAACTGGAGAATAATAATAATACCAAAGAAGTTCTCCCACTGTTGTGCAGGTTCTGAAACTCATGTCAGGCTTCCCAGCCTGTGGATCCAACAAAGGGAATGGGAACCCCCAGGGAATCTGACTTTGAAGACCAGCAGGATTTTTGATTAGAAGACTTCCACGGGACTGGGACAAATGAAAACTCCAGTCTTGGAGGGCACAAACAAAATCTTGTGTGCATCAAGACTACGAGGAAAGGAGCAGTGACCCCACAGCAGACTGAACCAAAGCTATCTGCTAGTGTTGGAGGGTCTTCTGTGGAGGCGGGGGTTAGCAGGGGCTCGCCACAGGGATGGGGACTGGCAGCAGCAGGCTAGGAATGTCCCTATTGGCATGAGCCCTCTTAGAGTTCACCATTAACCCTATCACAGAGCATGTAGACCCCAGGGTTGGGTTGTCTCAGGAAAAACAAACAGGGAAGGAGTGCAACGCCATCCATCAGCAGAGGATTGGATTAAAGCTTTCCTGAGCAAGGTCCTGAGCAGGAGCCAGTTTTGTCCATTGCCAGTCCCTCCCATCAGGAAGCTTACATAAGCCTCTTAGCCTTCTCCATCAGAGAGCAGACGGAAGAAGCAAGAAGAACCACAGTCCCACAGGGGCTAAAGCAAAAAGCTTGATACAGAAAGTTAATCAAAATGAAAAAGCAAAAATTTAGGTCCCAGATGAAGAGACAAGATAAAACCCCAAACAAACAACTAAAGGAAGTAGAGATAGGCAGTCTTCCAGAAAAAGAATTCAGAGTAATGATAGGGAAAATGATCCAGGATCTCAAGAAAACAACAGAGAAGACATATTCATTTAGTTTATTCATTCATTCATTCAGTTAGTTTATGTTTTCCAGTTTCTCCATCTCTCTTTCTTTTTGATGTTCTTTCTCAAGACTTTATCAAGCATAGTAGAAAAGCTTATATATATATATATATATTTAATATGTATAATATGCACATTTTAGAAAAGATGAATTTTTGCCTAACTAAAAAATGTATGACATTTTTATTTCACTAGTTTGACTTAGTATGAATCAGTTCAGTTCAGTCGCTCAGTCGTGTCCGACTCTTTGCAACCCCATGAATCGCAGCACGCCAGGCCTCCCTGTTCATTACCATCTCTCGGAGATCACTCAGACTCACATCCATCGAGTCAGTGATGCCATCCAGCCATCTCATCCTCGGTCGTGCCCTTCTCCTCCTGCCCCCAATCACTCCCAGCATCAGAGTCTTTTCCAATGAGTCAACTCTTCGCATGAGGTGGCCAAAGTACTGGAGTTTCAGCCTTAGCATCATTCCTTCCAAAGAAACCCCAGGGTTGATCT
>SJYT01040704.1:0-23359 GCA_006410635.1 Cephalophus harveyi | reverse complement strand
AGTCAAGGCTCTGGTTTTTCCTGTGGTCATGTATGGATGTGAGAATTGGACTGTGAAGAAAGCTGAGAGCTGAAGAATTGATGCTTTTGAACTGTGGTGTTGGAGAAGACTCCTGAGAGTCCCTTGGACTGCAAGGAAATCCAACCAGACCATTCTGAAGGAGATCAGCCCTGGGATTTCTTTGGAAGGAATGATGCTAAAGCTGAAACTCCAGTACTTTGGCCACCTCATGTGAAGAGTTGACTCATTGGAAAAGACTCTGATGCTGGGAGGGATTGGGGGCAGGAGGAGAAGGTGACAACAAAGGATGAGATGGCTGGATGGCATCACCGATTCATCATCGATTCGAGTCTGGGTGAACTCCGGGAGTTGGTGATGGACAGGGAGGCCTGGCGTGCTGCAATTCATGGGGTCGCAAAGAGTCAGACACGACTGAGCAACTGAACTGAACTGAATGTCCCTTAGTATTGACATCTTATATTCTTATCCATATTTGTCACAATTAATGAACCAACATAAATATTATTAGCTAAAGCAGATACTTTATCCAGATTTCCTTCATTTTTGCTCAGTATCTTTTTTATGTCCCAATATCTCATCCAGAAAACCATATTACATTTATTCTCCATGGCTTCCTAGTCTGTGACAATTTCTTGGACTCTTCTGATTTTTGATGCCCATGGCAGTTTGTGAAGTATTGAGTAGGTGTGTAGTAGACTGTGTTTCTCAAATGGTTTTGTCTGATGTTTCCCATGATTAGCTTGTAGTTACTGCTTTTATGGGGAGGACAGTAGAGGCCATTGCATTCTCACCACATGCTATCAAGAGGACAGGCTAGCAACATAACTTAACAAAGCAGATGGCAACCTGGTAACCCTGACCACCTGACTGAGACACTGTCAGACTTCTCCACTTAAACTGTCCGTTATCTTTGGGAAAATGTCACAGTGTGCAGGTCACATCTAAAGAGTAAGTGTTGAGGATGGAGACCATACGTTAATTATTCAGAATTCTTCTCCTTGGGAGATGTGTCTCTTCTCTCTCATATTTATGCATAAAATGATTGACATATAAGTGTTGACTCACAGTCATTTACTTTATAGTTTGTGTTATAGTTGTCCAGTTTAGGCCAGTTGTTTCACATGTTGTCATACATTCCCATGACCATTTTGTATCTATAGCTAGTTTTTGAGCTCTTTATCCTAAGGCATTACAGGATGCTCCAGGTTCATCTTCTATGCTTTTTACCCCAGTTCTAGAATCAGTATTTTTCCAAGGAGCCCTTCTTCTTTCTATTGGACAATGGGATTAAATTCCAAGAATCTGGGTGCCATACTGCTCCTTGCTACTGGCGTCTAGTTGATTCAAAGCTCTCTTAGTTGACAGTGCAACTGACACAGATCTTTAAATATTTCTGACTGTAACCAGCTATATCTACATTAAACTAAACATGAGTTTATGCAAATGTCTCCAAATCAACCCACTGCCACAAGGTTCATTCTGGCCTCCTTCCCTTGCTATCTGTAGCTCCCACTTCAACAGAGTGCAGCCTGGCCCCAGTCATCTGATATCTATCTGCTTAAGTGTTTAATTCTATTATACATTGACAACTGTATCAGAATTCCTAACCCAGACTCCTGTTGGGGAACACTGTTATCAACTAGATAATAGTGCTTTTGTACAGTCCTTTGAGGTGTTTGGCCTTAGAGATCACACTGATTTCCATGGTTATCTAGGTCAGCACTGTTCTCTCACCTCTGATATTATTTCACAGTTATATTATAAGGCAGTTATATTATTTTTTGAAATTCTGCATTACCTAATAAATCTCCTCTTATATGTTTTATATTAATATATGGGAATAATTGGCAGTTATATTATTTTTTGAAATTCTGCATTACCTAATGAATAAGGCAGTTATATTATTTTTTGAAATTCTGCATTACCTAATGAATCTCCTCTTATATGTTTTATATTAATATATGGGAATAATTGCAGTCATCCCATGGAATGGTTAAGGGCCAATGATATATATATGTCAGACTCTATTAGTTGAATTCCAGCTTGTGTCAAACATTGACCTGCATTAACCCTGATGCTGGGAAAGATTGAAGGCTGGAAGAAAGGGGGACAACAGAAGACAAGATGGTTGGATGACATCACTGACAAAATGGACATGAGTTTAGCAAACTGCAGGAGAGGGTGAAGGACAGGGAAGCCTGGCACGCTGTAGGCCACAAAGTTGCAAAGAGTCAGACATGACTTAGCAACTCAACAACAACAACAACAACATACCTAAAGAAAAGCATTTTGATTTCTTACAGTTTTGGAATTATGAATGAGATATTCATGTGCAGGATTTTGTATGAACATAATTTTTCAAATTGCCAACAGCCATTGGATGATTGAAAAGCAAGAAAGTTCCAGAAAAACATCTATTTCTTCTTTATTGACTATACCAAAGCCTTTGATTGTGTGGATCACAACAAACTGTGGAAAATTCTTCAAGAGATGGGAATACCAGACCACCTGACCTGCCTCTTGAGAAATCTGTATGCAGGTCAAGAAGCAACAATTAGAATGGGACATGGAACAACAGACTTGTTCCAAGTTGGGAGAGGAGTACATCAAGGATGTATGGTATCACCCTGCTTATTTAACTTATAAGCAGAATATATCATGCAAAATGCAAACTAGAATCAAGATTGCCAGGAGTAAAATCAATAACTTCAGATATACAGATGACACCACCCTTATGGCAGAAAGTAAAGAACTAAAAAGCCTCCTGATGAAAGAGAAAGGGGAGAGAGGAAAAGTTGGCTTAAAACTAAACATTCAGAAAACTAAGATCATGGCATCAGGTACCATCACATCATGGCAAATAAATGGGGAAATAATGGAAACACTGAGAGGCTTTAGTTTTTTGGGCTCCAAAATCACTGCAGATGGTGACTGCGGCCATGAAATTAAAAGATTCTTGCTCCTTGGAAGAAAAGCAATGACCAACCTAGACAGCATATTAAAAAGCAGAGACATTACTTTGCCAACAAATGTCAGTCTAGTCAAAGCTATGGTTTATCCAGTAGTCATGTATGAATGTGAGAGTTGGACCATAAAGCTGAATGCTAAAGAACTGATGTTTTTGAACTGTGGTGTTGGAGAAGACTCTTGAGAGTCCCTTGGACTGCAAGGAGATCAAATTAGTCCATCCTAAAGGAAATCAGTCCTGGTTGTTCATTGGAAGGACTGATATTGAAGCTGAAACTCCAAAACTTCGGCCACCTGATTCAAACCAGTGACTCGGGAAAGACCCTGCTGGTGGGAAAGATTGAAGGCAGGAGGAGAAGGAGATGACAGAGGATGAGATGGTTGGATGGCATCACTGACTCAATGGACATGAGTTTGAGCAAGCTCTGGGAGTTGGTGATGGACAGGGAAGCCTCGTGTGCTGCAGTTCATGGGTTCACAAAGAGCTGAACAGAACTGAGCAACTGAATTGAACTGAATTTTTCAAACTGTTGTACACATACCTAGGAGTGTGAATCCTGGATTGTATGGTAAGATTCTGTTTAGCTTTGTAAGAAACCAATAAACTGTTTCTGGAAATGCCTGTACATGGTATATTTCCAAAATTAATAAATAGGAATTTCTATTGCTCGCATCCTCACTAGAAATTGATAGCATCAGTTTTCCTGATTTTAGCCATTGTGCTAGATATATAGTGCTATATTACTATTGTGTTAATTTCAAATTCTTTATGGACAAAAAACTTTGAGGAACTATTTTTATGTTTATTGCCATCTCTATATCTTATTTTCTGATGTGTCTGACTTTTTCTTCCCCATTAAAAAAAAGGTTTACTTGTTTTCTTTATGTTGAGTTTCAAGAGTTATTTGTGTATGTGGGATACAAGTACTTTATCAGATATATGTTTTACAAATATTTTTTCCTAGTCTCTGGCTTGTCTTTTCAGTCTCATGAGTGTTTTCACACAAACACGCATACCAAAATATTTTTAATTTCAGTTAAGTTAAACTTGTCAGTTTTTTCTCTTACTGATCACTTTTTTTCGGTGTTATGTCTAAAAACTCATTTACAAATCCTAGATCATATAAATTTCTCCCAATGTTTTCTATTGTAGGTGTTATAGTTTTGCATTTACATTTATGTCTATTATCCATGATTAGTTAATTTTTGTGTAAGTGAAAAGTGTATGTCTAGGTTCAATGTTTTGCATATGGATGTTCACGTTTTCCAGGAAAGATTGTCTTTTGTTCAGTGAATTGGTTTGCACTTTTGTGAAAGCTCAATTGACTAACTTATGGATCTATTTCTGGACTCTCTCTTCTGTTCCACTGATTGATCTGTCTATTCTTTCACCAATGCCACACTGTCTTAATTACTGTAGCTTTACGGTACACCTTGCGATGGATAATAGTCCTGCAATGCTGTTCTTCACTATTTGTTGGCAATTCTAGGTCCTTTGCCTTATCAAAGAAATTTAAAATAAGTTTCCTGGTATCCACAAAATGACTTGCTGAAATTTTGACTGGGGTTACATTGAATGTATGAATCGAGGTGGTAAGAAGCTTGACATTTTAACAGTATTGAGTCTTCTAATCCATGCAATTTCTCCGTTTCTGTAAATCTTTCTTGACTCCTTTCATCTTTGTCTCCCATTTATATGCAAACAAATCCTGCACACATTTTTATTAAATTTATGCTTAAGTAACTGTGTATACTGTTGTAAATTATATTGTTTTAATTTTAAATTCTCACTATTCATTCTGTTATAGAGAAAAACAATTGACCTTTGTATATTGACATTCAACCCTAAGTCCTGAACTTGCGTATAGTTCCAGTAATTTCTACTGTAATTTTTATTATTTCATTTCTTCTACTTGCTTTTAAGCTTAATTTGTTCTCCTTTATTTATTTTCCTGGGAGGTTAGACTATAACTTTACGTGTTCCTTCTTTTCCAAGATATGCATTAATGTTATAAATTTCCTTCTATGCACAGCTTCTGCTTTGGTCCACAAATTTTGATAAGTTGTATTTAGCCTTTAATTTAGTTGAAAATCTGTTTTACTTTCCCCTGTGACTTTTCTGGGATCCATAACTTACTTAGAATGTGTTGTTTAATTTCCAACTATTTGGGGATTTTGCAGCTATTTACTGTTACTGATTTTTAGTTTAATTACATTGTGGTTCAAGAACATATTTTGTAAGTTTCCTATATTTTGAAATATGGAGTTTTCATCTGTTGATGGATATCTAGGTTGTTTCCATGTCCTAGCTATTGTAAATAGGACTGCAGTGAACATATGGGTACATGTGTGTTTTTTAGTTATGGTTTCTTCAGGGGATATGCCCAATAGTGGGAGTGTTGGGTCATATGGTAGTTTTAGTCCTAGTTTTTTAAGGAATCTCCATACTGTTCTCCATTGTAGCTCTATCAGTTTACAATCCCACCAACAGGGCAAGAGGCTTCCCTTTTCTCCACACCCTTTCCAGCATTTATTGTTTGTAGACTTTATGATGATGGTGTCATTGTAGTTTTGATTTGCATTTCTCTAATAATGAGCAATGTTTAGCATTTTCCATGTGATTATTAGTCATCTATATATCTTCTTTGGAGCAATGTCTGTTTAGGTCTTTTGCCCATTTTTTGATTGGATTCCTTGATTTTTGGTTTTGAGCTACATGAGGTGCTTATATATTTTGGAGATTAACCCTTTGTCAGTTGTTTAATTTGCTATCATTTTCTTCCATTCGGAGGGTTATCTTATCACCTTGTTCATAGTTTCCTTTGCTGTGCAAAAGATTTTAAGTTTAATTAGATCCCACTTGTTTATTTTTGTTTTTATTTCCTTTATTCTAGGAGGTAGGTCTAGACGATCTTGCTGTGATTTATGTCAAGGAGAGTATTGCCTTTGTTTTCCTCAAAGAGCTTTATAGTTTCTGGCCTTACATTCAAGTTTGTGACCCAGTTTGAGTTTATTTTTATGTGTGGTGTTAAGAGGTGTTCTAGTTTTATTCTCTTCCGTCTAGCTGTCCAATTTTCCTAGTACCATTTATTGAAGAGGCTGTATTTTCTCCACTGTATATTCTTACCTCCTTTGTCAAAGATAAGGTGCCCATAGGTACATGGATTTATCTCTGAGCCTTCTATCTTGTTCCACTGGTCTGTATAAAGCTGTGGTACTTGTATACAATGAACTATTACTCAGCAATAAAAGGAATGCATCTGAGTCAGTTCTAATGAGGTGGATGAACCTAGAACCTATTATATGGAGTAGAGTGAGTCAGAAGGAGAAATACCACAGATTGACTCATCTGTATGGAATATAGAAAGATGGTACTGATGAACCTACTTGCAGGGCAGCAGTGGAAACACAGACACAGAGCACAGACTGGCAGATACAGTTCGGAAAGGAGAGGGCCGGCTGGATTGAAAGTAGCGGTGAAACATATGCATCATATGCATCACCGTGTGTACAATAGACAGCCAGCAGGAATTTGCTGTATGGTGTAGGGAGCTCAAGCCTGGTGCTCGCTGACAACCTAGAGGGTAGGGAGGGGTGGAAGGTGGAGGGGAGGCTCGAGAGGGAGGGGACATACATATACCCATGACTGATCCATGTTGATGTATGGAAGAAACCAACATAATATTATAATTATACTTCAATTAAAAATAAAGAAAAATAAAATAAAACGAACATGTTAAGTTTATGTCAATACCATTTTTTCCTAAATAGTAAATTATCATCAATTTTCCGTAAGGAAATCTTCAGTTGAAATGGTGCCTTTTTAAAATGTTTCCATAGTTTGTTTTGCTACATACCTCTTAGCCATTAAAACCCACAGTTTTAATGCTTACTAAGATCCATGAAACAGTGAGGCAGCAAAACCTGTATGTCCCGTATTTTTATTTATTTATTTGAAGCATCCATGTTCTAGTATGACCCTGAAATAAATAGAAAAAATGGAATATATAAATATTGAGCCCAAAGTAAGGCCTTGGCTGGGATGTGTAGCAATGCAAAGAAATAAGTCTGAGTCTGGAAGCTAGGCATCCTGGAAACTGGGAGAAGAACCAGGTAAAAATGTGACCCATGGAAAAAGAACTGTGTGAGTGTTAATATTTGAAAATTATGACAAATATAGTAAATTTCATACATACAAACTTTCAAGTTGAGAACTTTGAAATATGCAAATATGCACGCCATCTGTTGTACTATTCTGCTATACTTTTCAAGGTACTGCAATGTAGCATAAACATATTTTCTTTATTTTTTGTGCTTGTTTTTATGTATTATTTTTATAAACCTATTATAGTACAGTCTCATATCGCTGATTTTGTTAGTTGGGTACCTAGGTTAACTTTGTTGGGCTTATAAACAAATTGGACTTACAAACGCACTCTCAGAATGGACCTTGTTCATATGTATGGGACCTATTCTAGTGACTATATAAGCAAAGGGAATACTATTGGTATCATCCCATACTGTATTCAGGTTTCCCTGATATTCTCTAAAATGGCTTTTTCTGCTGGTTGATAAGAACAAGAATAAAACAGAGACCCCACATTGTGTGTAGTTTCTGCATTAAGATTAATCAGTGGGTTCATTTGGTGATAGCAGCCTCTCACCATTGACAATGTTCCCACCTAATCTAATGCTGTCATCTGTTTGGTTGATGACCTATTACCTTGCTGCTGCTGCTAAGTCGCATCAGTCATGTTCGACTCTGTGCAACCCCATAAACGGCAGCCCACCAGGCTCCCTCGTCCTTGGGATCCTCCAGGCAAGAACACTGGAGTGGGTTGCCATTTCCTTCTCCAATGCATGAAAGTGAAAAGTGAAAGTGAACTCGCTCAGTCGTGTCCGACTCTTAGTGACCCCATGGACTGCAGCCTACCATGCTCCTCAGTCCATGGGATTTTCCAGGCAAGAGTACTGGAGTGGGGTGCCATTGCCTTCTCCGACCTATTACCTTAGAGCTTATGAAAATTTCCAACGCTTTCCTTTTTTCCCCTTACGTATTAAGTAGAATGCTTCTGTAAAAAGAAACTTTCTCTTATCTACTAGAACTTCGATTACCCAGAAATCAAAATTCATCTCTGAATAGTAAAACAAGTGTTTCATCTTTCCTTTTACGATTGAGGAAACATGACTTAGTTGCTTCCAATTATATCTGCCCTTGTTTTCTATTGCTTTTTAGCAAAATACTCCCAAAAGGAGCATCTTAAAATATTCAGCACCATCTCACACAATTTCTGGGGGTTTGGTATCTGACAGTAGCATCACTAAAGGTTTGAGCTCATGTCTCTCATGAGGTTGTGACGATATCATGGCCATGGGCTGAAGTAAGCAGTGGACGTGACTGGGCATGGAGGATTTTTCTCTGAGAAAGTTCATTCACGTGACTCTTGGACAAGGATTCATCTCCTCTCTGGCTGTTGGCATGAAGACCCAGCTCATCACATGGACCCTCTGTGGAATTTCTCATAACCTGACATAGCTTACTTTTCCCAGAGGGAAGAATCCAAAACAGAAGTGAGCAAGGAGAAAAGCACTGTGTCTGTACAGGCTCCTCGCCAAAATCACACCCCTCACTTCTGCTTTAAATTATCCACTAAGTCCAGTTAGTGGATAATTATCTACTATCTTCCACTCTCGAAATCGGACCCCACATCTTGAAGAGAGAATTAGTGCCTAAAGGTCAGAGAATCCTGCGGAGACATTTTAAATCACCACAGTGTCAAATGGCACAGTAACCTCAACTCATCTCACAGAGCTCCTTCATCAGATCTGAAGTCAGCCTTTCCTCCAAGGAACTTGGTGATTTATGTAATGTAATGTTTCTTCAGGGTACATTTTTGTTTTTATTAAAAGTATAGTTGATGCACAATTATATAAGTCAGGTGTACAATAGAGAGACTCACATTTTTAAAGGTCATATTCCATTTACAATTATTATAAAATATTGGCTATATTCTCTGTGTTTTTCAGTGTATCTTTGTAGCTTATTTTGGCTTTTAGAGACGTTAATGAAGGAGCAAACAGAATAGGCTCTCTCTTGAAAGCCGGACTCCATCTTGGGCCTGACTGTGGACTTTGAGTTATATGACCACCAGGCTCCTCCATCCATGGGATTCTCCAGGCAAGAATACTGGAGTAGGTTGCCATTTCCTTCTCCAGGGATCTTCCTGACCCAGGGATTGAACCCAGGTCTCCTGCATTGCAAGCAGAGGCTTTAACCTCTGAGCCAGCAGGGAAGCCCTTTAATCTATGGAAATGACATATCAACTGGAAAACCAGGCCCCGGGAGGAAGGAAGAGCTCCAGGGCTCTTGTTGCCTAAAAGAATACTCTAATTATCTGTGTAACTGAATAGAATGATACATTCTATTATGCTTATTGGGGTGTGACCACAAGCCTATTGATAACTGTCCACTGTTAACTACCTAGGCTTAAAGTTAACTTTGATTGTATCTTCTTTTTCCTTTGTTCAGACTAGTCTCAGGGAACCTTCCATACTTAGGGTATATAAGGTTTTCACAAAAACTGGTCAGGGTCCTTGGCTAAGAGGAGACTCTGCCTTGGTGTAATAAGCTGCACTCCACTATCTGCACTGTGCTTCTGAGTGAGTTTGTTTCCTGGAACACATGGCTACATTAACTTGACACATAAGTATGATTTTTGTCCTGGGGCTGTCATGGATTTCACACATTTTTTAGCAGACAGAGTTAGAATGTATATATTTTAAAGGAAAAAGTGTGAAGCTATATTGATATTTTTAGTTCCAATTTTACAAATACAGGTTTCACTTCACTGCATTGCTTTTATAATGTTTTCTATTTTCCCTTACATTGAAAATATTGACTGTTGACAATAGAAAAGTGAGAGCACTAGTTACTCAGTCGTGTCTGCCTCTTCATGACCCCATGGACTAGTCTCCTCTGTCCATGGGGATTCTCCAGGCAAGAATACTAGAGTAGGCAGCCATTCCCTTCTCCAGGGGATCTTCCCAACCCAGGGACAGTACCCATGTCTCCTGCATTGTAGGTGGATTCTTTACCATCTGAGCTAACATGGAAGTGCCTGCTGACAATAATGGCATATCAATTATTTGCATTTTTCTGCCATATAGTTTTCAAGTAAGGTATGTATATTACCAATATATCTATCAATTGAATTTAGAATTTTTTTTTGTGGTGGTGGTTTAGTCGGTAAGTTGTGTCCAACTCTTGTGACCCCATGGACTGTAAACTGTTAGTCTCCTCTCTCCATGAGGTTCTGCAGCCAAGAATACTGGAGTAGGTTGCCATTTCCTTCTCTAGGGGATCTTCCTCGCCCAGGTATCAAACCCAGGTCTCCTGCATTGCATACAGATTCTTTACCTACTGAGCTATCAGGGAAGACTACTTTAAGTAGTGTAGTAATATAAAATCTTGTTCTAATCATTTTATCCCATTCTAAATAGCCATTCAAGGAGTTTTTTTTTTTTTTTTTAATTCATTTGCGGTAAGTCCTTTCTTAAAAAGAAAAAATAATTACCTCATTAAAATAATAGCTAGAACTTTTTTGTTTTTTTTCCAAATTTTTTGTTGATATTCTTAATTGCTCTTATTAGCATCTGTAAGGCCCATTGAGAAGGCTTCAATGAAGCTTTCTAAACAGGTTTCTCTCAGTCAAAAAAGTTCTTAGGTTAATTTAACTATTGTTTTATAGGCACCAACAAAATGGTTGTTTACAATGAGAGCACTCTAGATTTAATCATTTGTTAGTTTTTCTAATTTTAAAAGGATCCATTGTTTGGCCACCAATTAAGAATGCAAAAGTACTGCTTATAAGCTGAGTATAAACAAACAAACGTACACTAGAATAACCTTGGAAGATCAGATAGGATATTTACCTCTCAAAGATACAGAGAAATCTGAACTTCCCCCAGAAGACCTTGCTTAAGAATTTACCAAACCAGGTTTTTATTTTTAACTGCATACTCGTTAAAGAGCCCCCTCAACATTTAGGGTGAGATTTACTTTCTCCAGTTAGCTCAATACTTGCAAATGAAACAGATAATCACAGATTGGGACTTAAATCCATGTGCCGGGACCCTAACCCAGCCAAAAGCTTGCTTGGGACTTGAACCCACATGCGTTCTCAAGTTATCCTCTGCCATACTTAGATCCAGTCATCCTGGAATGTGAAGTCAAGTGGGCCTTAGAAAGCATCACTATGAACAAAGCCAGCGCAGGTGATGGAATTCCAGTTAAAGCTCTTTAAAATCCTGAAAGATGATGCTGTGAAAGTGCTGCACTCAATATGCCAGCAAATTTGGACAACTTGGCAGTGGCCACAGGACTGGAAAAGGTCAGTTTTCATTCCAATCCCAAATAAAGGAAATGCCAAAGAATGCTCCAACTACCACACAATTGCACTCATCTCACATGCTAGTAAAGTAATTCTCAAAATTCTCCAAGCCAGGCTTCAGCAATACATGAATCGTGAACTTCCAGATGTTCAAGCTGGTTTTAGAAAAGGCAGAGGAACAGAGATCAAATTGCCAACATCCGCTGGATCATGGAAAAAGCAAGAGAGTTCCAGAAAAACATCTGTTTCCATTTTCTTGACTATGCCAAAGCCTTTGACTGTGTGGATCACAATAAACTGTGGAAAATTCTGAAAGAGATGGGAATACCAGACCACCTAACCTGCCTCTTGAGAAATCTGTATGCAGGTCAGGAAGCAACAGTTAGAACAGGACATGGTACAACAGACTGGTTCCAAATAGGAAAAGGAGTACATCAAGGCTGTATATTGTCACCCTGCTTATTTAACTTATATGCAGAGTACATCATGAGAAATGCTGGACTGGAGGAAACACAANGGAGTTGGTGATGGACAGGGAGGCCTGGAGTGCTGGGATTCATGGGGTCGCAAAGAGTCAGACAAGACTGAGCAACTGAACTGAACTGAACTGACCCATTTCAAACGCAAACCAGAGATAATGTCTCTAACTCCTGCTCTATCCAAAAATTTACCCTCAATTCAAAATCCACCACACAATTTGATCAAGATTTGCACTTATGATTTTAGATGCTATCCCTTCCAAGGCAGTCTCACAACCAGTTGTTAGTGCCCAAAAGTTGTTGCAAAGAAACCTTTTCTTACCTTATCACCATCGCTTTGTGGTCACCAGCTGAAACAGTTAACCACAGATTGAGACGTGAACCCACATGCTGGGACTGGAACTCAGCCAAAACCTTGCTTGGGACTCGGTCCCACATGGCTGGGGCTTAAACCCAGCCAAAACCCACAGTACCTGGTTTCAGGACCTCATGAAGCTCAGGTTCTTGATGTCTCATGGCAGAAAGAATTCAGTGAGAGACAAAGTGATAGGTAAGAAGTGGATTTATTCAGATACAGAGAGAAGCACACTGCACAGAGAGAGTGTGGGCCATGGCCAATGCAGCCACAAAATGTGGCATGGTTTGTTTTTATAGGCTGGGTAATTTCATATGCAAAAGAGTGGGAGGGCTATTCCAACTATTCTTGGGAAGGGGTGGAGATTTCCAGGATATGGGCCACTGCCCACTCCTTGGTCTTTTGACAGTGACTTGGAACTGTCATGGCACCTCTGGGTGTGTCATTTCACTTGTTGATTCAGGATCAAGGTCTAGCCCTCTTGGTCCCATTTGATTCTAATCAGTTTATGTTGTGTCCTTGTGCTATGTCATTCTTTCAAAAGTTGTGCCCTGCCCCTTTCCCTCACAAAAGTATATGTTACTAGTTGCTGAAAATTGATGCTGTTGCTTCATTAAATTCACAGATATTCTAATACCACAATTCACATATATTGAAACTAAAGTGCAAGGTCTTCTGGATATGTCTAAGTCATATAGCCATTAGAAGAAAGCAGCTTCAGCTTCTTCAGCATTGCTGGTCAGGGCATAGACTTGGATTACTGTGATACTGAATGGTTTGCCTTGGAAATGAACAGAGATCATTTTGTTGCTTTTGAGATTGCAGTCAAGTACTGCATTTAGGGCTCTTTTGTTGACTATGATGGCTACACCATTCCTTCTAATGGATTCTTGCCCACAGTAGTAGATGTAATAGTCATCTGAGTTAAATTCACCCATTCCAGTCCATTTTAGTTAAATGATTCCTAAACTGTTAATGTTCATTCTTGTCAAGAAGCTGAAGTTAAAGGTTCTGTGAAGTGGAAGAGGGTTATTCCAACTATTCTTGGGAAGGGGCAGAGATTCCCAGGATTTCTGCCATGGCCCATTCCTTAGTCTTTTAACAGTGCCTCAGAACTGTCCTGGCACCTCTGGGTGTGTCATTTCACTTGATGATTGAGAATCAACATCTACTCTTGTCTGCCATCTTGGTCCCATCTGATTCTAATCGGTTTATGTTGTGTCCTTGGGCTATGTCATCTTTCAAAAGTTGTGCCCTGCCCCTTTCCCTCCCATTACACAAGTAAGTATGAGCTGTTTGTCTTTCGACTGAGTCTCAGATATTTCTCAGTGAAAACTGAGCCTGCCCCCACCAGTGTCTTTCCAGGAGTAGGTATTCTCTCTGTTTGTTTCAACTGAGGCCTGGGTATCTTTCACTGACTCCCTGCCCCTCCCAGCATCTTCCAACAGAGGTGAGGTGAGGTGAAGTCGCTCAGTCGTGTCCAACTCTTTGTGACCCCGTGGACTATAACCTACTAGGCTTCTCCGTCCATGGGATTCTCCAGGCAAGAATACTGGAGTGGATTGCCATTTCCTTCTCCAGGGGATCTTCCCGACCCAGGGATCGAACCCAGGTCTCCCGCATTGGAGGCAGATGCTTTAACCTCTGAGCCACCAGAGAAGCCCAACAGAGTCCCACTCATAATCTAGACCCTGGGGAAATATTTATTTCCCAGAGTCTTCCCAGCAGGTCCCTCTCCCCAGTATCTTACTGAGAGGAGGCAGGTACCTGCTATACCCCATCAAACAAAAATTCAGGGTCTCAACTGGTATGAGAGATCAGAGGACCAGAAGAGACCAAAGCCACCAAATGCTGAAGGAAGCAGATGGGCACAAAGGGCCTCTGCAGGTACTACGGTTCCAGTTTCTCCCGGAGTTCAGGTGGGGGAGAGAAATTGTTTCAGTGAAAAGGATAAAAGAAAAGTGAGTTTCTCTCTTTCTCTTTCCTAGGAATTAAGAATGTAATCATCACCACATTAACATATCATTAGATTCATTAGTTTCAGCATGTTTTTAATATTTAGTGTTTTCTTCACTTATCTTTAAAATTTTGTTTTTACTAGTATATAAAAATTAAAGGCTTTTGAAGTCCACATTATGTAACAAAATATTTTCAAAAAACTTGCAATTTCTTCCCTGTGTATTCTACCTTTTTCCTTCTAAAATATGACTTTGGTGCACTAAGTGCAGGCGGCTGTGAGCTGGCACACTAAGCCGGCCGAGGGGAGCTACCCCGCATCCGAGGTCAGTGGCGACCCGGAGGAGCTACCCCACTTCCGAGGCCAGAGGGGGCCAGGAGGAGACACCCCACGTCCGAGGTCAAGGGTGGCCGGGAGAAGCCACCTCACACCCGAGGCGAGGAGCGGTGACCCGAGGAGCCACCTGGAGCCTGAGGCTGGACCGGCAGCCAGGAGGAGCAACCCAAGGAGCGGTGGCTGCACAGGCGCAGGAGAGCATAGAGGAGCTATCCTACATTGAAGGTCAGGAACAGCGGTGGTAAGGAGATACCCCTCATCCAAGGTAAGGGGCAGTAGCTGTGTTTTGCTGGAGCTGCTGTGAAGAGATACCCCACGCCCAATGTAAGAGAAACCCAAGTAAGCTGGTAGGTGTTGCAAGAGGGCATCAGAGAGCAGACACACTGAAACCATACTCACAGAAAACTAGTCAATCTAATCACACTAGGACCACAGCCTTGTCTAACTCAATGAAACCAAGCCATGCCTGCAGGGCAACCCAAGATGGGCGGGTCATGGTGGAGAGGTCTGACAGAACATGGTCCACTGGAGAAGGGAATGGCAAGCCACTTCAGTATTCTTGCCTTGAGAACACCATGCTGCTAAGTCGCTTCAGTCATGTCCGACTCTGTGTGAACCCATAGACAACAGCCCATCAGGCTCCGCCATCCCTGGGATTCTCCAGGCAAGAACACTGGAGTGGGTTGCCATTTCCTTCTCCAATGCATCAAAGTGAAAAGTGAAAGTGAAGTCGCTCAGTCGTGCCCGACTCTCAGCGACTCCATGGACTGCAGCCTACCAGGCTCCTCCATCCATGGGATTTTCCAGGCAAGAGTACTGGAGTAGGGTGCCATAGAACCCCATGAACAGTATGAAAAGGCAAAATGATAGGATACCAAAAGAGGAACTCCCCAGGTCATTAGGTGCCCAATATGCTACTGGAGATTAGTGGAGAAATAACTCCAGAAAGAATGAAAGGATGGAGCCAAAGCAAACACAATACGCAGTTGTGGATGTGACTGGTGATAGAAGCAAGATCCGATGCTGTAAAACTCAAAAGCCTCTTGATGAAAGTGAAAGAGGAAAGCGAAAAAGTTGGCTTAAAGCCCAACATTCAGAAAACGAAGATCATGGCATCTGGTCCCATCACTTCATGGGAAATAGATGGGGAAACAGTGGAAACAGTGTCAGACTTTATTTTGGGGGGCTCCAAAATCACTGCAGATGGTGACTGCAGCCATGAAATTAAAAGACGCTTACTCCTTGGAAGAAAAGTTATGATCAATCTAGATAGCATATTCAAAAGCAGAGACATTACTTTGCCGACTAAGGTCCGTTAGTCAAGGCTCTGGTTTTTCCAGTGGTCATGTATGGATGTGAGAGTTGGACTGTGAAGAAGGCTGAGAGCCGAAGAATTGATGCTTTTGAACTGTGGTGTTGGAGAAAACTCTTGAGTGTCCCTTGGACTGCAAGGAGATCCAACCAGTCCATTCTGAAGAAGCTCAACCTTGGGATTTCTCTGGAAGGAATAATGCTAAAGCTGAAACTCCAGTACTTTGGCCACCTCATGTGAAGAGTTAACTCATTGGAAAAGACTCTGATGCTGGGAAGGATTGGGGGCAGGAGGAGAAGGGGATGACAGAGGATGAGTGGCTGGATGGCAGCACTGACTCGATGGGTGTGAGTCTTGAGTGAACTCCGGGAGATGGTGAAGGACAGGGTCACCTGGCGTGCTGCAATTTATGGGGTCGCAAAGAGTCAGACACGACTGAGCGACTGAACTGAACTGCTTTATATATTTTATCACATATCATATTATAGATCATGTATTATATATTATACTTCTGGAATTTCCCTTTGAAAATATATTCTTTCCTCTGCCCTTATCTCCATCATCCTTCCCCTCCAGAGCTACAGTAGATGATGCTATATAAGGATTTCTACTCTTTTTTAATGTAATAAAATATTCTAAAGATGAATTCACAACAGAGGGCCTTAGTATCCTTCTTACAGACACATAGTATACCACAGTATGGATCTATTCATAGAAACAGTTTCATATTTATAGGAATTTGTTTCTAATTTTTGCTATTATAAACATAGTTGTAAGGAAAACTTATTTTTGGCCTGGATGCATTGTTATAATTTCTGGGTGTAGGACTGATAAACTCCAAGGTAAATGTATATGCCTTTCTCCAAATATTTACAATTTCTTTTCCTTGGATAGTGTATAATTTTACATTCCTACCAGAAATATATAATACTCCTGTTTTATACAACAGCTGAGTGTATATTGTTATACTTTTTCATTTTTACCAGTTGATAAATGAAAAATATCTCAATGCAATTTTAATTTCAATTTCTCCTACAATAATTGAGTTTGAAAAATCACCCCTTATTTTAAAGATAATTATTTTAGCTTCTAGCTTAACATATTGTTCTAACTTTACAGAAAAGTTGCACAGAGATTAAAGAGTGTTCAAATATGCCTTTCATCCACTTTCTTCTGTTTTAATATTTTATACAATGGTGGTTTATTCATCAAAACTAAGATATTAAACAAATATTACTAAAAAATGACAGATTCTATTCGGATTCCACAGCTTTTTCCCTAAAGTCTTCGTCCTGCTCCAGGATCCCATGCAACACATCCATTGTGTTTAGTCCTCACGTCTCTTCTATCTCTTCAGTTGCAGTTTTCCAACCTTTCCTTCATTGTCATCATTCTGACACTTTGGAAGCACAGTATTCAGGTGTTTTGCCAAATGTCCCAAATTTTATTTAGTGTTGTCTCATGACTATATGGGCATAAGGGAGAGACTCTTTACATGTTTGGTTTTGGTTTCCTTGCCTGAAAAATATAATCCATGCTTCTAACTGTATTCTTCCTAAGCACGTTTGTCACTATGTTGTCTTAAACCTATTTTTAGAAATATGTCAGTTTTGTTATAGAGATTAAATCCAGGCAGCAGATCCTCTCTTCTCTTTCCTTTACATGGTATACAATTTTCATATGGTTTTACATAAACTGCCTAGAGAGTATAGAATTTGAAACTTCTTTTGAATCCCTCTATGTGGTAGCTTCAGTATGCCAGAGACAGGGCATGAGAATGCCCAGGTGTGTCATACAAGGTCACACACATACCACCAACATAAAGCCCCCAGTTCACAAAATGTGCCTCTTTGGCTTAGAACCAGCAATAAGATGCCCTTGTCTTAAAGGTTTTTGCAGCAGTTCCTTCTTATTTCTTTTCACCCACAGCCTCCTTCTAAGGCAGGGTCACACCTGTTCTTCAATATATAGGTTTAGAAATCAGTTAAATATGATGAAATTATGTGCAGGAATGTGTGTTGATGAGAATATTTATTTCATTGGGGGTCATAATTTTAATCATACTTGCAACATATCTATGGTTTCAAAAATGTTAATCACCACCAATCAAGAAAAATGGAAAAACAAAACCCAGACTTGATTCAAATCCTTTTTAAAGAAAACTGACATTTCCTTTAATAAAACTGTGACAACAAATGGAAAATCAATGTTTAGGCACTGGTCAGCTATGCTGCTGCTGCTGCTAAGTTGCTTCAGTTGTGTCTGACTCTGTGTGACCCCATAGACAACAGTCCACCTGGTTCTGCCATCCCTCGGATTCTCCAGGCAAGAACACTGGAATGGGTTGCCATTTCCTTCTCCAATGCATGAAAGTGAAGTCGCTCAGTCGTGTCTGACTCTTTGCGACTCCATGGACTGCAGCCTACCAGACTCCTCCGTCCATGGGATTTTCCAGGCAAGAGTACTGGAGTGGGGTGCCATTGCCTTCTCTATGGGATCTTGCCTATAGGTCCTGGACATGTCCCCACAGTTAAAACACCCCTTTCCCCCACCCAAAACTGCCCTTCACTGATCTGGCCCCTGTGTGGCTTCAGCCTTCAGCCCAGCTAGATGGAGAGCAATGACCCAACCACACTGAACTCTAAGGATAGACAGGACAGTGCTGCCTAATTAGATGATCTTGTTTAGAAACCATGCCTGCCCATGTCCAGCTTATATTCTGTGCAAGAATTGTCCCCACTATTTTTTTTTATTGTTTTTATTATTTTTCTGTCACTTAAAAGTAGTCTCAAGCATTTTAGGATCCCAGGTGTATGAAAGGTAGCTCCATAGGAGACATCCTAGCAAGGCCCTTTGGGAGCACTTGCCCCACAAGTTCACCATGAGGATGCTGACTGTGGACGTGTCCTCTCCAGGGACTGACCTTGACAATGAGCTGCTCCTACCTTTGTTTGTCTTTGGATCTTAAATCTCTCCTCAACATCCCTCAAAATTGTTTATTTCCTTTACATATCCCATATGCTCTCTGTATAGCTGTCTTTCTGGCCCATTCTCCATATCTACAAAACTGCCTTCAGGCTAAAATGTAAGCATTCCCCTATATGTGAATTTTCTCCATAGCTGAGAGACAAGAGCTTACACAGTGCACTGGGTCAGTAATTGGCACCTGCCTCTGGCAGAAAAACAAACGTGTGCAAACCAGAAGTCCAAGAATCTATTTCTTTCGATCCACACCTCTTGAATCTAGGACAAGCCCACTTATGTATAGTATTCTGAGCTATCTGACCCCCAGAAAGGTAGAAAGTATTTGACAACTGCTTGGTTAAGTGGTTTCCCCTTTCACTCCAATGACTTTTGTCAACACCTGGAAGTTCAAATATAGTACATATGTGTCCTGATCAACTGAGTGCAACAGAAGGTATTCTGTTTCATTAGTCCTGGGAGTGACCTGGAAGTCAATGCAGAGGATTGTGACGAGGTGTTCCCACCTTTGGTGAGAAGTAAAGATGACACCTGAGGTGTCAAGGTGGGTGCTCACAGCAGAGGTCGCTCCAGATCCCCCTTTCAGCTCCTTTCAAGAGGCATGTCCCATAGGTGCCAAAACTTCAAAGTTTGGAGACAGGATGGGTCTCTGACACTGCATTCTCCTTCTTTAGTCACAATACAAGCACCTGAATGACATTTAGTATGTGTGCCAGTCCATAGAAAAAAACAAAGTAGAGCAAAATCAACCTTAAAACCTGATGTATCTCTTGTGTATTTATAATTTTAAACTAACCCAGGAGGGAACATGATAAATATATTCAAGGTATTAAGAGTAACTACAGAAGACAATTATTACAATACATTTATAAGTGAAGTCAATGTTAGATGAGAGAACTATTATTAACAGTTGCTAAATTGAAATTAATTAGATCTAGATTCGTCAAAAAAAAAAAAAATCTTCAGAGGCATAGAGGTCCCTGGAGATTCCATAAAACTCAGTGCAGTTCAGTTCAATTCAATCTGATTTAACTCAAACACACACAGCAAGCATTTTCTGTGCTTTTTACCTTGTGCCAATCCCTATAGAGCAAAATGACAATGCAGAAACCACAAGGTATAAAGCCCGTTCTTGAGGGAGATAATAATCATGATGATCATAATCATGCAGAGATGTGTTCAGGGTGTTCATACACGATGTGTTCAGGGTCCTGGGGAGCATAGGTGAGTGTGACTAATTCAATCTGGGAAAAATAAATATCACTTCCCAAAGAGGTAACTTTTACAATGAGCTTTTGGGTTGAGAAAAATTTCATATAAAGGAGTGAATTATGGAAGGGTGATCCAGACAAAAAGGCAAGAGAAATGAGCTCACCCAACACAAAGGGCACACTGTTTCTTTATCTGTGTGTGCAGACCGCTGTGCCTGTGGCACTGGCCGTGTTGTGAGAGGGGAAGGGAGTGAAATGTGAAAGGCCAGGGTGAGACTGAGAAGGGCAAACTTTGTCAAGGTAAATCTACTAGTAACACCATTGTTCGGAGAAGGCAATGGCACCCCACTCCAGTACTCTTGCCTGGAAACTCCCATGGACGGAGGAGCCTGGTAGGCTGCAGTCCATGGGGTCGCTGAGTCAGACACGACTGAGCGACTTCACTTTCACTTTTCACTTTCATGCATTGGAGAAGGAAATGGCAACCCACTCCAGTGTTCTTGCCTGGAGAATCCCAGGGACGGTGGAGCCCGGTGGGCTGCCGTCTGTGGGGTCGCACAGAGTCGGACACGACTGAAGCGACTTAGCAGCAGCAGCAGCAGCAGCAACACCATTGTTAGACTACTATGTAACCTCGGGATAACTACTAGAGTTAATTGCATCATATCTGATGTCATCAGAATGTGTTGAAGACTGAATTATTAGCCTCAGCTGCAGTACTTTTCATACATAGATCTTTCCACAGCTTTGCCTCTTTGACCTTTACCCTATAAGCTCTGGTTTCACAGGGGCTTTGATGTTGGTCAAATGCCAATGTGTTTGGTGGTACATTGGGCATCTGACTTTTTGGAGAAGGCAGAGAAGGATAATCAGAGTGACTGTTTCCAATATTCACAGATATAATCAAAGGTGACAATGAACAAGGAAAGCAGCAGGTGATCAATTTGCCAATACCCACACATCTACCTGGAAGGAATTCCTATCAGTGAGAAGAGATTCAGAGAGAGACCAAAAATGCAGCACAGTTGCAAAATTAAAGATGAGAAAAAGATTAGTCAAATAAAACTACATACTTTTTATTGAATAGAGATAAAAATAGATAATATAAATTACAATGATCTCAGCTTAACTAAATCTAGAAAGAAACTACAATAAAGCTTGGCATTCAGTATGTATTTTGTGATAACCTGGCATAATTCTTAGTATTAAATAATTTATTTATTCAACATAGATCAACTGGATAATTATGAGTATTTGGAATCATATTAGGTTGGCTTGCAGGGTCCTCATATCTCCTATAGAAACAGAGATACAGTGGGACACATGTAATCATAGAAATATTTTCATGAAGTGAGGGAGCGTGAATTGATTAATTCTGGCTCAATTAATTTTCCCTGACCTCACACAACAAACACATTGCTGAAATTGTCAGACAGAATTGCAGTCTGATTTGTAGGCAGTATTTTGGACTGAACACTCTCCATGCTAATTTCAGATTTTATCATTGGATTTTCTGAAAGTTAGAAGCATCTTGTATCATGGCTATTTTACAGTTTAAAAAATAATACTAAGCAAAAATTATTTATTGAGCACTGTATTTAAAGTTGGAACTTTTTAAAGAGGGACAGTAAACCAAGGCTTTTTGACACTCTTTTGCAGAGCAGGCTCACAGACCTCTGTCTGCACAATCTGCCCATGTTCAGTTGATGGTAAGATCTAGGAACTCTTCCAGAACCACATTTTCTTGTACTAGGCAAGCAATATTGTTTCATCAATGCATCCTGAGATCTGAAAATGGTATTTCAAACTTCATCAGCCTCAACACTTCAAATTTATAACAGCACACTTTAGATGAATTGGCAAGTAATCGTGGTTCCCCATATTGCAACCATTTCATAAAATACTCTTGATTTTGAAATTTTAGTATAAACCTGAATTTTCAAAGCCAGTGTCTCCTCTTCCACCTCTCTCTCTCTCTCTCCTTTCAGTTGGTAAAGAATCTCTGCTCTTAAGGATTAATGTCCTTAACTGTCTTAAAATGTAACATTCAAAAAAACAAATATCATGGCATTCACTCCCATCACTTCATGACAAACAGATGAGGAAACAATGGAAACAGTAAGAGATTTTATTTTCTTGGGCTCCAAAATCACTGAAGATAGTGACTGCAGCCATGAAATTAAAAGACACTTGTTTCTTGGAAGGAAAGCTATGATCAACCTAGACAGAGATATTATTTGCCAACAAATGTACATCTAGTCAAACTTATGGTTTATCTAGTAGTTGTGTATGAATGTGAGAGTTAGACAATAAAGAAACCTGAGTGCTGAAGAACCGATTGGAATGGTGGAGTTGGAGAAGACACTTGAAAGTCCCTTGGACTGCAAGGAAATCCAACCAGTCAATCCTAAAGGAGATCAGTCTTGAATATTCATTGGAAGGACTGATGCTGAAGCTGAAACTCCAATACTTTCACCATCTGATGTGAAGAGATGACTAATTGGAAAAAATACTGATGCTGGGAAAGATTGAAGGCAGGAGGAGAAGCGGATGACAGAGGATGAGATGGTTGGATGGCATCACTGACTCTATGGACATGAGTTTGAGCAAGCTCTAGGAGCTGGTGATGGAAAGGGAAGCCTTGTGTGATGCAATGAGATTGCATCATGAGATTGCAATGCATCAGACATGACTGAACTGAAGGACTGATGTGATTGGATTGGGTATATTTGAATCAGTTCGGTTCAGTTGCTCGGTCGTGTCCGATTCTTTGCAACCCCATGAATCACAGCACGCCAGGACTCCCTGTCAATCACCACCTCCTGGAGTTCACACAGACTCACGTCCATCAAGTCAGTGATGCCATCCAGCCACTCATCCTTTGTCATCCCCTTCTCCTCCTGCCCCCAATCCCTCCCAGCATCAGAGTCTTTTCCAGTGAGTCAACTCTTCTCATGAGGTGGCCAAAGTACTGGAGTTTCAGCTTTTTAGCATCATTTCTTCCAAAGAAATCCCAGGAGTGATCTCCTTCAGAATGGACTGGTTGGATCTCCTTGCAGTCCAAGGGACTCTCAAGAGTCTTCGCTGACACCACAGTTCAAAAGCATCAATTCTTTGGCGCTCGACTTTCTTCACAGTCCAACTCTCACATCCATATATGACTACTGGAAAAACCATAGCCTTGACTAGACGGACCTTTGTTGGCAAAGTAATATCTCTGCTTTTGAATATGGTATCTAGGTTGGTCATAACTTTTCTTCCAAGGAGTAAGCGTCTTTTGATTTCATGGCTGCAGTCACCATCTGCAGTGATTTTGGAGCCCAAGGAAATAAAGCCTGAAACTTTTCCC
>SJYT01040697.1:0-161707 GCA_006410635.1 Cephalophus harveyi | reverse complement strand
TCGGACACGACTGAGAGACTGAACTGAACTGAAACTTGCAATTAATTTGCAAATTAAAAGGAAATCTGAATGTCACTGCTTTAGCAATTTGGATTATTGAATCTCTTTTTTCCATTGATCCCGAACCACGTCAAATAACACGTCATGCAGAACCTACTTTTCTCTTTGCTCATAACAATTCTGCATTCTCTGCTGTAAGTACTGAGTGACTGTATTAGCGAAAATCATGGGAGGGGTGATTACTCTGTGCTTACCAAGCACTGAGCACCAGGAACACCATGAAGAAAAAAACAACTGAGCTCGGAGCCATGTAGATGAAAGAAGCATATGAGTATCAAGTAAAATGTATAATGAATCATTGAAATTAAAGCACATGATGCTACACGACAGGATCCAAAAACAGAAGGCTTAATTCCCTGGTAGAAACAATCTGGCAAAACAGCAAAGCTCTGAAAAACAATGCACAAACAGGAGAACAACCCCCAAAGGTTTCTTTCCTCTTTATCTCCAAACCAATTACGTATCTTCCCATCACTGGAAAAGTTTTGGGAACAATGCTTACAATAGCTTAATGTTTAACTTGCCCAACACATTTATTTTTATTAGCTGAAAATGTGAGTCATTTCAGCTGACACTTTGGAAAACCACATATTACCTTTTTGCTTATTTATTTTTCATGCATTAGATTGATCTCAAATAGTTTATGTTGACTCCAGGCAGGCTAAACATTCCCCAAGCGCCTCTTTTTCCTCTGAGGCTGGTTCTCCTCAGTTTGGCCATCCAGACTGCAGTGCAGTAACAGATTGTTTCCAAGAACACAGGACAATCTTCTTGTGACCTGACTGCTCTGCTCCTTTGTCAACAACAGTGACAATGGGGAAGTGCTCACAAAAGCCTATAACCCCTTTGGGGCCCCTCATGGCTGGGAGGTTCCCTCTTCCTAAACGTCATGTGCTTTGTATTATTTGTGGGCCAAACAACCATTGGCAAGATTTCCTTTACACTCAGGTGAGTATAAGATAATCAGAATATAAAGCGTTGTAATTTATTGACAAATGGAGCCATGAAGGCTACAGGGTGAATTCAGAGAGAAGAAATAGTTGGCAGGGGTGCTCATCCCTCACCTCTCCTCATATCTTTGTCTAGGTGGACTTCCCTCATTTTCCATCACAACAGTGCTATATTCTCTCCCTTTTATTTGCAAAGTCTAAGGTATAGGCCACTGCACTGCAGCATGCTCTGGACTGAGACACAACTTTTTTTCAGAAGAAGACAGGTTGAGAGATAACAAAAAGTCTTTTTAACAAGTTACAAAAATATTACATCTGCATACTTTGAGAGTGGCCATTCTGACTGCGTGAAGTGGTACCTCATTGTAGTTTTGATTTGTATTTCTCTAGTAATTAGTGATACTGAGCAATTCTCACGTGCTTTTTGACCATCTATACATCTTCTTATGCGTATTTATATATTCTGCCCATTTTTTGATGGGGCTGTTTGTTTTTTGGATATTGAGCTGAATGAGCTGTTTGTATATTTGGAGACTAATTCCTTGTCAGTTGCTTTGTTTGCAAATATTTCCTCCCTTTCTGAGGGTTGTCTTCATTTTGCTTATGATTTCCTTTGCTGTACAAAAGCTTTTAAGCTTAATTAGGTCTCATTTGGTTATTTTCTTTTTATTACACTAGGAGGTGAGTCAAAGAGGATCTTGCTGCAGTCAAAGATTGTTCTGCCTATATTTTTCTCTAAGAACCTTACATTTAGGTTTTTAATCCATTTAGAGTTTTTTTTTGTGTATGGTGTTAGGGAGTGTCCTAATTCACTTTTTTACATGTGGTTATCCAGTTTTCCTAGCATCACTTATTGAAGAGACTTTTTTTCTCCGTAATTCAAAAAGAACAAATGCACTCCAATATTCACTGCAGCACTGTTTATAATAATCAGGACATGGAAGCAACCTAAATGTCCATCAACACAGGAATGGATAAAGAATATATACAGATATATATATATATATATCACAGATATATATATATCATGGAGCACTGTGTGCACATATGTGTGTTAAGTTGCTTCAGTCATGTCTGACTCTTTGTGACCCTATGTACTGTAGCCTACCAGGCTCCTCTGTCCAAGGGAATCTCCAGGCAAGAGTACTGGAGTGGGTTGCCATTTCCTTCTCCAATGCATGAAAGTGAAAAGTGAAAGTGAAGTCGCTCAGTCATGTCCGACTCTTAGTGACCCCATGAACTGCAGCCCACCAGGCTCCTCCATTCATGGGATTTTCCAAGCAAGAGTACTGGAGTGGGGTGCCATTGCCTTCTCCATATACACACTACAACATATAAAATAGACAACTGTTAAGGACCTACTGTATAGCACAGGGAAGTCTACTCAATATTCTGCAATGGCCTGTTTAGGAAAAGAATCTTAAAAAATTGAGTGGATATATGTATAACAGATTCACTTTGCTGTACACCTGAAATTAACACAATACTGTAAATCAACTATATTCCAATAAAAATTTTAAAAAAGCATTATATCTGCACAGAAAAAATAAAAAGGTACAGAAGGTCATGATACAAAAAGTTAAAATCTTTTTTCTTTCCACCACTGGTTCTAATAACAGATGATAGACATTGCAAAGCTTTTCTATGCATTTTCCCAGGAAGTTACCTTTATATCAATATGTGTGCTCTTATTATACAAATTGCACCTTACTCTATACAAAGATTTTATATACAAAAATTGAAGGTGATCACATACATGTGTCGCTTGTTTATTCAGCAGTGCATCTTTCTGTGTCATTATGCATCTAACTTTTTCATGATTGTATGGAGTAGTGGTCTATTTTAATGGCTAAAAATTAAGTTAATATTAAAAAATGGTTCAACATTTTAATAATTATATAAGTATGAAAGCTTATATGTATGAAAGCCTTTGATTTATAAAAATTCCACCATTAGTAATAGAAGTGAGTATTTTACAGGTTATTCTTCATCTTGTTTGCTGTTTAGTATTTCTGTATCAATTATGCTTCAACGTAGGCCTCTGGTAACAGAAACCAGTACAACTTTTATTGCTGTGACATTTTTCTCTTTTCTCATCCTAGAATCTCATCCTGGCTTCTTGGCTCCACTGACACTGGTGACTGGAAGCAAGGCTTGCCCTTCCTTCCCCACTCTTGACCTAACCCCAGTCAACCGTGTCCATGCACTTCCGGCACAGAGTTCTCATCAGCAGACCGTTCCTGCTGGCTCATCTTTTCCCTGCAGTGGGGCTCAGGGCATTAACCAACCCAAGTACCTGGAAGAAAGGAGATGACGAGCTATATAATTAAGAGTCTGTTTCTTCGGTACTGGGCTTTTTCCAGTTCAGCAGTTCCCTCTCAGAAACAGCAAAAGAAGCCAAATTATGACCGGCCAACTTCGGATTCTCTGAGTTGCGGCTCCTCGCTGTGGAGTTGGGTCAGGTGTTCCATCAGGATGGAGCCCCTGGACCTGGCAGGCAGTTGAGTGAGCAGCAGAGCTGATTTAGACAGGCGCTCACCCAAACAATAGTACTGAAAATTTTAGTTGGCTCACTCAGCTCGTCTCATTGACGAAAAGTGAAATGTGCTAAGGGGAGTATTATTAGCTTTCAGCTTGCCATAAACTGTTGAGGGAACAAGCCACAAAGGAAATGTGCATCTGCAGCGAGATGATAAAAAGGAGGAGGATGCCGACCACGAGGGCGTATTCCTTTTAAGGCTTGTGCGTTGCAAACGACACACGCACACACACACGTTGCAAACGACACACACACACGTTGCAAACGACACACACACGCACACACCCCTCCTTAGTATGTGCTTCCCCGAGGGCATATCTTTGCGTAACAATACATTTGGTGAGACCACAGCATCTGCGTTCTCCCCGCCCCAGATTCGGCGCCCGAGCCCGGCTGCGGCCTCTCCACCATCACTGCTGCGGCCTCAATCCCCGTCACGGAGGCGGGGGCGGGGGCGGGCAGGCGCGGGAGCGCGGCGGCACCGGAGCATCCGAATTCCCTCCGCGGCCGCCGATTGGTCAGGAGCCGGGAGGCGGTGGCAGCCCCTCGGCTCCGCTCGCCGTAGCTGCAGGGAGGTGGCCATCAGGGCGCGCCGGGCCGGGGGCGCGGGCTGGGTGCGGGGTCGCCGCCGCCGCCTGGGTCCCTCGGCCGAACCGGCGCTGACACCATGGTGAGTGGTCTCGGCCGCTCGGACCGCGCCTCCCGCCAGCGGGGCCTGGCTGCCCCGAGGGAACCGGCCGAGCGCCGAGGAAGCGCGCTGGGGGCCCCGGGAGCGCAGCGCTGGCCGCGGGCCGGCCCTGCGTTTCGCCTGCATCCAGAGCGGGGAGACGGGAACGTCGGGGGCTAGCTGCGGGGGCGGTTGGTGCCTGGCTTCCCGGGTGTCCGCACGGCGCGCGCCTTCCCGAGCTCGGGAAGGGACGAGCGGCCGAGGCGCAGGGGCGCCCGGCCAGGGCCGGCCCGCGTGTGTGGGTCTGGGCGCTGCGGCCAGAGAGGCGCCGGGCTCGCGCCCCCTCCGCCGGGCTCTCCTGGGGCGCAACCTGCCTTGGCGCGGGGACAGGTGAGCGTGGGAGGGGGTGGCCTGGGGATGGGCGGACAGTGACGGAGACGAGCTGCCCCTGAATGGGGCGGAGGTTGCGCCCCTGCACTACCCCTCCTTAGCACCTGGACCCCAAATAGAGCGGAAGCAGGGGGCAGGGTACTAGGTTCCCTGGCGCCGTGGCGGCAGCTGCGGCGGCCTGGCCCCCAATCCCCTTCCCACCGCAGCCGGTCCCTGACGCTCGGGTCTTCCTGTCCCGCAGTATGGATTCGTGAATCACGCGCTGGAGCTGCTGGTGATCCGCAACTACGGCCCTGAGGTGTGGGAAGACATCAAGTAAGTGTAGGGTCCCCGCGCCCCGCCGCGCCCCCACTTCCTGCCCGAGGCGCGCATCCTCGGCGGAGCCGCGCTCCCACGCTCCCGAGCCCGGCCGGGGGTGGCGGGGTGGGGCGGGGCGGCCCTGGGGGAAGGATCCCCAGGGTCACCGCGGCCTCTCAACCCGGCCGAGCGTGGGAACGCACTGCCCGCGCCCTGGCGGCTCCCAGGCTCCGAGCCCGGGAGGCTCCCACGCGCAGGGGCCCCGGGGACCGCAGAGGCCTCCGCAGGAACGAATGAAGACGGCTCGCTGGTCGTTCACACACTTTGCAGACTTGTACGATAGATAAATAGGGAAGCCTTTTCGGTCTTCTGAAACTCACTTTTGAGACTTCCTATCGAGCAACTGTGAATCGACCTCGTTTATTCGTCTGAAATAAAGTGAATCCCCCGCCCCGTTTATTTTTGGTTTCTATTACTGTGGTGAGGCAGGAGGGTATCCTAGTGTTCCTCTGGAGCTGTGAGCCCAGTGCTTGGGATGTGAACGGAAATACCGCAGCCACTGGAGGTTTCAACCTGCTGCAGTGACGGTCACCAGCTCTCTGAACACCTTGAGCATTTCAGTCCAACAGAAATCTTTTTCTCTCTCTCACTCTGGTAGAATTTGCCTTTCACTTGTACGGTTGACCACAATCGAGCTGCCACATCAAAAGCCACCATTATGTGGACTTGCATTTTGGGACAACACTGTAACTGTCATGTTCAATTAGAGGGACAGAGAGTGGTACCCGGGTGGACAGAGAACACACTGTTATTATTTACTGTCTTTCCCTGTGCTCACTGATTTCATTTTGTTGTATCAAGTAGGTGATACTTTCATGATGTTTTTTTCCTAAATACGTTACAGTTAGTGGCGGTGAATTCTAACAGGCTCTATTATGAAGTTCCACCACAGTGATTTCTTACACAGATCTGTTTCCATGGAAATTACCAGAATTAAATATAGAGCAGTAGACTGCAACTTTTCCTTCCCTTGAATCAGTATCCTTGAGCATTATTTCGTTTTCCCTGAGCTGTTTATGTTACCACGGAGGACATCTGCATGCTATAAAGAGAAGCAGGGGTTTTGTGATTATGGGGGTCAATCACATAAGAATCTAGGCACTAAAGCTTACTTTGGGACTTGAACTCTCTATCTACCTTATTAATACTTTCATAATTTTTATTTTGCTTGGCAGATAGTTACAGAGAGGCAGGGATCAAGAGAAAGATTTTTCACAATGTAACCTAAGTATAAGACTATTTTAAAGTCATTTTCTTTGTGAATTTATGAAGGCATCATGTATACCAACCTTGTGATAATTTCTCATCCATAAGATAGAAATTCCCAAATTTCCTAGTGGATGTGTGATGGCAATGAACATATTCAGAATTTTCAGAGCACTGGATGGCTCTTGTGGTTAAACGGTCATGCATAATTGGATTTAGAACATGTGTCTTCCCCATTATAGATTTCGATGATGTCAAATACAGAAATGAAAATTTGTACCTCATAGAGAAAAGTGTAGGAAATTTAGAAATGAAATTATCAAGTGCTTCATTTATACTGGGCATATTTTCCACAGAGGTGGTCAGAAATATCTAACAATTTACAAATTCCCTTGATGTGAAACCTTAACTCTGCCAAATCACACTAAGAATGTTGTTGCATTCTTCTTACAAATGTATTAATTTTAGTTAAACATAAATATCTTCTAACTCATGAATTTAAGTTGCATCAAACAGTATTTTTCATCTGTTTAAGTACTAATAATTTAAATCAGATGAAACTTTTTTTTTTTTTTCTGGTAAAATGGAGCAAATCATATGAATCTTTTTCAAGGATTATGTGCCCGTGCAAGAGAAATGCTATTAGTTTTATTAGTGTTTGCAATTCAGGTATTAAGTTTGACTTTTTTTTGGTTTCAGCATCCCTCCTGATAGAGCCCATTTTGTCTTGGATACAATTTAGTATCTGGATGAGAGAACCTTGCTGAGTTTTCTGCATGGAGGGCCTTAGAACAGTTCACTGTTGGGACCCCTGAGGGATCCCTGGAAGAGTATTTGCTTAGAGCCTCAGAGATCCTCACTGCCTGGGCCAGGATGGAAGACTTTGGCAGGGTTTAACTTTGAAATGCTCCCTGGGAGATTCTGAGTTCTCTGACCTCACCACCTACTCCAGGGAGGATCTCTGTAGTCATGGGTCCAAGATACTTTCAGTTGTACCTTTTAATAAAAACTGAATATATGAAAAACAATTTTTTTATTTCAGTAAATACCAAACTCCTCCAGCTTCCTTTTTGCAGTGTGAAAAGGTATCTAAGTTGATGTTTATAAAATTTCATATCATACTCTTTTGGTTTAGGAGGAAATGGCCATCCATCCTTCTTCAGAAAGGATGCCAAACATTTAATGACAAGTAAAATCCAAAGTAACAGATTCCAGACAGAAAATCCTAAATGGTAAGAGCCAGAAATGCTTCATTGTAAACTCCCTATCCACTTACACTCTTACCAACAATATAACCATTTCACAAGAGTTTTAAATTCCACTGTTTATTTTTTATTTTTTTTTATTTTACTTTACAATACTGTATTGGTTTTGCCATACATCAACATGAATCCACCACCCAATCCTGTTAAAGAAAAAGAAAGATTGTCAAGACTGAGGGTCAGCAAACTTTCTCTTAAAGGGCTGCTGCTGCTGCTGCTAAGTCGCTTCAGTTGTGTCCGACTCTGTGCAACCCCATAGAGGGCAGCCCACCAGGCTCTGCCATCCCTGGGATTCTCCAGGCAAGAATGCTGGAGTGGGTTGCCATTTCCTTCTCCAATCTTTAAGGGCTAGATAGTAAATATTATAAGTGTTGCAGGCTAAGAGTAAATTTTGAAGATATTATGTGTATCATCTTTAAAATGTAACTACTAAAAAATGTAAAAGCCATTCTTAGATCCCAAAGTGGCAAAAACTGGCAGTGGGTGGGACTTGACTCACGGATTGTCGTTTGCCCTCTGATCTAGATCACAACTGCATTAAAAAAAGCCAGAGACTTCTGAATCTACCTCAGATCCTGTTTTGTTGGTTTCCTTTCAGTTTTGAGATGGCCCTTTCTGGAAGCCATGGTTTCTAAGTGATGAGAAATATCAATCATTGTTTCGGGAAAACATGAAGCCAGGATATATGTGTGTATATATCTAATATATATATGTATATATTAGCAAAGCACCTAAATATGTAATTTAATAACCATTTCTGTCACCCTGCCATTGGCCCTGGCTAGACTAACATTAATTCAAACTACTGGGTTCAGAATCTTGGTATGAGATTTGGAAATGAACTAATGGCTCTGTTAGTTGATAAGTATTGGAGTGAGTTCCTCTAGAAGACTCAGGAAGATGACTCCCCTGTGTAAAGAATGCATATGTATTTGGTATGTTTTTATGTGATTACCTATACAGGGCAGCATACGTTTTTCATTCATTTACTCATCTTCTTTCAATTTCTAGTTAAGCTTATTTTTAAGGAGCATAGTCAAGTGTTTGAGTAATGAGGATAGAAAGCTTATGACATGTTAGTTTCTACTGTACAGCAAAGTGAATTAACTATACATATACATCTATCCCCTCTTTTTTGGATTTCCTTTCCATTTAGGTCACCACAGAGCACTGAGTAGAGTTCCCTGTGCTGTACAGTAGATTTTCATTAGTTATCTATTTTATGCATACTATCAATAGTGCGAAGAGTTGACTCATTGGAAAAGACTCTGATGCTGGGAGTGATTGGGGGCGGGAGGAGAAGGGGACGACCGAGGATGAGATGGCTGGATGGCATCACTGACTCGATGGATGTGAGTCTGAGTGATCTCCGAGAGATGGTGATGAACAGGGAGGCCTGGCGTGCTGCAATTCATGGGGTCGCAAAGAGTCGGACACGACTGAGCGACTGAACTGAACTGATCAATAGTGTATGTAGGTCAATCCCAATCTCCCAATTATTTCCACCCTCCTTTTCCCCCTTGTATTCATGCATTTGTTTTCTACATCTGTCTGTTTCTGCTTTGCAAACAAGATCATTTATATTCCAATAAAAAATAATTTTTAAAAAAAGACTGCATAGAATCACCTCCAAATAACAATTGAGAACAAAGAATGGCAGGACTTCCGTGTTTTATGTATTAGTTTTTGTTTATTTTGTTTTTTCTTTTCTTTTTTAGCATTTTTAAATTGAAGTATAGTTGATTTACAGTCTCATGTTGATTTCAAGTGTATAGCACAGTAATTCATTTATACATATATATATGTGTGTATGTATATATTTATTTTCAGATACTTTTTTCTTACAAGTTATTATAAAATACCGAGAATAGTTTCCTGTGCTCTATCTTTCTTTTTCATCTTCTTTTTTTCACAAAGGAAACCCATGTTGGTTTGGAAAGCTTTCCCCAAAATGTGTATGATATAATCCTTGCTTTCAAATACAGTCTAGAGATATCAGACTGTTGCTAATCTTATTATATCTTGATTTTTTTTGCCTGTAACTCAAATGTGGAAACATTTGGCTGTTGGATAATATATTCTGATCTTCCAGTTTTGAAAATAATGCTCCTTGGTGAATTTGCTAATCACGAATTAGTCATTATGGTTTATGTAAGCAGATGCTTGGCTGTAGGCTAGTTATATGTGACTTTCCCAGTTGCATAAACTTCCCAAGACTAAACTCTATAAGAAAATGGATAATAACTACTTGATGGGGTTTATATTGAATGATGTCTGCAAAGTGCTTAACACAGTTCTTGATGAATAAGTGCTTAGTAAATGGTAGCTGTTACTTGTGTTACTCTAGAAACAGAGTTTTCAGGTTTTCCCTTTCCAGCTGCCCTGAAAGATAAGAAGCACCCTTACATGACAATAATTGATTGATTCTGCATACTATACCTGTTTAATTGCTCTAGGACAGGTAGTGACTTCTTGTCATTTCACTTTCTCTTTCCCTTTCTCCATCTCATGCAGCTGGTACCTGCCCTTTGGATTTGAGGTGCTCTGAAATGCTCATCTTCTTCTTCCCAGCTCTGAGCACTTTCCCTTCTTACTATTGATGGCCCCCATCGAGTTTACTGCGTCTGACTGGTCCCACTTCTACCCCTTCTGTGCATTATGGGAAGACTTAATCTCATGATGTTTTACTTTGGAATCAATCCTCCATTATATTCTTCTACCTCCCAGTCTCTATCTGTTATTTGAAGATGCAGTATATGTTCTTTTTCTTTTTTTTAATTCATTAGTTTTTAATATTTTGGATCCCATGTGTAAGTCACAACACTCAGTATTTGACTTTCTTTGTCTGACATTTCACTGAGCATCATACCCTCCAGTTCATCCATGTTATTGCAAGTGGCAGAATTTTATTCATTTTTATGGCTAGTAATAACCCATTGTATATATATTGCATCTTCTTTATCTGTTCATCTGTTGATGGACACTTAGGTTGTTTCTATATGCTCTTTTTTGATTTTGTTTTGTATTTTAGGCTGTACCATTGAGCATGCAGGATCTTAGTTTCCCTACCAGGAATTGAACCTGTGCTCTCTGCATTGGGGGTGTGGACTCTTAAACACTAGACTGCCAAGGAAGTCCTCATATGCTCTTAATATTCATTTTATTAAAACAAAACCAAATTGAGTACCACATTTTGCCTTGTTTTAATCAGATTTTCATATTTCCGTGACAATATAATTAAATTTTTATACCTTCCTGTATTCTTGCTCAAGTGGGTTTTAAAATATTAAGTCCTTTTTATTATAAAACCTGTTTAAAATTTCCAAAGTCCTTTCCTCACTAATTTCACATGAGTGCCACAATACCTATTTGAAGTAAGAAAGGCCTTTCTAGCTCATTTTTTCCCCAACTTTATTGAGATATAATTGGCATATAACATTGTGTAAGTTTAAGGTGTTTTATGTATGGTTTAGACACATTTGTAAATTGCAGAACAATTCCCACCATAATATTCACTAAAACTTCCATCCTGTGGCATAGTGACTATTTTTTGTGGTGAGAAGGTTTAAAACCTACCCTCTTAGCAGCGTTTAAGTCTGTGATACAGTGTTAGCTGTAATCACCAAGCTGTGCACTGATCCCCAGACCTGTTCATCTTGTAACTGGTTGTCTGTACTCTTGGAGCAACACCTCCCTGTTTTCCCACTTTCAACCCTACTGACCACTCTACACTGTTTCTCTCAGTTTGTCCGTTTTGCTTTCTACATATATAAGTGAGCTCAGTGCTCTTTGTTTAATGATAAAGTTGAGTCTCGGGAGGTGGAATAACTCAGGAGTGATGTCAGAAAGCTGTAGACTCAGACCGGCCTCTGCTCCTGGTGGCAGGTCTGCTGCTCCTTTTAAGACAGAAAGTGTGAAAGTGTTAGTTGCTCAGGCATGTCTGACTCTTTGGGACCCCATGGACTGTAGCCCACCAGTCTCCTCTGTCCATGGAATTCTCCAGACAATAATACTGGAGTGGGTTGCCATTTCCTTCTCCAGGGGATCTTCTCAACCCAGGGATTGAACCTGGATGTCCTGCTTGGAAGGCAGATTCTTTACTGTCTGAGCCACGGGCACAATACCAAAATAGGAACTCATGAAGTGACATACAAACATGATGTCATATTCATTTCATCTCCAGAAACTTCCTCAGTACAAATAAATGAATACATTGATTTAAAAAATAGGTGAACTAGATACTTGTTACAGTCAGGACCTTTTTCTTTAGAAAGACCTGCTGGTCAGCCTGGAAGGTGGAGGGAGGCCCAGTGCATCCACTGGAAGCCACCTATGCCTGTGGAACTGGGTGCTTAGGGCAGACCCCTTCTCATGACCTGCTAGGGAACCTGAGGTCCTTATCTCAAGGCTTTTCTTTGATGGTCTGAAGTATCTCTCAGCCAAGCAATCTGGGGTTTTGTTTTCCTTACATCTGTCATCTTTGCGAAATTGAAAAAAAATCTTAGCTGCATATTACTTAATTACGTGTCGGAGGAGAAGCTTTGTCCATTAACATGCACGGCTGAGAAGTGGCCTGAGGATCTGTATTTCCCCTCTCATTCCCAGACCTGCATGGATGAACACTGACTGACCCTGGACCTGGTCCCCACAGACAATGTCCTTCCTGCCCTTGCTGCTCTCCAGAGTGAGAAGGTCTTGCAGATGTTTCTCGTCAGCATGTCAGAAAGTGCTGGTCATAGTTGATACTGTGCAGACATCACCAGGAAAGCACATTTAAGGAAAACTCTAGAACCGGCCCCACTCAGAGGCTGATGACTGCCAGGACATAGGGCCGGGGGGCTTTTCCATCATTGCTTTGTTTCTTTGTTCATTCAACAGAAAACAGGGGAAACAGTGTCTCTGTTTATGTCTGGCCAAGTGGAGTAGCTTTTTCTATGTTGATACTGAGATTAGAGGTGTCTACTATATGAAAAAGGGGAACATTTTTTTTTAAGAAATTTTATTATGATACAGAAACTTTTCTTATAGGAATGTAGCTTGAAGAGTAATTTAAGGTATATAGAAGGATTTAACCATAACGATATTGAACACAGCCCCTTATAATAGAAAAGTAGTAGGAACAGTGAAACTAATCAAAGATAGAGAACTGTTTATTTGTGTACTGGTTTTAAAAGGTGTTTCAGAGAAATATAAGACACAATAAGGAAGAGGTGATCTGACAAGCATTTTAAAAGGAAACGGATCAGTATTTCTTCAGAGGTCCAACAGATTTTTCATTGAAAGTTTATTAATGAAATTAATTCAAAGTTAATTTCATTGAAATTACTGAGATAATTATGGATTCAAATGCAGGACTAAAATTGATGGACAGAAGCTGTGAACCTTGACCTTCTTTCCCCTAGTATGTTTCAAACTGTAGTATAATGACATTAATACATCTATCTTATTCATATTTTTCAGTTTTACTTAAAACCCTTTATGTGTATCTGTTCGATTTTATCACATGCACAGGTTCACATATCCACAACCACAGTCAAGATACAGAACATTTCCATCACCACAAGGATCCCTCATGTTGTCCTTTATAACCTGGAAAGGAAAACATTCTGACATGTTTATTGTTCCTTTTTGTTACTGTGCATTTGGTTGTGCTGGAGAGTCTGATCAGTTGCCACTTATTGTTGAGTCATGAAACACTACCTTGTTCCTCTATTGAGATTCTTTGTGGTCAGTCTTCAAATCAGCCAAACATGGGAACATTCAGCCCTCAAACTCCACTTGCTCTCAGCACCCTAGCCTCAGGGGCAAGTTTTCAAGTCAGTTTTCAAGTTCCTCAACCAGGCTGACCTTTCCCATCCAGGGAGGGCGACATCTGTGCTCGGAAGGGTCTCACTCCATGCTCCCCACTCCTGCCTCCAAATGAAAATATTTCCCAGCCTTAAGAAGGTGAGAAAAAAAATCTTTTTTATTTTTTGCATTTTTATTTTTAAAATTGAGGTATAGTTGCTTTACAATGTTGTGTTGGTTCCTGCTGTACAATGAAGTGAATCAGCCATATGTATACACACATCCCCTCCCTCTTAAGCCTCCTTCGCCCCCTGACCCCTGCCATCTCATCGCGGAGTGCCAGGCTGGGCTTCCTGTGTCATACAGCAGCTTCCCACTGGCTGTGGTTTACGTATATTGGTGGAGATGTCAATCCTACTGTTTCAATTCGTCCATCACCCCCAACCCATGTCCACATGTCTGTTCTATATGTCTGTGTGTGTGCTCAATCGTGTCCGACTCTTTTGCGACCCCATGGACGGTAGCCCGCCAGGCTTCTCTGTCCATGGGATTTTTCCAGGCAAGAATATTGGAGTCAGTTGCCATTTTCTACTTCAGGAGATCTTCCCGACCCAGGGATTGAACCTGGATCTCCCACATTGCAGGCAGATTCTTTTACCACTGGCGCCACCTCTACAGATCTTACTTAAGGTACGGCTTCTTTCACCTCCAGAACTGTACTTTTCCTTTAGTACATGCACAAGTTTATAATTAGTTATTTGTACTGTTATTTGATTGCTCTGTGTCTCATCTCACTAAACTGTAGCATCTATAGCTAGCAGAAAGCCTCTCTGTGTATGTGTGTGTATAATATATGTGCGTTAATTATCTTTCTGATTTTCAGAGAATAGAGCATATCTGTATGTATCACACATATTTCTTTCCTGTAACAAGGATTTATTATGTCAGAACGGTGACATCTTCAGCTTCTATTTAATAAAATATAAGCTCTGTTGAAATGGGCATTTCTTATATAAGCAATAGCAGAAGATATAGCAGTAAATTATAACATCTCTGTTTGGAAGGGTCAGAGTTCACACATGGATATAATAAAAGGATTAAGAACACTGCTTTTGGATTACCAGTTGCATAAACCTTCAAGACACTGGGTTGGATTCAGGACAAGACTGACTCCTTTAGCAAGTGTCTCAAAAACAGGCCTGTGTGGTGCTGTTTAAAGGCCGTGTCTAGACTGTAGATGGGCTTCCCTGGTGGCTCAGCTGGTAAAGAATCCTCCTGCAATGTGGGAGACCTGCGTTCGATCACTGGGTTGGGAAGATCCCCTGGAGAAGGGAACGGTGACCCACTCCAGTATTCTGGCCTAGAATTCCATGGACTGTATAGTCCATGGGGTCGCAAAGAGTCGGACACAACTGAGAGACATTCGCTTTCACTTTCAGACTGTAGGTAGATGTTTATGATGCTGAAAGTAAATTTTGAAACCAGATGAGGATGTTCCCCAGGACCTGCAGTATTGACTGTAACAGCTCATGTACGTAGGACACTCACCATGTGTTCTGCAGTTGTGGTCCTTTTTAGGCTTTGTTCTTGTTAAGTCACATAATCCTCACGCCCACCCTAGAGGACAGATTTGTTCTTTATTCTTATTTTAGAAATGAAGGAACTGAGGCTTCATGACTAATTCCTACCTCAAGCCACCCATGTCTTCATCATCTGAGCAGAGACTGGGGCACAGGTGGGCTTGTAATGATAGTATTATGTGCTTTCCCATAAACACAAAGGACTCAACAAACTTCTCTTTTCCAAAGACGATTTAGCTTGAGGGTGGGCAGCATACATGTGTGTTACTACGACCATCTTTGTTTTTGTTTTCCTATACTTTTCACATGCTTGTCCAGGTGCATGTGGCTGTTACATTTTTAAAGGTGGTTTTACTCAGAAATAGGGCTTCCCAGGTGGCACTAGTGGTAAAGAACCCACCTGTGCAGGAGACGTAAGAGACTTGGGTTTGATCCCTGGGTTGGGAAGATCTGGAGGAGGGCATGGCAACCCACTGCAGTGTTCTTGCCTGGAGAATCCTCATGGACAGAGGAGCCTGGCAGGCTACCGTGCATAGGGTCACAAAGAGTCGGACACGATTGAAGCGACTTAGCACTTACTCAGAAATAGAAGGTCTACATCTACAAAGAATATCAGAGACTCAGGACTTTTGAGCAGCTTGCGCGGTTTTGGAAACACTCTGAGCTGTGGTGCTTGTGAGGAGAGTTCAGGATGAAGGACATACAGGGCTGAGGGAGTCATTTGCTTTATGAAGCTGCTGAACAGGGCTCCTTTGAAATGTTTGAGATTGTGTTTTCAGAACTGGGACAATTTACTTATGAGACTGTCTTGTGCCACCACTGGACACAGTCAGAAAAAATACTGTTATGTATCCAGAGTGGGTCTTTGGTTAAACCTGTGTTACCTGTGAAAGGATGACTGTCACCACTTACAGGACTTGGATGAATGAAGACACTGGCCTTGGAGGACTGACCTTCACCATCTGGTGAACGGTCAGAGCATAAGGCCTCTCCTCCAAATCCCCCCAAATTAGTGTCTTCTTTAGGGACTCAGACTTTCTGGGAATCTTCAGATCGTGCTGTTGAAAATCGAGGGGCCGTTAATGCTTTCACAATCGCTCCCTAAAAAGCTATGTAGATTTTTAATTTGTAAATGACATAAGTAGTTATTATCTGTGCTTCATGGTGGGAGGTTTTAATTTTAATGATTGGACACAACCCAGCCTTGAGGATGTCCTTACCTCTCTGTAAATTAGACAGACCATCCTGGGATTTATTGTCAAGACTCTGCATACTGTCTTTAAATACAGCTTGTGGTGGGGTAACAGTGTTTACAGGATCAGCAGCCCTGGGAGCTGTCATGAGTCGGGTTGATTGATAATGAGCTGATTTTTCTGCCTGAGACCAGACTTTGAGACTCCTGTATTCAAGACGCCTGTGTTTAGCCTCTCCGGTATTAGAATTCCTGTTCTCACACCTCCCTAGGAAGCTTCTTTGCCTACTAGCCAGCAGTTTCTGTAGTATACTCAACTTACCTGAAGGTTTATAATAGCAGGAACTCAGCATCAGAATATGAATTCAGTTTCGGTCCATTCACATCCCTTAGGCAAGGAAAATCCCTTAGGTATGAGTTCTGAGAAATGCTGCCTGGATATTTCTCACAGCTTTTGTACCTACTTAAAAAAGATAAATAGTAAAGACATTCCTCAGTTTGAGAATAAATTGGACTTCTGCCAGTAATGTTTGATTGTTTGATTTTTGGTAGGAGGTTTGGAAACGTGTGGAGGATATTTAATTAATTCATTTCTTTTAAAACATGCACACATTCACCGAGTGCATACTCTAATCTAGGCACCTGTGTTTAGACATTAGTGATTAAAAAACAAAACCAAAACCACAAAACCAAAAAAATCCTACCATAATAAACATGCCCTTGTGGGAAAAGGTAATTTGTGTAAGTAAATGATCAATTTAAATTCCAGCAAATAGCCATCTCTAAAAGTAAGTAGGAAATCAGTTGCTACTGGGAAAATTTTTCATGGGTACAGGCTCAATTTTCAAATACTTTCTATGGCCACAAATATATAGAATAGAATTGTTTCCTGTTTTGCCTCCAGGTGAAACTCAGGACTTCATTTTTAAAGCTCTTTGGAGAGATGGAGCTTGCTTTGTTTTGGCTGCCTGAAGTTATGCGTTCTGTCAGCTAATGACAGATTGCATACAGCTTTGGTTTAATGGTTTGGATGCTGAGTGGACCCTCCCGCCTTCTTCCACTAGCTGTTTCCTTGTCCTCCTCCTGCTCCCGCCTCTGTCTTCCCCACCTTCTGACTCTTGCCAGTTAGATATTTGGGGCATTGAGTGTGTGAAGAGCCCTCTCCCTAGATGGGTTGTGCTGCTGTTGCTCGGTTCTGCCTATGAGGAGTGAGCTTGCTCATCCTCTGGGGACATGGGGTGAGCCTGGTCCTTCTTCCCCCTGCTGTGCAAGGGAAGGCTGTGACCTGGGATGCAGATGAAACCAGGTCAGCATCTTTCTACCTGGGTTTACTTGGTTGAAGAAAATGCCCTTTTACCTCATCTGGACTCACTTAGGCCAACTTAAAACAAAGCTCTCTCTAAATATTTATCACTGTCTGCAGATTTCTTTCATAGAATAATGCGCCAACCAGAAAGAGCTAATGCTTAACCCCCAAACAATTGTTAAGTATACAGGTAAAAAGATAACACACCCTGCTGTTAGTCACACTGGAAATTCTGGAAACCTATACTTGTTTGGGTGTATCCAAGGGATTTTTATAATTATAATGGGAAACAACAGAATGTAATCACACAAACCCAGATTATTTGATGATAGCAGTTTCATTGGTTGCCATTTGATAGATGAACAGTATTGAATACATTTTAATCCAATTTGCCTATGGCTTGATATGGTACATTTTGTCACCTAAAAATCATTGGAGGAAAAAAAGTCTTTCATTTTCAGGAAAATTTTCTATCATATTTCTCAGAAGCCTGTGTTTTCCTCACATGTAAAACAAGTATGCTTTAAAATGTATCAACATATAAAACAAAATTGGTGCTCAAAAATATATTCTGAATAATAAATGAGTCTAGAAAACTTGGTCAAGGTATATGGCTGAATTTGGGTAATTTAAGCACAAAAGGAACTCTACGTGTAAAAAGTAAATATTGTTAGAAATGATGTATCTGTATATTTGATTGATCCTTTGCTTTTAATGAGAAAAACACTTGAAAGTTGTGGGATGAGAAAGTGAAGGACAGAGAATTATCAGGTGATATTACCTGGTGATATTATGGACGGTGTTCACGTGATCTGAATAGTAGCTCATATCCCAACTTTTCCTACATTTGTTGGTCACCCTCTGTGATTCTGGGTAGCTGGTGAAAACACCTTTTCTTCCCTCAGAGATCAGGTACATCTGAGGGATTGTTGTTATCACATCTGTGCTCTTTGGAGGCCAAAATATTTGGCAGCATAGAGTCTGAACAAGCCTAAATTTACCCTTTAAGTTAGAAGAAAAGCAGTGTTGAGAATTGAGACATTCTCTCAAAATGTCTACTGACTCCGTGGCCAAGTTGCTGGAGAGTAATTTTTTGAATATTTACTTCTTTTGCACTGTAAATTCTCCTGCTCAGTATAATGGAGGAAACCAATTATCAATGAAATGTTTGTAATATCCTCAATTAGCTTTTACTCCAAAAAGGGAAGAATTTGAAGAACGGGCTACAGAAAAAATTGAGTTGGGTCCAGAGAGATTAGGTCCTAGACGTATATGGTCTCTTGGAGCCTTTGCTCAGACATAACTTCAGGATGCCTCACGTGGTCACTACATACCCTTGCATCCTGCTCCTCCTCCTACATCCCCACTTGTCCCTTCATGCTGATCTCATAATAAATTATAAAATTTGCATCTATATTATGTAAACATAATAATTTATACAGATTGTAATAATATATGACCTTAATAACATATGCTTATTTTTTGTTTCCACCAGCTGAAGTGTAAACTCTAGGAGGGCAGCGATTTTTATGTTTCATTCATTGATACATTAAACATGCTCAGAAGAGTGCATGGAGCATAATAGGTATTCAGTTATTTGTAGCAAGACTTCTCCCCCAGGGGAAAAAAAGAATAATTAAAGGGTGACCCAAAGATTTCTGAGACGAAAACAAATAGGGAATACTAACTAAGCCTATTGAATAATTTATCGGAATTCAGTGTGAAATTTTTGAGAGGGCGATTATTTGCTTTCATGTACTACTCTTTATACTTTAGGCTTCCTCTAGGGAGCATGTTGGGCTGATTATTCCAGGAAGTAAAGCTTAAAAGATAAGGGCACTTATTTTATTAAAGCAAGAGAAAGAAGAGGGATATATTGACTCATGGTTAGGGGATTTCTAGGGAAATGGCCATTTCTCTGCTTTATGCAGAATTTTTATTCTGTTTAACAGTTATGAATTGATGACTGTTTCTGAAAACCTAAGTGCATTACAAAAATTTATTTTGTTTGATTTATTCCAGTTGGAAGAAAAAAAGTAGGGCATAGTGAGAGCAGGAGTTAAGTTGTTCTTTATTATATATTTAATTTAAATTTTTTTGTATTTTATTAAATACCCTAAATCAGAGTCTTCAGAATTCCAGTGTGGTGTTCTGTTTCATAATAAAATGTTAGTTGTAAAATGAGAAAAATTAGACTCGGTATATCCTGCAAATCAGCAATTCCATTTCTAGGAATTTATTCTAGAATAAATTAGAATTTAATTTAATTCTAAACCTAGAATTTTCATAGATAAATAGAAGTATTAGCTACAAAGATACTGATTGTAAGATTTTGTTTGGACTTGTGGAAAAAAAGTATTTAATGTCAACTAAAACTTCAACATGCCTAACCAAAGCAATTTTATGTAGTCAAGGTATAGAAATATATTGACATGAAAGGGTGTCCATCAAATAGTCAAAAAGGAGGTTTAAAAACTGTATGATCTGGTATGTGTTATATACAATTATTTTCAAGCATAAACAACTTGAATGTAATATTAGCAGTGAGTGAGTGAGTGAGAGTCGCTCAGCTGTGGCAACTCTGTGATGCCATAGACTGTAGCCTGCCAGGCTCCTCTGTCCGTGGGATTCCTCAGGCAAGAACACTGGAGTAGGTCACCATTTTCTTCTTCATTATTGGCAATGTAGACACATAATGCTTCAGGAGCTTAGAACATACTTTCATACTCTCTCTACATCTATGGAAGGAGGATTATATTATTGGTTTCATTTTAGAAGAGAGGGGTTTTAAAAAATTTATTATATTGAAGTATAGTTGAGTTACAATGTTGTGTTAATTTCTTCTATACAGCAGAGTAATTCAGTTATATATATATAATTTCCATTCTGGTTTGTCACAAGCTATTGAGTACAGTTACCTGTGCTGTACAATAGGACCTTGTTGTTTATCCATTCTGTATAAAATAGTTTGCATCTGCTAATCGCAAACTCCATCCCTCCCTGGAGAGAGATGCTCCCGTGCTTTCTGTGATTTGTTCATTTGACAGCTAAGTCCTGGGCTCTGAAGTTCATACCTCCGTGCCCACCAAGATCATGCATTTCGCCCTACATGTACTGTTATGTGGAACTGCAGGTGTATACATGGTCCACTCTGCAGAACACACAGTGTCTGGGGGTGTCTCCATCCTACCTGAACATCAACTGTCCTGCTGTTTGGAGCACATACTGTGTCATGGCCACAGGTGGCTGCTGTGACAGCCCTGCTTCGAGGAGGAGAAGGCAGTGAGGCTGCGGGGTGGCGTGGAGGAGCCGTCCCAGCTCCTGAGGTGACAGTTCACCCAGTTTCCTTCTCCCGGAGCTTCAGGGCTGAGACAGCTGGGTTGGGCATCAGAGGTGCAGATGCGTGCTCTGCCTGTGTTTGTGTGTCTCACCCAGACAAGATGTCCGACACCTCAGGCAGTGTTTTGAACGATGGATTTTTCCTCCTCTTTAGATGCTGGTTTGAGAAAAATGGGCTTCCCTGGTGACCTAAATGGTAAAGAATCATTCTGCAATGCAGAAGACCTGGGGTAGATCCCTGGGTCGGGAAGATCCCATGGAGTAGGAAATGAGAACCCACTCTATCCTTGCCTGGAGAATCCCATGGACAGAGGAGCCTGGTGGGCTACAGTCTATGGGATTGAAAAGGGTCAAACACGACTGAGTGACTAACACTCCACTTCACTTGAGAAAAATAATCCCAACCCTATCAAAATAAATATATAATCATCTGACCACTCTTCAAATGATAATTCTGATTTCCTTTCACTAACCTCGTGCATTTTGAGCTGCTGTATTTATTATGCAATGGATGTGATGGAAGATATTCTCTCTCCACTGGGCACCTCAGACTCACATGTTTAATACGAAGCTCTGGATCTTATCTCTTGGTCTGCATCCCACTGTCTGTCCTATTTCAGCTCCTGGTGACTGCTGCCTTCAGCTGCTCCAGCCAAAACCTGTGTCCTCTGGTGTCCTTCCCTTTCATCCTGTGTCCAGTTCATCAGGAACATGTGGAAGCTGTCTTCAGATTAGCTGGGGTCGGGGCCACTTGCTCCCTGCACTGCTTACACCCTGAGTCCCGTCATCAGCCTTTCTCACCTGAATGTCCCAGTGGCCTCCTAGCTGGTCTCCTCCTCTGTCCCTGCTCTGTTCTTTCTCTCTCTGCCCTTTCTCTGACCTTGCTCTGTCTTTGCTATTACATTGCTATGACCTTGTTATGACCTTACTATGTCTTGCACTGACCTTGCTATGATCTTGCTCTGTCTCTGATATGACCTTGCCCCGCCCTTCTCTGACCTTGTTATGACATTGCTATGACATTGCTCTTTCCTACCTTGCTCTGACCTTGCTCTGTCCTTGTTCTGACCTTGCTCCATTTTATACGCCTTCGGTCCATGCCCAGTGTAGCTGGAGGGTCCATCCCCTCATTGAGGCCTCCGTTGTTCCTCCCACACCCTGCCAGTGTTTTGCAACTGCGAGCTTCCCAGGCCTCTCAGGGCTCCCTGCAGAGATGCTTCACAGCTGACTCCACTGCCAGCTTCTCCATGATGCTTCTGGTTTTGTACTTGAGCCCCCCGCCCCCACCACCTTGACCAGCTTTACTTTTCTCCTAACTAGTTACTATTATCTATCATCTATGTATCTATCTGTCTATCTATCATCTGTCCATCTATCATCTGTGTATTTGTCCATCTACAGTTCAGAGTTTCAAAGAGTTGGACACAGCTGAGCAACTGAATTGAACTGGACCTATCTATCTAATATATATCTTAGCTTTATGCCTCTTCTGTCCCCTGTTCTAGAATACCTTTGTCACAAGAGCTCCCTACTTTATCCCACTAAAGGGTGAATCTCTAGGGCCTCTAACTGTGCCTGGGACACATAGGGACTCAACATATATTTGCTGACTGTTTACTTAATCAAAAGCTATTTCTTGATTACATTCATTATTGGGTATAGTTTTGGGCATTAGAGTGCTATACAAATGTTATTCTTTTTAAAATTACTTAAATATATTATTTTTAATTTGGAGAGGGAGATGTGAAATAAGATTTTTTTTTTGATAGGTACATGAAATTGATTTAAACAAATTTGCCAAAAGTGAGTTCTCTTTCAAATAAAAATCATTTTTATATGATCATTGTAGGTGTAGTATCTGTTCTTTCCTTTCAACTTTTCACCCTGTCTGCCTTGTTTTTGTTTTCTAGAAAAGAGGCACAATTAGATGAAGAAGGACAGTTTCTTGTCCGAATAATTTATGATGATTCTAAAACGTATGATTTGGTTGCTGCCGCAAGCAAGGTCCTCAGTAAGTTGAACGTGACTTTCTTTCTTTGGCTAAGCTGCATGTTGATGTCCAAGGGCATGCATGGTCCAAGGTCGCATTGTATAGTTGCACAGGTTGTGCACTGTACAACCCTGATGGGAGGACAGTCACATATAGTATTAGGCTCAGGCTACACTAAGTTGTGTTATTCTTTTTACAAAATCTTTAGAGAATAGAGGAGCTCTCTGCCCCTCCCCACAAAAAGCCATGCATTGAGGAAGCAAAAAATTGTTGATACTTAATGTAATAAGTTAATTATGTAATAATAACTTAATGTTGCAGTGTCAACATCACAGTAATTACAAAAATGTATTATGTAGAAAATCTTATCTCCAGATCTCTTTTGTAATCACAAGTTTTGTTAGGTAATGGTAAAAGAAACAAGAAACTGAGATTTACATGAGACAAAAGTCATACAAAGAAGGCAAAGTCAAAAAAAATGCTTCATTGGAAAAAAGTTGTTCTCAAAGTAGTATCTCTTATCATTGTAGTACTTAATTTATAGCGAAGCTACATTTTGCATAGACGAGATGGATGCTTTTTAGCTTTGTCAAAATAGCTAGAAGAGAAAAGGCTACCTTTTGTAAAATACAAGAATTACCATAAAAGTATGGTAAATTGTTAATAATAACAAGAAAAATATCCAGCATCACTAGTAATCAAAATTGACACAAACATGAAATAATTTTTATATAAATTTGGCAATTAAAAAATTAAAAATCTAGTGTAGTCAAGGGTAGAGTTAAAGGGGAAGTCATACACATTTAAAATCTGATGGGAAAATAAACTGTTTTGGAGAATAATTTTGCATCATCAGTCAAAGTCTGTTTAAAAATGTTCAAATTTTAGAAATATTTAGAAAATTTTCATAAAGAAATAGAATTATTTGCATTAAAGGTGTATGTGTATTTTCATTTCAGAGTTACTTATATTATCAAAAGTTGGAAAAGCCTGCATTTTGAGCAAATGGGCATTGGTGAAATGAATTGTTGCATATCTGTGCTAAATAAGACTGATTAAGATTGATATTAAGAAAAATTTTGATTTTAGGAAATAACAGTAATTGAATATTAAGAAAAAGGTAGGATCTTAGGCTATATATTATTTGTAACCTGGTTATTAAATATGCATATTTTTATAAAGAAAAATGATTTTGCGCCCAAATATCTGCCTGGTGGCTCAGACAGTAAAGAATCTGCCTGTCAATGTGGAAGACTTGGGTTCAATCCCTAGGTTGGGAAGATAGGCTGGAGAATAATGGCTTCACACTCCAGTATTCTTGCCTAGAGAAGTCCATGAACAGAGGAGCCTGGCAGGCTATAGTCCATGGGGGTCACAAAAAGATACAACTGAGCGACTAACACTTTCACTTTTGCTTTTCATCTTCATGTGCATTCTTGATGATTTTAAAGATCTTTCTCTTATTTTTCAGAAAAAGTAAGTTATACCTTACACATAAGTTTGAAAAAGCTCAAAATTTTGTCACAGAGCCTGAGAAACTGGTTGCTTTGCTTTTAAGTACAGACTTAAACTGTTAACATGTCAATATGCTCTCTTCTCAGATTTCATTGTATTTTCCTGGCCAAATATTTTTCCTGTGTTCTGTTCACTGTGCAAAGAAATTGAGGCTATTTAACACTTTTGTCATGCACTTTCTTTATTCTTGCCTCTAATGATTTTCTACCTCTAATACGTTTTGTTTCTGTTGTTGCCTCTCAAATCTATAAACCAGATCTCAATGCTGGAGAAATCCTCCAAATGTTTGGGAAGATGTTCTTCGTCTTCTGTCAAGAATCTGGTTATGATACAATCCTGCGCGTCCTGGGATCTAACGTCAGAGAATTTCTGCAGGTGAGCAGTTTGAGGTCCTGGTCCAAAAGTTCTGATTTTCTTATCTCCCACGTTGGCTGTAGAATCCCTTTGTTCAGTTGGCTGGATGAGTGTCTGGCTGCTGAAATGAAATCCTAGGGGCATTTTCCCTAATTCACATAAAATAAAAATTATTAGATGGTCTTGGGGAGAAGGCAATGGCACCCCACTCCAGTACTCTTGCCTGGAAAATCCCATGGACGGAGGAGCCTGGTGGGCTGCAGTCCATGGGGTCGCTAAGGGTCAGACACGACTGAGCGACTTCCCTTTCACTTTTCACTTTCATGCATTGGAGAAGGAAATGGCAACCCACTCCAGTGTTCTTGCCTGGAGAATCCCAGGGACGAGGGAGCCTGGTGGGCTGCCTTCTATGGGGTCACATAGAGTCGGACACGACTGAAGTGATTTAGCAGCAGCAGCAGCAGATGGTCTTGAGTACATTTTAGCATTTTTCCTTCATATTTTTTCTTTAATTTTTGGTTCTGCCACTAAACATTCAAATTCTAAGCTAGTGGTCTCTGAAAGACTCAACGTGTTGTGATCCATTCAACAAGTTTTTGTGCCAGTAGCTGTGCTTTTATGTATATAACCTGGGCTTGTTTTCTATTTCTAAGTCATTCTGACTTTAAGTAATTAAATAATTCATCAGTATCTGTAAAGTTCTACCTGAAGCTCATTGTTTCAGGCAAAGAGCCTACCACCAAAACACGTTTGAGAATCATTGCTCTGAGTTACATATTAGTTAATCTGCTCTGGAGAGGAAAATAGGAACTCTTCCAGAGTCAGTCTCAGGTGAAGTCAAGATAAATTATATCACCAAAGGCTTTTGTTTTCTTGTTAAACTACTTAATTTTTTTCTTTTTACTAGTGAATGACATATCAGGTGGGAGACTATTTTGGGATCAACTGTCCTATTTTAAGCACGGGCATTTTTGAGACTCTCATCTTAAAATGTGCTAACATTGAACACGGTGTGGTTGTTTGTAAAGGATATTTCTAAACTGGCCCCTGAGAGCAGCCAGATCTTGCTGGAAAATGATGTCAGTGCAAGACCAGCTGAACTGGAGCCCAGCTTGGAGGGAATGTAAACGACTTTCAGTCCAGCTGCGTTATTGATTTAACAGCCAAAATAAGAACTTGAGTGTTTAATCAAAATGTCTGTTGTTTACATAGTGACATTTTTCTTATAAACTTAAAACAGCATTAAATCAAGATGGAAACCGGTTTCCAGTCTCTGCCATGGATTTACCAAACTACTGGTGTCCAAAAAAGCTGCCACTTCCAAATGAAGTTGCTACCAGCAGATACTTAAATTAACCTTTAATAGGCTGTATTTAAATGAATTATTTTACATGGATTAAAGTTTGAGATATGGGGAGGGAGGTGGGAGGGGGTTTCAGGATTGGGAACCTATATACACCCATGGCAGATTCATGTTGATGTATGCAAAACCAATACAATATTGTAAAGTAAAAATAAAACAAAAAAAACATAAATTGAACTTCACTGAAAAAAAATATTTTGAGATTTGGGGGGTTAGAATACATTCCCATTTTTAATATTTCTGTTGACTCCTGGTCACTTTCTCAACTAAGTTCCAGTTGCAGCTCCTTTCTCTTAATTTTATCTTTCTCTCTCAATGGTCACATCTGTGTTGACAACATAACCATGCAAATGGTTTACTTTTACCTTTACTCACTGTGACTGTCTGCAAAGTGTCCAGTGGCTCAGTTGAGGACTGGCGACTCCTGGTGGTTTCTCCTGGTTCTAGAGGTGTCCTGCCTGCAGGCTTGCCTCTAGGGTAAAATGCACACTGGGCTTCAAAGAGAATGCAAATAGCTCGGGTGTGTTTAATATTTGATTACATGGTAAAATGATAACGTTTTGGGAGTACTGAGTTATATAAAAATGTATCGTAAACATCAATTTCACCTGGTTCATTTTCCTTTTTAAAATGTGCCTACTAGAAAATTGAACATATATGACTGATGTTTGTGACTTGCTTTAATGGCTTCTAAAGCCTTTTATTTTCACTGGACAGCATTGTTTTAAATAGTTCTGAGTCCATTTTCATCAAAGTCAACAGACAGTTTTAAAATTGCACGTAATTTTATTTTATTATTATTTTTTGGTGCAAGTATGAACAGTGAGGAAATTGGAAAGTTAGAATACTATAAAGTTTTCATCAATATTGTTTTTGTTTGAATTTCTTCCTGGTTTTGAAATTGAATATCTTGATGGCAAACTGGTTGTATTAACATATTGCTTTCCTGAAAAGTAGATATTTATGGTATGAGTAGGCTAATTTCAAATAAATTAAATGGACTTAAAAAAAAAGTGCCTATGAAATAAAGCAACTGATTTTCATAAAGTTTTTTAAGATTCTGGCTCACATATAAAAATCGACACTTTTCATTACATAAAATAATAAAACATTCTTTATGGTAGACAGCAATCCTTTGTAAAAGAGTAGGATAAACTGCTGCTGCTCAGTCACTTCAGTCGTGTCCGACTCTGTGTGACCCCATAGACGGCAGCCCACCAGGCTCCCCCGTCCCTGGGATTCTCCAGGCAAGAACACTGGAGTGGGTTGCCATTTCCTTCTCCAATGCAAGAAAGGGAAAAGTGAAAGGGAAGTCGCTCAGTCGTGTCCGACTCTTAGCGACCCCATGGACTGCAGCCCACCAGGCTCCTCTGTCCATGGGATTCTCCAGGCAAGAGTACTGGAGTGGGGTGCCATTGCCTCTCCAAGGATAAACTAGGCCTTATTTTAAAGATATTTAAAAGATTTTTTTGTGTCTTTCGCCACTTGATTTTAACTAATCATTAAATCCTTAGAGTCTCCAGGCTCCTCTGTCCATGGGATTCTCCAGGCAAGAGTACTGGAGTGGGGTGCCATTGCCTCTCCAAGGATAAACTAGGCCTTATTTTAAAGATATTTAAAAGATTTTTTTGTGTCTTTCGCCACTTGATTTTAACTAATCATTAAATCCTTAGAGTCTGTTTCCTAAAAACTGAATTTTTCAGAATTCTACCATTTGTCTTCATTTCCCCTAGCCTTCCGTGGAACAGTCCACCATTCTGTACAGAATACATAGGTTTCCTCATCTCTCTGCATGACTCCCCATCTCTTCGCCAGTGATTTTTCTTAAATATATCTTATTCCATCATTTACTTGCTTAAACCCTTCAGTGATTCCCAGTTGCTCCTTGGAAATGTAAAAAGCAATTAAAATAATTGAAACTACTTACACTCCCGTCTGTCTCTCTTCCTCTCCTGCAGCCCAGCCAAACAGAATTTCTTTCAGACCATATTTTTTTCTAACTAGCTTTCACCACCTTCTGAGCTTTTGCACCTGCTCTTCCCTTTGTCTGGAAGAGCTCCTTTTCATCTAGATTGATCTTCTTCATCCTGCTGGTCAGATTACTTCTTCTGGGAAGGTTCCACTTGGAGTCAGGGAACTGACATTTCTCATGTTTTCACAGTGTGTGTATCTCCCTACCCACAGGAGTTCTCACTGTAGATCATTTCCTGTGTGGGACTGGAATGCAAATCCCATGAGGCTGGGGGTTGTGTGTAGTCCCTTAATGATAGTATCATCACAGATAATATCTGGGAATGAAAAAAAACATTTTAAAAATGAATAATTGCTGTTTATACAAAAATAGGAAGCACATACCCCAATAGCTCAAGATGAATTCTATTAAGGGTAAAAAAAAAAAATTCGTTTTGAGTGAGGCTATATAACTTTACTAAGAGATTGATTATAGATTGAAATATGGAAGAGTAGACATACTCTAGACCAATTTCCTTTTCATATGGATGTGGCAAATTACTGTTTATTAATTAATATGCAACTGACATTACTTATATCTGTTGAAATTTTCAAAATGTTTACCCTGACATTTCCATCTGGTTCTCTCAGGTAACAATAAAATAGCTACTGAAATTCTAACATGGGAGACCACTGGCCATGCCTTGGGCCGGGCACCTCTGTTCACTTGCATCCTTCTAGGGGGACTTCCTTGAGGGTGTCTCTCCCAGCCTCTCAGTTGGATACATTATTAAGAATTACTGTATTAAAATACACATTTTCTGCTTTTCTTGAAATAATTTTTATGTTTTCTGAGTACCAGGCATAGTATATAATAGGTGATCAATAAAGAGTCTTTGAATGATAGAATTAGTTAATTCTGAGTTATATGTATATATTTTTTTATTTGGCCACTAATAGGCTATTTTATCTGGTTAATAACGCTATTCCTTTATAAAAATTTTATAATCAAGTATATGCTGTGTAGATAGTATCTGTAGTTCAGTTCCAGAAAAATATTTGTTTCTCACTTAGCTTTTGTCATTTCCTTTGATTCGTGTATTTAAAAAATTTGACAATTTAAATAGCCTAAATAATGGACAATTCTCCTTTGAAAGGTTTTGCTGCCGATATAAAATTCCTGGTTCTGTTTACCCAATCTCCCTTGTGTTTTCAGAGTCAATTTAAGAATTTTTACATCATGCCTATTTTTAATCTACATCAAGACTTTCACAAAAAATAGCTAAAATTCTAAGTAGGTAAAGTAATAAAATATAAGAAACATTTTTATAGGAAGCTTTTTAGAAAATTACTCTTCTCTATACATTACACAATTTGGAATTGATTTTTCCTTTGTGGACTGTTGATAAAAATAGATAATCCTTGCAATTAATTATTATCCTTTTCCTGATTTAGTAACCAGAAATATGATTTATTATAAAAAGATAAAAGTAGAAAGACATTTTGATATAGGTTTTTGGATTTTATGGATTTTTTATCTGGATTTCTTGTCTTAAAGGTTAGACTATTTCACAAGAATTTTTTCCTATATTTTGCCACTTTCTTATTCTTGAATTAGGAATAAAATGTGGTTTCATGCTGCTTCTGTAGTATTGATTAAAATACTGCAGAGAATATATCAGATTTGAAAGTTCAATAAAATGCTGGTAAGGAATGTCCAGTCTGATGGTATTCCACCCTAATCCATGCTCACCTTGGCTTTTGATATCCTATTGCATTATTGCAGGTTGCCTTTTCCCAAAATTGCTGCAATATGATTGTACTTCTCCCCCATGAAAAGTTAGAGCTCGCCCATGTCCCCTGTGACAAGGTAGAGCTCCCATCCCTTGGATCTGGGGTGACTTTAGTGATTATTTGATCAGAAGAGTATAGCAGAAGGAACGTTCCTAATACTTCCTAGGCTAGTTCTTAAGAACTCTTGACATTTCTGTGAGTATCTTGAAATACTTGCTCTTGGGATGTTCCCTGGAGGTACCCACCATGAAATGAGATGCTTCAACCACAGCAGCGGTGGTGCTGGCTGAGCCCTCGGGTGTCTGGGTGACCCATCTTGGGAATCAGCCTGGTGGAGCATTATGGCGACTCCATGGCAAACTTCCATGTCACTCCACTCTGAGAACTTCCCACTGAGTCCAGCTAACCCATAAAAACATGAGAATAATACCACTGTGTTAAGCAAATGAGTCTGAAGAGCTTTGATATGTAGATAATTGGAACAGTATTCTCTGTGCTATTTTCCCCTTTATTTTTTGTGTCTGTGTTAGTAGGTATATAGTCCATATGTACACATATTTACAGAGAAGTTGAGCTTTGATTAATCTGAGTTTGAAAAGATAAGATTGTATATGGTCTCTGGGACTGTAATCCAAGTCAGTTCACAGCTGGGCTACTGACCCACTTTCAGTGGTGTTATGTTATTATCAAATAACATATTCTTTACCTCCCCAGTAATTTTACAGACATAAAAATGAAGCCTAGATGAGTGTGGAAGGCTGTCAGGTTGACTATTGAAAAATAAAGGAGTCATATATAATCTTAGAGGCCAGTTAGGATTTAAATTATGAACCTGCTTAAATAGCATAGGAATCTCAGTAGAAAAGCAAGCCAGTACTCTCCAATCATTAGCTGGAAACCTCAGCTTCTTCCACTTTTACTGTGGGTTTGAGGCTGTTTCACTCACTCTCCCAATTCATATATATCAGCGTCTTCTGCCATGGCCTGTGTTCAGCCTGTAATGGGATTTCCTTAAATCTGTGTTGGCTCCAGGTTTTGGCCTCTAACAGACAACACTGTAATTTGGCCAGCCTGCCAGGAGCAATCTGGGATTGATGGCCCATCTAAAATTCTTAAATGTTTGTGCAAAGTGTTATTTTGGGAAAGCTGAGGTTTTTCCTGAACAGCTGTGAAATTCTAATACTTCCCTAAATTATTTATAATATTTTTTAGAAAAAAATGCACCATTCATTTTATTTTTAACTTTTGAATTTCAAAAGGAACTTTTCTCAACATCCAAATGCCAATTTCTGTAATCTGTATCTACTTGAAGAACATGCAGAATGTGAGAGCCAAGAGTTGAGTTTAATCAGTGTCTTACTGAGGACTATGGCCGGGGAGACAGCGTTTCAGGAGCCTCTGCAAAACTATCCCAAAGACCTGAGGGTGGAGGTCAGTGTGTGTGTGATGTTGGCAGAGAGGGGCATGCAGTCAATCACACATCTCCGTACAAAGCTGCTGCTGGTCACAAAGAGCAGGTATCATAGTTAATGTTTTTAGTGCTTCTGTAAGTGTGGAAGATGCAAGAAGCCAGGTTCATGAAAATTTTCTCCTGAAAATATCTGAGGGCCTGTTCTAGCAGTTCCCCTCATTCTTCATCCTCACCCTGACTTCTTTCCGGGGGGTGTTGAAGGTCAGCGGCCACAAGGGCTCAGGGACTAAATTCTCATAGAACACAGTGGCAAGTGACATTCCTTAGTTGGCACCTGAAATTTTAAAATTTGATAAGTTAGAATTTTTAAAGGAAGATAATATTTTAGAATTTTAAGAAGTTTTCTTTGAATAATGTATGTATTTTCACAGTTTTGCAAAATATAGTCAAATGAATATAAATGAAATTTTTTTAACATGAATTTAAAAGCAGTATGTATGGCAAAACCAATACGGTATTGTAAAGTAAAATAAAGTAAAAATAAAATTAAAAAGAAAAAAGCAGTATAATAAGTGAAATAGTTTACACAGGTAATTTTATGACTATTTTCATTTTTTTCTTTAATTAAAATTTCTCTTGAGATGATAGTAATAATAGGTAGTTTTAAAAATACCATTTAAATAATTTTAGTGACTCAAGTATAATTTCTTTTAAAATAAATCCTTGTGCTAAGTTGATTCAGTCATGTCAGACCTTGTGAACCCATGGACTGTAGCCCACCATGCGCCATGGAATTTTCCCAGCATGAATACTGGAGTGGGTTGCCTTGCCCTCCTCTAGGGGATCTTCCTGACCCAGGGATCAAACCTGTGACTCTTACATCTCCGGTACTGGCAGGCGAGTTCTTTACCACTAGCGCCACCCTTATATTATTTATTTTAGAAAAGAATCTCTGTATCTTTTCAGTTGGAAAGCTATTCTCAAGGAGTTGCTTGAAGTAGAAAAGACAAAAGTATCATTAAATATTGAGTCTGACTCGTTCTGACCTCATACCACTCACACCCTGACCTTGGTATTTCCCATCATTGGGGGTGAGTTTCTGCTTTACCTAGGCCCTGCTTGTTTCAGTTTTTCACATTAAAATTCTGACATGACATCTTTCTTAAAAATTTGAAAAATGATTTTCAAATTATGTGACTCTCACAATTAAATACTGTTGTTGGGCTTGCTTTTCAGAAGTGTGAGGAATCAAAAGAAAGGAAATACTGTGCCTCATTCCTTTCCTTAAGCAGAGAGAGATTTGCAATGATTGATTTTTAAGGCTTTTTCCTGATATTAAACTTCAGTAACGCTCTCAAATAACACAAATGGCTCCCTTCTCTCCATCCACTAGAATAAAGATTCATTTTTAAAAATTAATTAATTTTGGGAGGGGCTGTGTTGCTTGCCTTGTGGATCTCAGTTTCCTGACCAGGGATTCAACCTGGGGCCACAGCAGGTAAAGCCTGGAATCCTAACCGCTAGGCTGAGCCTAACCATCACTAAGGGGACTCCTTAGAATAAAAAAATTATTTACTTGTTTATTTGTATCTTTGGCTGTTGCTGCGACGGCTTTCTTTAGTTGTGGCAAGCAGGGGCTACTCTTTTGTTGCAGTGGTGGGCTTCTCATTGCAGTGGCTTCTCTTGTCGCACAGCACAGTCTCTATAGGGCTTGTGGGCTTCCGTAGTTGTGGCTCACGGGCTTAGTTGCAAGTGGAATCTTCCTGGACCAGGAATTGAATGAACCCTCTCTCCTGCATTAGCAGGCAGATTCTTAACCCCTGGACTACCAGGGAGGTCCTAAGGGTTTCTGAAGACTGAAAAATCTCTTTCTCAAAACTTCTAAGGCAAGGCCTTACTACACCTATTTATGTGCATCATTTAGGAATTTTTAGTTAGATACCCTGGAAGCAGGGGAATGAGGTATTTAATTCTAAGAAACTTTCCTTTGTACATATATATACACATATATATATATAATGCTTATGTTTACCATATTAGAAAGAGAAAATTTGCATTTATTTTGAAACATTCCAAAATCTTTAAAAATATGAATCTCTGGAGTATTTCTCAAAGGACCAGTAAATCTCTTTTGTGTCCTAAATCTGTGGTGTGTACTAAATGTAGAACTTGTTTCCTAGGATGCTAGCATTGGTTTTTCTTCTATAAATGACAAACCTAGGAGACTTAGAGTAGCAGAATTCCTGAAAAACAGTTCTTTCATCTTGCATGTAGAAAAAATGGTAAAATTATATCAGAACATTAAGAGAAATGAAATGAAAACCTCAGACCAGTCTTTTAATATATTGAGGCAAAATAAATGAACAAAACTCCTCTTATTCCCTTCCTGTTTTCTAGTGTCATAAAGCTAAGAAGAATGATGTGAAAGCATATTTGAAGTTGGCTTTACTGTTTCCTGGGAATCTACTTGTGCTGAAATACATGTGTTACCATTCAGCTCTTTTCTTTGTATACCCACCTCCATGGTTATATTTAGAAATTAAAGAATACCAGTTTCAATATGAACTCTTGTTCTTCAGAATATATTGCTACAACCATGTGGATGAATAATTAGCTTTGTATGGATGGTATTATAAAATGTAGACAGACAAGGTTTTCTCTTGGCTATTTTGAGTGTCTTTTCTGTGACTTTTGAGGTTGCTGCAGACAGTTGGAGTCTGTGAAGAAAGCACATTTTTGGCAATACTAATGTACTCAGTTGGAAATAATTTATTTTTAATCATGAATTCTATTTTTCATAATAGACAGGCAGTGGTAATAGCTTTAATTTTGAGAGATTAAAACCCCGTAAGGGAAGCTGTAACTAAAGAAATCCTAAGAGTGTTTTTATGGTTAGATACTATCTAAAGAAAATCAATATTACATTAAGTGGTGTTAAATCTTTTATGCTCCAAGAAAGCACTCTAGTTGTCCATTTAATTAACAGCAAATTCAACAAAACAGTCAGTCTCTGGAGAATTGGTTACCACAAAGACTTAAAAGATTAACATTTGACTTCCTGCGTTTTGGTTTCCCACTAGAATTGATAAATTTGAGTAATGTTTTGTTATTAATACCTCAGTACCATCAATAACTTTATTTAAAGTAAATGTTAAATTAAAAAGGCTTTAGGTAATTAAATTATTTAAATTAAAATGGCTCCATATTTAGGGAGCAGTGCCTGTCCCTGTGTGACTCCTGACCTGAGTTCTGGGCTGTTCTGGCCCATCTCTCACTTTCTTTAGCATCAGTGATGCAGAGAAAGTAAATGGTACCATGGTTACCGCCTCCTGCCGTCTGCTTAGCTGCACATAGAAATGTGCACATGTAATATGGCTGAAGATGAAAATAGATAAGTGTGAAAGTGATATGGGCATATTGACCTAAGATACATTGTATTTGAATATTTCATAGAAGAAAAAGTAGAAAAGAATTAAAATGTATATTTCAAGTTAGTGTTTGACTCATTTGAAATTTTTTTCCTGTAAAATGAGCCACACTCCAGTACCTGAGCCTGACTACATTAGGAAATTTCTTAAGAAACAAGAACAACAGTTTAATTTAGCAGCAACAAGCTGAATTTTGACTTTGTGGGAAACAGAGATATATATAAAACCCTTCTGGTGATTTCCTTTCTCACCAGATTTTTGCAGCATCAGCAGAGGGGTGTGAGGGGTCTGGCAGGGTTATGAAGAGCAGGCCTCACGTCTTCCCTTCCTAGGAAAGGATTCCCAGGGGAAGAACTCGTCATAGGAAAACCCGCTGTGTTACTTACCAAGTAAAGTGGCTTGCTGCTGCTGCTAAGTCGCTTCAGTCGTGTCCGACTCTGCACGACCCCATAGACGGCAGCCCACCAGACTCCCCCGTCCCTGGGATTCTCCAGGCAAGAACACTGGAGTGGATTGCCATTTCCTTCTCCAATGCATGAAAGTGAAAAGTGAAAGTGAAGTCGCCCAGTTGTGTCTGACTCAGCGACCCCATGGACTGCAGCCTACCAGGCTCCTCCGTCCATGGGATTTTCCAGGCAAGAGTACTGGAGTGGGGTGCCATTGCCTTCTCCGAAAGTGACTTAAGGCTTCTGTAAACTGACCTTCCTCAGTGCCTGCCACGTGGAGTTCCTTTCTCATGGCAACAGCAGCCTCTGGTGGAGTCAGGGCCACTTGATATTTGAGTTAAGAATTGGCCTGGCTTAATTAGAAGAGGTGTAAATTTAGGGAAGAAAACAAGATCTTAGCACTAAGCGTGAATGCATTTCAAAAAGAAACCAAGGTCACCAGTTGAGGAGACAAGATGTTCATCCGAGTCAGAGCGCCAGTCTCTGAGGCCTCAGCTCTCACCTGTGCTCTGCGTCTTTGGACCCTGGCTTCACTCTGAGGTGTTGCTCCCTTTCATGCACCAAAAGCCACCCTGAACATTGTTGGGTGATTTAAACCACGATCTGCTTACAGTCAGGGACTGCGGTCCTGCGGATCTGATCTAGCTCTGTACCCTGCCCCCACCTGCACCGCACACCCTGCGAGACATGCATACACATGCTTTATACAGTGGACATGTGCACATACAGCGCACATACAGTGAGTAGATGGGAAGAGCGGGGCGGGGGCCAGGCTGCAGTGCCCTGATGGAGTCACCTTGTACCATACGTGCTCCACCTCCTTTCTGATATCTTACTGGATCCTGTTTCTCTAAACTGGTCCTTTGAAATGTTCAGAATGCAAACCATCCTTCAGGTTTAGCCCATCTCCAGCACCTCAGCACCTCCTTTTCAGATGTGCTCCTTTTTTCCGCCCAAGAACACCATGCGTGCTAAACCGCTACGGTCACATCTCTTTGTGACCTATGGACTGTAGCCCATCAGGCTCCTCTGTCCATGGGATTCTCTAGGCAAGAATACTGCAGTGGGTTGCCATGCCCTCCCCCAGGGGATCTTTCCCACCCAGGGATCAAACCTGAATCTCTTATGTCTCCTGCATTGGCAGATGGGTTCTTTACCGTTAGTGCCACCTGGGATGCCCCAAGAACACCATAACAAATCTTTATTGCAAAATTGTACTTAAGTATCACATTTCTTACTGAAATCAAGTCTATTATGAAATTTACAAACTATTTAAATATGAGTTTGAAATCTCTGCATACTGAGTAATACTTATATGTGAAATATATATGAAATTATATTATTTTTCCCAAACATGTTCTTTATCTTAATTTCTGGTATTTAATCCTAGTTTTAAATGCCTTTTCATTTTAAAATTTTTCTGTCTTTTAAAGAGAAAATCTGAAAATTTGATATTTTACTTCTTATTGAAAAATTATTTTCAAGCTGTAACTCAGAGGGGAAATAAATCTGAAGACAGGTCCAGCTTGCTGCCTTCTGTTAAAAGACCCCAGCACAGAATCTTGTCTCCATATTTCCCTCTGAATTGGCCCCTTGCAGAGGTGAGAGGAGTCTGTTGGGGTATCAGATGTGCTCCTGAGGCCTTTGATATTCTGAGATAATTTGCTTTTCCCATTCTCTTTAGCAATAACCACCAGTTGACGGATTACTATTTGATTGGTGAACTACCTTTTTTATTGTTATAGTAACAAATTACCACATGCCTAAGTGCTTAAAAGAACACAGATTTATTATCCTATAGTTTCCTAGGTTGGAAGTCTAAAAGGGGTCTACCTGGATTGTAATGTAGATACCAGCAGGACTGGAGGTGGGGTGGCATTTCCTTGCTTATTCAGGTATTGACAGAATTCAGCTCCACGTAACCACACATAGACCGTGGACCAGTTTTCTTACTGGCTGTGACGGGGGGCTGAGTAGGGCCCCAGAGCGCCACCCCCCAAGGCCCTGCACAGGGTGTCCTGCATCTCAAATTCTGCTTCCTTCTCAGCTTTCATCCCTCCTTATAACCAGGAAACGTTCTTGGCATCTAAGACTCAGTCACTCATGGGATTAGGCTGGGTCCACCCTGGTAATCCAGGATAATCTTCCCAAGTTCCCAACCCCACTTTGCCACATGAGGTAACGTATTCAGAGAGACTAGGTCTGGAAATCTTTGGACCAACGTTATTTTGCCTAAAACACCTGAGTGTATTAATGTTTTATCTACATCATTTTAGTTTGTTCTCTTTTATTAGAGGAAATCAAGTGGTAAATTGGCCACATTATCACGAGATGACAATTGTTCAGTCGCTCTGTCGTGTCTGATTCTGTGACTCCATGGACTGCAGCACGCCAGGCTTCCCTGTCCTTCACTATCTCCCAGAGTTTGCTCAAACTCATCTTCATTGATTGGATGATGCCATCCAACCATCTCATCCTCTGTTGCCTCCTCCTCTCCCTGCCCTCAATCTTTCCCAGCATTGGGGTCTTTTCCAGTGAGTCAGCTCTTCGCATCAGGTGGCTGAAGTATTGGAGCTTCAGCATCAGTCCTTCCAATGAATGCTCACAGGAGAAGGCAATGGCACCCCACTCCAGTACTCTTGCCTGGAAAATCCCATGGACGGAGGAGCCTGGTAGGCTGCAGTCCACGGGGTCGCACAGAGTCGGACACGACTGAAGCGACTTAGCAGCAGTAGCAGCAGCAGGATTAACTGGTTTGATCTCCTTGCAGTCCAAGGGAGTCTCAAGAGTCTTCTCCAGTACCAAAGTTCAAAAGCATCAATTCTTCGGCACTCGGCCTTCTTTATGGTTCAACACTCACATCTGTACATGACTACTGAGATGACAGTGGCATGATTTAAATCCAAGTCTGCTTGATTCTAAAGCCACCTTCCCCGTGACTCCAACACTGTGCTGTGCTGTATGTGTGTCTACTATGTATGTGTAGCACATACACACACACACACAAAGAAGTTACGAATGTTCTGAAAAGCCAAGTCAAAAGTATAGTTTGCATCATTTCTTCTGGTGATCTTTAAGCAAATCTGTTTTGTTTTTTTTTTAATATTAGAGGGTGATACTAGATAGTGGGAATTTGGTATGTTCTGAATTAATCACAAAGCTATAAGAACAGAAAATATTTATTTGCAAATTTATTAGTTTTCCAAGACTTCAGTTCTGAAAGGTTCAGTTTCACAGGTTCGCTGTGAGGCTGTACCTTGATTGGAAACTCTGAAAAAATTAGACTGATTTAATTTCCAAAGTGATTTTAATTACTAAAATATTATTTCACAAAAGAATATACTAACATTTTCATATGCTTATAATTCTGATATAGTTTTTTGAATTAATAGTTAAGGTTTAGTATTGTTAGAGAAACAAATGGTAATATGTGATCACTTTGGGAATTCCATACTATTTATTATAACATAAATATACAGCTGTTCAAATTCCGTAAATATGCATATCTTTGCTTTAGCTCATAACTGTGTTTCTTTTTTCTGCTTCAGGCATCCTTTTATGTCCCCCTTGTTTGTTTACCCTTCCTTAAAATATTTCTACTGTAACAATCAAGATGTTTTTCTTTTTTTTAAATCTGCTTTATTGAAGTATAGATGATTCACAATGTGTTAATTTCTGCTGTACAGCAAAGTGATTCTGTTATACATATATATATTCTTTTTCATTTCTTTTTCATTATAGTTTATCACAGGATGTTGAACATAGTTCCCTATGCTATTATATAGTAGCACTTTGTTGGTTATCTATTCTGTATATAATAATTTGCATCTGCTAATTCCCCATTCATCTCTCTCCCACTCACTTCCCCCTTGTTAAGAACAAATCTGTTCTCTGGGTCTGTTCTCTATGTGTCTATGTCTGTTTTTGTTTTGTAGTAAGTTAGTTTGTGACATAGATTGGATTCCACATTTAAGTGAAATCATATATTTGTCTTTCTGTCTATCTTACTTCAGTTAGTGTGACTATCTCTATGTCCATCCATGTTGCTACAAAGGCTGAGTAGTATTCCATTGTACATATGTACCCCATCTTCTCCATTCATTCACACAGATGCTTTTCTTAATTGCATTACCTTAGTTTCAGGCTCTCTGGGTTCTGGCCTTGTCAAGATGCATCCAGGGAAGCATGTGCCCTGGGAGCATTCATGTGACCCATCCATCTGCCCCCAGACTCAGCTCTGAGTCTGTCTGCTTTCTCAGCCTGCTCTCCTGAGAGTGACTGTCGCTCAGAAGCAGGATTTACTCATCACTGTTTCCTCTTCCCCGCAGAACCTTGATGCTCTGCACGACCACCTTGCTACCATCTACCCAGGCATGCGGGCACCTTCCTTCCGGTGCACTGATGCGGAGAAGGGCAAAGGACTCATCCTGCACTACTACTCAGAGAGAGAAGGGCTGCAGGATATTGTCATCGGAATCATCAAGACAGTAGCTCAGCAGATACATGGCACTGAAATAGACATGAAGGTAGTGGGCAATAAGGGGGGCTCCTCTGAACACAGGTGACATGTGGAGTGTTAGAAAGACTCACAATTTGCCCTTGGACATCGCTGTTAGTGGATATAGATCAGCCATAACAGTGGTGACACTGGCGATCTTCTATACTTGGCCTTGGAATGCATTATACAGGAGAGTTTTCCTTGTGGGAGCAGATTTTTCTTTCCATTTATACATTGCTTAAGGCAATGAGAAATTTAATTTGTGATTCCTGGGAGTCACACTTGCTGGGAATCAGGAAAATCTGTGACTGGCTTAGCTGTGGCCTTCAGAATACAAAAACCCATGGATACATGGATACAGTATTATTTCACTGTTAATGGCTTCTTTGTGGATTTCTTTTTGGGTCTATCCTTGAAATGTGGTTAGAATATCTCATTTTGTGAGCCAGAATTTTTGCTTTTTTTTTTTTTAAATTAGGCTGTTTTGTAAAAGCCTGGTCTCATACTTGCTTTGTTATTGATGATACCCACTGTTTTGGGTGATGATTTTAAGGTATTGATACAATAACTGTGCAGTAAAAGGAACCATTGTTTTTCTATATTTTGACCCAGAGAGCCACTCCCAGGCAGCTGTGTTTTGTGTGTCTTCATATTTAAACACAAGGGCCATTTTTTAGTGGCCTTAAATTTGACAAAAGTGGGGAGAGGGGTGCCCTGTTTAGTTTTTTCACAAATGATAACATTTTGTTGTAGAAAAAAACATCCCAAATATAGGGTTTTATAAACACTGGTAGGTGAACAAGTGCAACTTTAAATATAAATACAAAGTAAAAAGGCAAAACCTACGAGCCTTTTGGTTTTTAGAGAAATGTCATGTTCTCCTGCAGAGGTGGTCTCACCAGAGCACAAATGTGACTCCATCTCCTGTAGAGGCTTCAAGTTCACTTTCTGAACAGTTTCAAAATGACGGCAAGAAGTGGCATGAATAAATCACTGAGACTGATTCTTAACTTTCTCTTGACTTTTACTTGGAAAAGGCTCCCCATCACATTCTGACAATTTAAAGCCTGTGCTCTGATTGTGTTTATTCACAAAAGGACCTCCTGGAATACTAGCCATCCTTCCTAGACTTACTCCACAGTATTTTCATAGACCTGTGTACATTAGTTCAAGATAGTACTGGCTGTTGCACATCATGCAGTAAATCCAGCTACTTTCTTCTAGTTTCCTTACCTTTTTTTTAAAACTGTCATTCTTTCTTTATGGAAAATCTAATAGGCAGTGTACTTTCTTACATATACAGTTACATTCTAACATATGTGGGAAGCCCAAACTTTAAGTATAGTATTACACAAATAAAACTTGTAGCATTTAGGTTGATTATATTAGGAAAGTATCCTGCATATTTAATCTAGTAACGTTGCATTGAATTTCAATTTTTTTTTCTTTTCTGGAGTTTCTGTTAAATCTGACATGATCCCCAGGTGCATTCTTTGTTTTTCTACCATTAGAAAGTGGGAAACATGGAACATGATGTTATCAAATCCAGAGACATTTAAAACTTAGGTAAAGGATTGAAATTCATCCATGATTAGGAATCTCACTGGAAATCAATTAAAATTCAATATGCCTTTCATTTCCAACTTTGGATTCTAACACCAAACTAACACCTCATCTTGAGTGAGGGAGCCTGTGTCAAGGGGCTGTAAACACTGGTCTGCTCTTGGTTTGTTAATTACTTAGCCAAGCCCAGCAAGAAGCAGGTACATAGAAACTTCAGGAAAGAAACATTAACTGGTGCACACTTGGAAACTGCAGTTGCCATGGTGATTAGAGTCTTTGCTTGGGAGGTTGACAGCAGAAGCACTCTATATACAATTCAAGTTTTTACTTAGTCGTGGTAATCACTTATAGACACTTTATACAATATGGGTTGTTCATTGATTTCAGTACTCCAAAATAGATGTCTAAAATATTTGTAGTTGGTATTTATATTTGGTGTATTTAGTTTTTCCAAGGGCAATGTTTTAATTTCCTGAGGTATTCTTTTTTTAATTAATTTATTTTTTATTGAAGGGTAATTGCTTTACAGAATTTTGCTGTTTTCTGTCAAACCTCAACATGAATCAGCCATAGGTGTACATATATCCTCTCCCTTTTGAAACTCTTTCCCATCTCCCTCCCCATCCCACCCCTCTAGGTTGATACAGAGCCCCTGTTTGAGTTTCCTGAGCCATACACCAAATTCCCATTAACTATCTATTTTACATATGGTAATGTAAGTTTCCGTGTTACTCTCTCCATACATCTCACTCTCTGCTCCCCTCTCCCCATGTCCATAAGTCTATTCTCTATGTCTGTTTCTCCCATTGTTGCCCTGTATATAAATTCTTCAGTACCATTTTTCTAGATCCTGTATATATGTATTAGAATATGGTATTTATCTTTCTCTTTCTGACTCACTTCACCCGGTATAATAGGTTCTAGGTTCATCCATCATCCTGAGGGATGCTTAAGTCTGTAAGTCTCCTAAGTCTGGAGCTACAAGATAGTTTAACTACTTAAGAAATGGTAGACCATGTCATGAAGTGATAAATGAAGGAGAGGTTACAAATATAATCAGAAAAGCTGTTTTGCAAATTTAAGCAAAGCAGAAGAGTAGAATTGAGGAATTCGTAAACTTGACTTGCATATAATTCAGTTCTTCTAGCTGAAATGGAAAGAGCAAAACATCAAAATTTTTAGATTGCTTTGTGTTGCTTTGGAGACTTTAGGGAATGAGTCTTCTTGGGGCAAAATTTTCCCAGCGTAAAGAGAATACTGATCTTTAACCAGTGTAGATTGGTGTGGAAGTTTTAATAGTAATACCCTGATTTCACCATGAAACATTATGTGGGAATATGTATACAAGAGTCCATATTGATTGCTATTTGTTCCTCAGTGTCAGAGTTTGGTGCAGTGAACTAAGGAAAAAGGGGGGAAAGGGCAGTGCCTTGCCCTTATTTGGCTGCAACTGAAGAAATACTCTCCCAGCTGCCTCCCATTTTGATCTGGCTGCAACTCGAGATATGTTTTTCCCTTTTAAGAGGACATGTTGGTTGCAGTTTCTTAAACCCAAAAGAAAAATCTTTTTTATACCTTAAGCATATATTTGCTTGTGAATAATATTTAGAAATGTAGTTATTTTTTAAATTAGAGAGTTTTGCTCATAATCAGGATTACTCCCATAAATATAAACTTCTAGATTTGGAATTGAATCAAAGAATATAATTTGGGAAGGAGGATTTTTATGCATATTGTCAATCTATCCTTCAGAAAGATTAATCAGAATACCCTTCCATTAGTGATATATGAAATGACTCTTTTTTTTCTGTATCCTACCTAATATGGCACTGCAGTTTTATATACTTGCCAGTTGATAGATAAAAAAGACATCACATATATTTTAAGATATGTATTTCTGTCATTTAGTTTTCCTGTGTTTCCACACAGCACTTTTTATCATATTAAACAGTACTGCTCTGTCTGATGTGTACATCATTCACCGTACATGTGTGCCTGGCTTGAGGGGATGCTGAGCCTGTGGGGACAGGGGGTGCTTTACTCCAGATTCTACCAAAGATGCTGCATAGACCACTACGGGACTCATACCAGATTTGCAGTTTTACTGTGAATAATTATTGTCTTCAAATTTCCTAAGTCAGTATCCAAAAATAGTTTTCTATATTAGGCATATATAGTATTTGCATATTTTAAATCTTTAAAATTAACCTCCTAAATGTGGTTTTCATTCCCAGTTTCTTAGGTATTTAAATAGTGTAACCAAATGGAAATGCCAGACAGTTAACACCATTTCCCTCTTTGGCATCCAGGTTATTCAACAAAGAAATGAAGAATGTGATCATACTCAATTTTTGATTGAAGAAAAAGAGTCAAAAGAAGAGGATTTTTATGAAGACCTTGACAGATTTGAAGAAAACGGTACCCAGGAATCACGCATCAGCCCGTATACGTTCTGCAAAGCCTTTCCCTTTCATATCATATTTGACAGGGATCTTGTGGTCACTCAGTGTGGCAACGCCATCTACAGAGTCCTTCCCCAGGTAAAGGACATTACATTCCCTGGGACCCTGAGATGAAAGGCCACAGAAATGCTACTGTTATACGTGGCCACTGATTCATGTAACCTTTGTTTATCTGTCAGGGAACATGGAGCACTTGGTACATCACAGAAGTACTGTAACTGTAAACTCAGCATGTTTGCGCATACTGCAACTTTGCCTAGGACAGCTCCTTTTTTTTTCTCTTTTAATCACAAGAGCAGTGGGAGACTTTTTCAGAAATAGTGGTCTTGTTTTCATGAGAAAATGACTTTCCAGTAACAGTCAGCTTTCACTTAATTTATTCATCATTGAGCAAATAGTCACTGTTTATCTGCTGTCTGAAAATCATGTTCAAAATCAGTTGACACTTTCAGGCAAAAGAAAGGAATTTAAAATACACCAAAGTACTAAGTAAGTGCCCTTTTCTTTTCATCTGCATTTTAGCTCCAGCCTGGGAACTGCAGCCTCCTGTCTGTCTTCTCCCTGGTCCGTCCTCACATTGACATCAGTTTCCATGGAATCCTCTCACACATCAATACAGTCTTCGTGTTGAGAAGCAAGGTAATCAAGATGTTATTTCACTCAATATGAGGAAGTAAGGTCTGTTACAGTTTAGAAATGTTCCACAGGGATAATTAGCTACAAAAACATTCGTGAGATTCAGAAGGTGTAGAGAGAGCAAAACCAGACCCCGAAGGGAGTCCTGTTTCAAAAGCAGTGGTGCTAAATTGGGGGTTGTCTGAGGAGCAGTGGGATTCTAGTCACGGATCAAAATGAACAGAAGTGAATTCTGAAAGTGCCTTGCCTGGACGGGCCAGTCACACATGAGTGAACCAGTCATGCTGAGTTGCTCAGTTGGACCCATCTGTTTGTGACCCCAGTGGACAGGAGCCTGCTGGGGTCCTTTGTCCATGGGACTTTTCAGACAAGAATACTGGAGTGGGTTGTTATGTCCTTCTCCAGGGGATCTTCCTAAACCAGGAATCAAACCCAGGTCTCCCACGTTGCAGACTGATTCTTTACCGTCTGCTCCATGGAAAATCAGAAATGAGAGTCACAGAAGCTTTTCACAAGGATGTCAAAGTAGCAAAGCTCCTCTCTTCGTGGGTTCAGTTTGCATTTCTGCAGTGATGTCAGGTTGTCTGGTTGTTATCTGGCAGACTCCGGTGAAAGGCCTCTTCTGTTCTGCCTGGGTCCCTGTTCTCCCTTATGCTTTGGTGGGAATGAGGTCCCTGTGCCCTTCTTGGGAGAGATGCACGTGTTGACGTGTGTGTCTTGCCTTTTCCAGGAAGGGTTGTTGGATGTAGAGAAATCAGAGTGTGAGGATGAGCTGACGGGCACTGAAATCAGCTGCTTACGGCTCAAGGGTCAGATGATCTACTTGCCTGAAGCAGACAGCATACTTTTCCTGTGCTCACCAAGGTAATCACTTTTAGATGAATTATAATGGATATAAGCACCCATCTTTTGCTAAAAGGAAATTCAATAACATTTTATTCAATTGTTTCTACAAAGTATACTTAGATTTTACAACTCTTCTTAGACATCTCTCTATAACAAGGATAATTTTGCTGAACAGAAGAAATCATGTATTCTCCTCTTTTATTTGCCACATCTTAATCAATCTGTTGAGTGTTTATGCCTTAGGTCAGTGGATATGTAATCTGAAGTTAGCTAATTCTGTAGTTTTGTACCTTCCAGAGAGGCATCATGGAGAAAACAAGTCTACAAAGCATTTATTAATAATATGATGGCATAAATACACAGGTGTATTTGGCACCAAGAAATTATTTTTCTAATGATTTCTGGATTTAAACTATTTTATGTTAAAAACATTTTTCTACTTTAACTGAGATACACTATGCACAATGCAGTATTAAGTTAAAATTTATGTGAATTATGTGGCATAGTAAACATCAGAGGGAAGTACAACTGTAGGCTGGCATTTTTATAGTTTGACAAAGCACTTTTCTAAAAGATACGTGGGAATTCAGAGTAAGTAATGTGTCTAAATTTATGTTAGAACAGTAGAAACAGATAATTATAAAACTTGTTGTTAGGTAATATTTTGTACATTTTAAATTTTTATAGCCAAAATGTATGCATATTATTTAGTAACAGTTGACAAAGCATGTTTTGGAGGGCTATTTCTTCTTTAAAATTATTAAAATTTTAATAATTATTGTTATAAATATATTAATATATTATAATAATTATTATTATAGTAAAAAATATGGTATTAAAGATTATATAAGACTAATGATGGAGTTTTTCCCCTGAGAATATATTATGAAAATAAGAGAGACAAAATTAGGGAATATAAACTCATATTTTTTATTAATAACCTCCATTAATTAAACTGTATCTGCATCTGCTATCAATAAATGTCTTTTCCTTCTGCCTTTTTCCAAGTTGAGCATTGGTAGAAAGATAACTTTTAAATAGAGACAGTTCTTATTCATGGAGAGAATGGTTTCTTTGGAAGTACAGGCAGAAATTTGGAGTCTACTTGCTAATTATCATATGCAGAAATAGGATACATAGTAATATAATAACCAGTTGTTATATGGGACTTGTGGGTGTGTGTGCGCTCACTCAGTCGTGTCCGACTCTTTCCTACCCTGTAGACTGTAGCCTGCCAGGTTCCCCTGTTCATGGGATTCTTGAGTAGGGTGCCATTTTCTCCTCCAGGGGATCTCCCTGACCCAGGGATTGAACCTGAGTCTCTTGAGTCTCCTGCATTGGCAGATATAGTCTTTACCACTGAGCCACCTGAGAAGCCTTCTTAGATGGGAACTGCCCGTGTGTGTAAAAAAATTGGTACTCACATTCCATAAGAGATCAGCTAAAAGCACTTTAACTTGTAAAATGTATAGTTTCAAGAGGATAGGATAGTTTGGGGCTTCCACGGTAGCTTAGCTGATAAAGAATCCGCTTCCAATGCAGGAGACCTAGGTTTGATTCCTGGGTCAGAAAGATGCCCTGGAGGAGGGCATGGCAACCCATTCCAGTATTCTTGCCTAGAGAATCCCATGGACAGAGCAGCCTGGCAGGCTACATACGGTCCATGGGGTTGCAAAGAGTTAGACACAACTGAGCAACTAAGCAGACAGCTCATTAAGATAATAATAAGTTTTTTGAACAATGACATGATTTGATTTTCTCTCTCAATATGAGCATTTTAATGATTCATTTTCAGTTTAAACTTATAGACATTTTTTTTCTCTACTAATTGGCCAGTCTTGAAACCACTGGTGGATGATCTGGCTTCTTTCCCGAGGGGTATGTGTCAACAGTGGACTCTTTGTTTTATTTTCCTTTATTGGTGTGCTCATTTTTGCTTTTTTAACGGACATTCTGAGAATATATTTCAGGGAGACATTTTATTAATCCAAAATTCTTCCGTAAATTTACAGCACAATTATGTTAGTTTAGAGAAATTATTATTATGAATGACTGGAAATAGTTATTTGGCATTTAAATAATTAAAGCCAATAATGTAACCTTAAGATATTTTAACCAAAGACTAAATTTTTAAAACACAGTCTACTTTTTATTTACCAGATCTTCACTGAATCAATAAATATTACATTTTCTAAAAATGACAAGTCACAAAGATGCATAAAATTCAGCAAAAATAAATAGATGAAACAAATAAGCCAAAGAAAATAAGAGTAACAGAAGAAAATGGAGCCAGAAATTAGAGTAGTGTGTAAAAATACATGTTAGAAGTCAAGAGTACAGAAAATTCATGTTGAAGATGGGTCATAAATCTGGTATCAACCTCCAGTCATTGTGTCTAAAGAGAAAACAACTAGAATCGTACAAGAATCGTTATAAGAATTGTAGATTCCATAAGATGACAGTCAACTAGTTTTGTAGAAGAAGCATTATTATCCTTGTAAAAGAGAGTAAAGATAACTTTTTTCCAAGACTTTTTTTGATGTGGACCATTTTTAAAGTCTTTGTTGAATTTGTTACAACATTGCTTTTGTTTTATGTTTTGTTTTTTTTGGCCTCAAAGCATGTGGGGTCTTTGCTTCCCAACAAACCCGCACCCCTGCACTAGAAGGTGAAGTCTTCACCACTGGACCGCCAGGGAATTCCCAAGATAACGTTTTCTTCATTTCTTTATAGTGAGGAAAACCTCTGGCAATATAAACAGCCTTGAGATAAAAACCTGAGTGGGTTTCATAAGGCAACTTTTCATATTATCTTTCAATTTAGGCTGACGACATAAAAAAATGCTGTTTGGCAAAACTGCATTTCTTTTTTTTTTTTTATTTTACTTTACAACACTGTATTGGTTTTGCCATACATGAACATGAATCCGCCACGGGTGTACACAAGTTCACTTCTCTTTGATAGATATTTACATATTAAGAAGAATGAAGTTATATTCCTCTTGCTTTTATCTGAGTTTTCTTCAGCCTGACCTTTTGAATGGCAGGCAGTGGCAGGATTAGACTCCTTGATGGAAACCAGGGTGGTGTTGCCGTGGGAGCATGGGGTCTGACTGTGTGTCCTTCTCCTTATGACAGTGTCATGAACCTGGACGACCTGACCCGGCGAGGGCTGTACCTGAGTGACATCCCTCTGCACGATGCCACTCGGGACCTCGTGCTCCTGGGAGAGCAGTTCAGAGAGGAGTACAAGCTGACCCAGGAACTGGAAATCCTCACGGACAGGCTGCAGCTCACGTTACGAGCCCTGGAAGATGAAAAGAAAAAGACAGACACGTAAGAATGTAACCTCTGGTTACAGGTGACAGGCAGGGCTGTCCTGCATGGTGGATTCGGTGGCTCTCCTGTAGTTAAGGCTGACAGACTGTGACTGGGTCCAAGCTCAGGTTACTCGCCGCATGACAGGCCAGTAAATCCAGAGATGGGGTGTTGGGGCAAGGAACAGAGACTTCATTACAAAAGCCAGCAGATGGAGAAGATGGTGAACTCATGTTCCAAAGACCTGTCTTGCCGGAGTTAGAATTCAAGCTCTTTTAACTGAAAGGGGAGGGACTGAAGCCAAGCGTTTCCTGGTTCCCAGAAGGGGGTGTGTTAATTTCTTCTTGCCTGCAGCCACTCACAGGTGGGCCTTGTCAGGACATTTCCTGTGAGCTGAATAAAGATATTTTAGCTTAATGCTTATCACCTGGGAGGCAAAGTGCCCAGAGATTGGACATTACCTATAATTTAGGCTTCACGGCAACATCACTTTAGTGATTAAATAGTAATAGCATACAAGGGTTCTTCTCTGTACAAAGGCTTCAAGTTGTGGAACCTGTTGCAGTTACGGAGTTCTAAACAAACTCTTCCACGTCACTTAAATCTGTCAGGTACACAGGAAGAAATCAGTCATAATAGTAATGGGGATATGTCTTCTAATTTTACAGATGAAGCTGAAAGAATATACGACAAATCATGTCTCTGCAAATCATTAGAATAACTCAAGTGCGTGTTTCAAGTCTGACTGCCCGTTCATCCATTTCTTCACGCAGGAGTGTGTACCGAAAATCCTCTCTGTGCCAGGGCTGCCAGGTGCTGGGGTACACTGAACACTGAGCTTAGATTTGGCTATTATATTTTCAGAGAGTTCTTGAATGCCAAATTATTTTAGGATTTGGCAGATATGAACCCGACAGACTGTAGTGTCATCTATGATGACAATGATTACATCTGTAATTTGATTCACAAACAAAAGTATCAAAATACAAAACTATACAAAACTATGAACGGTGCTTTAAATTTTGAAATAGTGGGCAAGTGACATATAAGATCGTATTTCATTTTCAAGTAATTTATTTAAACAGATACACATTGTGCATACCACTTGGCCTTGCTTGAGGAATAGAGATATATTAGAAGTATATTAATTAAAATTAATTAAAAACACGAAATCACTGACTTGCATAAGAGAATTTTACCCAGGGTCTTATGTATTCATTTTTGACATTTGTATAATAGGAAGCAATCTTAGAGAATTGACCTGACCTTCCTTCCTGTAGGACTATTTCACTCCACTTGACACCATAGCATTGGTAGCAGAATCATTTCCTGTGATGTCTGATGTCTAATCAGACTTTCTTGCACTGATACATGTGTTGTTGCCCATGGATGGATGCAAGGTAAACATGTCAACTGTTTGTCAACAGCATAGATGGATAGAGAATCCAGGTGAATGTCTATCTTTGTCCTTAGCCTCTTCCTTCACTTCTCCTGCTCTGTATAATTGAAGATGAAAATAATAGTTTGTTTGAGATCACTTTACTTTCTTTGAAGACCTAACCCCTTAGTCTTTCCAGGTATTTTTCAAATCTCCACAAGTATACGGGATGAGGCAGGTACTCAAAATCCCTCCTACTGCTCAAGAAACAACTCAAAATTGTATATTTTATTAGTATGTGGAGCAGCTTCCTTCATGAAAAATAATACATTGTGAGATAGCGCTTAGGACTGAGGCTCAAAGTCGTCTGGATTTGTTAAGTTTGAGTTGCTCAGATCCTGCTCAGCTGTTAAATTGGAAAATCACCCAGGTTTCTCTCTTTGTTGATATTTGATTTTCAAAGTGATTTAATTATAAACATTGACTACTAATTTTTGTTGAAATGAAGTCATGCTACTGTTCACATGTAATATTCAAAATAGCCTTAAAGCATTTTATAAAATGTTCTATGTTTGAGAGTGAGAATGAAAGACTGAAGAAATTCCATTGAAGCTAGGAAAAAAATGTGACCTCAGCTTCTTAAACCTAGCCCTGAGTGGCAGCCGGCTTCGGGGAGAAATAGGCCGGGAGGTGACATTTGCTCCTCTGGTTGTCTGGTCCAGGAAACTCTCAGGTCTCAGCTCTCACCTCCTGGGTGCTTGCTCCTCTCCTCCCCACACCATTGTCTTCTTATGCTATCGGCCTGGTCTCAGGATTGTCAATGAAAGTGAGATCTTTTCTTTTCTAGACCAGTTTCTTCCCTGCTTTATCAGTTTCTTCCACAGAGAAGTGAGGCAGGAAGGAAAATCTGTTTTCTTTTCTTTCTTCCTTCTGTCCTTCCTTTCTTTTATTGAAGTCTAGTTGATTTACAGTGTTGTGTTAGTTTTGGATGTACAGCACAGTGATTCATTTATACATGTATATTCTTTTTCAGATTCTTTTTCTTTATAGATTATTACAAAATGCTGAGTATAGTTCCCTGTGCTGTACAATAGGTCCTTGTTGGGGAAATCTGTTTCATGTCAGGTGACAAATGTTGACGGCTTGCCCCTGAGAGGTGAATGTGTCCCTGGGAGCCCATGGTGTTGCAAGAGTCAGACACGACTTAGCGACTACATTGCCACCACACCACAGAGCTAAGTGCTGGAATGACTTCTTTTATCCCATGCATATCACAGTTGGAGAGTTGAAGCACAAGGCACATAGAACAACTTCAGCTTCCTGGTGTCTGTTCTTTGTTTTGTCTGTTTTGTGTGGCTTATTTTGATATACTTTGAATTGGTTTGGATTGGTTTAAAACAAACCAGTTATTTATATTTCCTAGCCTTGACTTATGAATGTGGCTGATGATGGCTCCTAGCAGAGCTTCACTGTGCACATGGCCCCAGAGGCTCTCAAGTGGGCAGTAGAAGCACTAGAGCAGCGCTCAGTGTCTCTCATGTTGGCTCTGTCCTGATCCCTCTGGACAGGTTGCTGTATTCCGTGCTTCCTCCATCTGTGGCCAATGAGCTGAGGCACAAGCGTCCGGTGCCCGCGAAGAGATATGACAACGTGACTATCCTCTTCAGTGGCATTGTGGGCTTCAATGCCTTCTGCAGCAAGCACGCGTCTGGGGAAGGGGCCATGAAGATTGTCAACCTCCTCAATGACCTCTACACTAGATTTGACACTCTGACGGACTCCCGGAAAAATCCATTTGTTTATAAGGCAAGTCCATGCCCTGTCTGAATGCAGTGCCATTCATTACTCTGAATTTTCAGACCCTGTCTTCAATGACACGGCAGTCACAGCCCCTGACTGTAGCCCTGCAGCCTGGGTACAGTCAGCTCTCATGCATTCATTGTTTACCATTTTCTTAAATAATTACCTCTTGTTCTAAAATAGTCTCTTCCCTGTACCTCAAATGAATGGAGCAGATGCTTCCCTAGTTAAAATATTTAGCAACTTATTTGCACTTATGTGAATACATCTGTACACGTGGTTTATCACACATAATATAAATGTAGCATTTGTTTCAGTGCTCTGCCAGAGATATTTTTACTCAAAGGTATAAATGATTTGCACAGTAGAGAAGTCAGGGAGCGTAGGAGGGGTGCCAGGGACTCAGATCTGCTTTTAGATAACATCAACTGGAAATAAACATTCATAAGGCATTTCTGCCCATGGTTTCGGTTAGAAAAAAATTATAACATTGAAAAAATGAAGTCAGTGGAATATTGCTTAGTAAAGGCAAGAATGTGAACTAAACCATCCCCAGGCATCTGGAGTCATAGCAGTGCCACAGGGACTATTTATTTTTATGGCCATTCCAGAGGAACAATGTAACACGGTGTGAGCACATCATAAAAATAAACGGTTAATGACCAGGAAGAACCACTGAACTTAGGGAAGTGGCGCTTTGGCCCATCAAAATGACTGAGGGGAAATAGGGTTGTAAATTATTCTGCTGGGTCATAAGGATGTCTAAGGTGAGAAACTAGGACTTACTAGAAGAAAAATAATACTGTGTTCTGTCCCTGCCTGTAATCAGACTTCAAGTGCCAGGTGTGTACATTTTAAATACTGACCAGTTTTCTTCTTGTTGGCATCGAATATATTAGAATTTTAAGAGATTCAGGGGAGGAAAATTGAAAGTTATTGATGGCAATTGGAAAAGCATGTTTTGTGTAAGGGTGGCACATGAATAAGTCATGCTTGTACTAACCAGTCTGTGCCCTACCAGGTGGAGACTGTCGGGGACAAGTACATGACGGTGAGCGGGCTGCCAGAGCCGTGCATCCACCACGCACGGTCCATCTGCCACCTGGCCTTGGATATGATGGAGATTGCTGGCCAGGTCCAAGTAGATGGTGAATCTGTTCAGGTTAGTAGGTAAAACATATTTTAATGGTAGCAGTAGGCCTTTTGTACAACTGATTTATATTCTTGACCAGCTAATCCTTAATTATGCATAAGGAATTGCATCTTGACAACAAAGATTAAATATTTTTAATGTTTTTTTTAATTGAAGTATATTTTACAATGTTGTTAGTTTCTACTGTACAGCAATATGATTCAGTTATATACATATGTATGTACGTGTTTTTCATATTCTTTTCCAGTATGGTTTAATGCAGGATATTGAGTAGAGTTCTCTGTGCTATACAGTAGGTCCTTATTGTTTATCTATTTTATATATAGTAGGGTGTATCTGCTAATTCCAAACTCCTATTTTATCCCTCCTCCACTCCCTTTCCTCTTTGGTAACCACGGGTCTGTTTTCTATGTCTATGAGTCTGTTTCTATTTCATGGGTAAGTTCATTTGTGTCAAATTTAGATTCCACATATAAACGGTATCATATGATATTTGTCTTTGTCTGACTTACTTTACTGGAGAAGGCAATGGCACCCCACTCCAGTACTCTTGCCTGGAAAATCCCATGGACGAAGGAGCCTGGTAGGCTGCAGTCTATGGGGTCGTTAAGAGTCGGCACGACTGAGTGACTTCACTTTTACTTTTCACTTTCATGCATTGGAGAAGGAAATGGCAACCCACTCCAGTGTTCTTGCCTGGAGAATCCCAGGGACGGCGGAGACTGGTGGGCTGCCATCTATGGGGTCGCACAGAGTTGGACACAACTGAAGTGACTTAGCAGCAGCAGCAGACTTACTTCACTACTATGCTCGGTCCTTCCATATTGCTGCAAATGGCATTATTTCATTCTTCTTATGGCTGAATAATATTGTATTGTATATATGTACTACGTCTTCCCTATCCAGTCATCTCTCAATGGACGCTTAAGTTGCTTCTGTGTCCTGGTTATCGTAAACAGTGCTGCTGTGAACGTTGGGAAGCATGTGTATTTTTGAATTAAAGTTTTCTCTGGATGTGTGCCCCACAGTGGGATTGCTGGATCATATGGCAGTTCTATTTTTAGTTTTTGAAGGAACCTCCATACTGTTCTCCATAGAGGCTCCACCAACTTATATTCCCAGCAACAGTGTATGAGGGTTCCATTTTCTCCATACCCTCTCCAGCATTGTTATTTGTAGACTTTTTAATGATGGCTGTTCTGACCAGTGTGAAGTGATACTTCATTGTAGTTTTGATTTGCATTTCTCTAATAATTAGTGATGTTGAGCATTGTTTCATGTGCCTTTTGGCATCTGTATGAACAAAGACTAATATTTTATTGAACCTATTGTTTTACATTCTTCCATAGAAATGGGAAATCTGTCCATCTATTTGAAATTACCCTGTTTATTCCATGTGCTGAAAGTCATGAGGATGACATTAAAAGCCCCTGTCCCTTCTGGTTTATTTTTTAAAATCTCTTTCCTAAATCTAATGTCCGTGTCCAGATTCATACTTTCGAAAGCTTCAAAGAATGTTTCTCTTGAAAGCCAGATTTTGTGAGGGATTTTTTCTGTAATATGTTTGGAGTTCTGGAGAGTTCTTATGATTTTTGTATGATGACTCTGAATTCTTTAGTCTAGCGTGAGCAATAACCCCTATTATTGAATGCATTGAACCAGAGCTTTGATTCTGCAGATCACGATCGGGATCCACACCGGGGAGGTCGTTACTGGAGTCATAGGGCAGAGGATGCCTCGCTACTGTCTTTTTGGAAACACTGTCAACCTCACAAGCCGAACAGAAACCACTGGAGAAAAAGGGAAAATAAATGTGTCTGAATATACATACAGGTCAGAGAACACAGCTAGGTATCTGCTGACTAGGAACATGTCTCTTTGCAGCTGCTTTAATTCCCTGGGTGATTTTATTACCTTTTACAATTATCAACTCTGCTTTTAGGCTTACTATTATTTTTCAATTAAAAAAAAAATGGTGTATTTTTCTTTTTTTGGTCACACCATGGTATGTGGGATCTTAGTTCCCCAACCAGGGATCAAACCTGGGGTCCCAGCACTGGGAGTGTGGAGTCTTAACCACTGGACCACCAGGAAGTCTTTGGATTATTTATTTTTTATTTGAGAAGATTGTGTCATTATTTCGGTTTTAAATGATTCTACATACTCTTAGGAATTTCTGCTGTGGTATTGTTACTAAAGCCTTGAGGTACATTTAAATAATTTACTGTGTGTCATTCCTGTCTCCGTTTATAGCTTTGATGTATGTTACTTTCTCTGTGTGACCATACACCAAGCTTCTCTGCCTGTCCCCTGTCCCTTTTTAGATGTCTCATGACACCAGAAAATTCAGACCCGCAATTCCATTTGGAGCACAGAGGCCCCGTGTCCATGAAGGGCAAAAAGGAGCCAATGCAAGTTTGGTTTCTATCCAGAAAAAATACAGGAACAGAGGTATGACTCATCAGAGTATAATTCCTTTTTTAAGACAGGGTATGAATATGGGGAGCTAAATCATAATCTCTGAAAATATGTTTCATTTGCAAAGAATTCTTGTTTACATGAACTTGTAAATACAGCAACGGAAACACTGACCCATTAGTGAACTGGTTAGAACAATGCAGTTTCTAGGGGAGACCTGATGGCTGACAGTTTTGTCCTCTAATGAAATTAAAACCAAAAGCACTGGAGAGAGAAGCCCTGGTTTTGGTTCTTCTGCCATAATCTGGCTGGAACCCCACAAGTGAGTGGGCAGTGAGGGGCATCCCTGGCCCCCTCCCCAGTGCCTTGGGTTGCCATGTGGTCACCACCAGGGCTGAGACACGACCATCTCCAAGGGTGGTTTCCTAACCACGAAGCTCCAGATCCTTCTAAGGCCATCCCATCGCCTTGTGGAATGTTTGGGGATCTTTGGACATACTAATCCTTGGTGAGTCTTTCCTGTAGTTCAGTTCTGTTCAGTCGCTCAGTCGTGTCCAACTCTTTGCAACCCCCATGAATCGCAGCACGCCAGGCCTCCCTGTCCATCACCAACTCCCGGAGTTTACCCAAACTCATGTCCATTGCGTCGATGATGCCATCCAGTCATCTCTGTCGTCCCCTTCTCCTCCTGCCCCCAATCCCTCCCAGCATCAGAGTCTTTTTCCAGTGAGTTAACTGTTTGCATGAGATGGCCAAAGTATTGGAGTTTCAGCTTCAGCATCAGTACTTCCAATGAACACCCAGGACTGATCTCGAGAGGAGTGATTTATGCATGTCCAGAATCTAAATACTTCCTCAGGGAAGCTGTAGGTTCATGCTCGTGCTATGGCTGTACTCCAGCCAGAACCCATGTGCTGGGGGGTGGCACTGGGGTTTGCTCAGGGGTCCTGTGGCCCACTGTGGCTCACGACACCAAGGTCCCACCAGCCTTGCCCCTCTTTCAGTGGCCTGCATCAGAAACAAGCCCGTTGCTCTACTCCCTGTTGATGTACTGGTTCTGTAGAGGGGGAGAGACTCTTTGACTGGATGTATTTTCCTGGATGTGCACATTCCCTAAAAATGCTTTTAGAAAAGAAGTCGTAAAAGGAATGAAATGCCAAGTTGTAAAATATTTATCTTTATCTTCTTTTCACTGTTTTCACTTTAAATAATTTACTTCTGGCACTAGCATGCTTCCTGATGTTCTTCTGATAAATTAGTTTGCCTGAAGCGTTGTTCCTTTTATTTGGGTGGCTCTGTTTCAGCCAACCTGATGGTGGGAACGGCTTAAAAAAGCGGTAGATATGAATGCAGAGCAAATTTTATTTAAAAAAAAATATTTTGAATTATCTACAAGCTTTCTTACCACTGAAAACTAATTCCCTATTTACTTCACTTTTTAAAGGAAGCAGAGCAGGATGAAAACTGAATCCTGGACTGTGGGGTTAAGATCGCAGGTTGAGGTCCAGTCTCCCCCTAACAGATGCCATGCCTGGGACCAGTGATTCCTTCTGTCCTTTTCATGTTTCCTCAAGCCTTTCTCCTGTGTAACTCTTTCCTTATTCATTATTCAACTTTAGCTCTGCTTTTGATTATTTTTGAGGTTTAGTATGTAATCTGAAGTTTGGCTTTGTGTGGCTGATGTGAGCTTCACGTGTCTTCAGATTGACTATGCATCGCCTGGCATGGTGGTTTTCAAGTAGTGGGCACCCAATAAATATTTGGTGAATTTAATTAAATGAAACTGAACAGTATCCAGCCGTGTATATATATATATATATATATATCATGGTTTTCCATATTTGTTCAGTGTCTCTATATGTGTATATTTTAATGACTATAACATATAAAAAGGTTTTATCATGTTGGTGCATATCATTATAGAAATCGTTTTCTAAAGGAGTGAATTCAGAATTTTAGGGGAAAAATGCAATTTATTTTCAGACTCCCCAGATAAGAATATATCATGCTAAGAAAACAGTGTCTATTTAGAATTATGTTAATTTCCCTTCAGAAATAGGGAATATACTACTTTGCTATTAAACTATCAGGTTATTCATTCAGATCATGTGGCAGTTACAGTTCCTCTAAAGTGCTATCCTTTGCATTGTATCCTTTGTGTTATAAATCTCATTAACCCCATGCAGCTGTTGGTGAGGCAGCACTGTTTGACAATGAGCTGTTGCATTAGTTTGGAGTAAACGTTAGGGGCTCTAACTGCATCCAAGGATGAAGCTGGAAGCACAGCTGGGGTGTTTCGGTTGGTCAGAGCCCCTCTTGGCCCTTTCTCCCCAGAAATGAGCTCCTTTGTCTTAGCTCACAAGAACTTGATTCTACCCAGGGTGCCATCCTGAGAAAAGTCACTTTAATTTCAACATAGAATGCATTCCTGTTGGAATCATCACCTGTTGTTCTTCATTATCTCTGATAATTTATTAATATCTATCTTTATAAAATACAGGACCACTACTTTTGTGTAAAAATGTTTGTCTTTAAATTTAGCATTTCCTATCAGCACGTTGATAACTTGTATAAATGTTCCATGTTCATGTGTAAGAGAACCTGTAATAAATTATTTTTTCCACTTGTCTCTAGATGGTTTTTGACTCAATAAAAATGATGTGAATGCTGTTATCAGTCTTTTGACTAGTGCCATTTTGGGAAAATGTCTTATCATTTTGCCTCTGATAGACTTTCATTTTGATTCCCTGCTGTTATGGTAAAGCTGGGTGGCTCCTATTCCTCAGGACTATTCCTATATGATATTTTTCTTTAGGATCAACACAGTGACAGCAGCAAGACCAGCACTGGGTGGTGGGGGAGTGGATACACAGATACATGGGAAGTGACATCAGCTCTTGAAGAGCTCCACATTTGGGGAGTGAAAGACATGTATCTAAGTAACTAAACTATTTGATATTCATAGTGATTTTATTGTTCAGTCACTCAGTCATGTCCAACTCTTTGTGACCCCATGGACTGCGGCACACCAGGGTTCCCTGTTCTTCACCATCTTGCTCAAACTCATATCCATTGAGTCTATGATTCATATTGATAAAACATACTCAAGACACAGAAAGAATACTTCGAGAATGAGAACCAAGAGAGATCAGAGGGAGGAGGAGGGAACCAGCTGGATTTTGTGATGGTTTTGTTTAAAGCTGAAAGAATTCATCCCTTCTCTGTGGTTTCCTTCTGTTCAGCCCTCTTGCGTACCACCAAAAAAAAAAAAAAAAAAACCCAAAACCCAAAATGTTATGTAAAGATAAGAGTTCCTCCCTTTGAATTGAGGATATATGTCTATGTTTTTTGTGGGGGAGCTTACCAGGTGGCTCAGTGGTAAAGAACTCGCCTGCCATGTGGGAGATGCAGGAGACTTGGGTTCCATCTCTGGATCAGGAAGATCCCCTGGAGGATAAAATGGCAACCCACTGCAGTATTCTTGCCTGGAGAATTCCACGGACAGGAGCCTGGTGGGTTAATGTTCACTGGGTCACAAAGAGTTGGACATGACTGAGTGACTCAATCAGTCAGTCAGTTCAGTTGCTGAATAAATTGAACACAAATTATTTTGGAACCAATTCATTATTCCATTTTATTTGCATTTATGATTCACCAGATGATGTGTTCTGTTTCTTTGTCATTGAAGGGTATGACATTGCGATTTGTAATAAAAATTCTATATGATTGGTCCTAGTCCCTATCCTCATTTTTGGCTCAGAGCTCCGAAAACCACAGGAAATTCCTAAGTGATGAAAAATGACAAAGCCACCTATTGTTACATTAATAAAGTGACTCTGGGACTTCAGTGGGGTGGGGGCTGAAGGTGATTGTTGCCAGGTGAGCCGACTAGGAATCCCACCCTGATGTCCATTTTCTGGGAGGGGAGACGGTTGTTGCCATTCAGTTGCTAAGTCTTGTCCTACTCTTTTGCGACCCCATGGACTGTAGCCTGCCACGCTCCTCTGTCCCTGTGAGGGGAGCAGGTTTGGAGCTTAAATCCTTGCCAGGCCTCTGTGATGAAGCCTCCATAAACCTCAAAGGTTGGAGAGCTTTTGGGCTGGTGGGCAAGGGGAATTTCTGGTGGGGGTGAAGCTCTGTGTCTCTTCCATCAGGCTGTTTCGAATCACATCCTTTCATAATAAACCAATCATCTAGTTAGTAAAATGGTTCCCTGAGTTTGTTTCTCTCTAGCAGAATAATCAAATCCAAATAGGGAGTGTGGGAACCTTAGCCCTATAGCCAGTTGGTCAGAATCACAGGTGACAGCGTGACTTTGCCTTGGTCTCTGAAGTGGGGGATGTTCTTGCACGACTGAGCCGTTAACCTGGGGAATTGGATGTGATCTTTGGGTCGACGGTGTCAGAACTGAGTTGAAGTGTAGGACATCCAGCTGGATTCTGAGAATTGCTCTGTGGTGTGTGAAGAAAACACACCCCACATTATAAATGGGTGCAGATTGTTGAAGGGGAAAAAGGAACCAATTCTCTGCTCACCTCTAAGATTTCCCTTTGCAACCTTGCTAATGGCTCTCAGAACCGCCAGAGGGCAGCAGAGGATGCTGTTTAGAATCTAAGGGCCGGATGGGGGAGTGAGGACACAGGGTCTCTCACAGGAAGTGCTGCTCGCTCACCTTGGCTCAGCACTGAAGGGCACTTCCTGTGTGCATCCTCGAATTTTTCCCTCCCACCATCCCTTACCGACAGTCAAAAGTATATCATAAAAATAATTGTTTTTACCCTATTATGACCATTCGTGTAGCTTGAAATCTATTCACACGTATCATGGTCAGAAATTTCACCCACAATTTTCATGCTAATTCTGTAGGAAGGTGTGAAAATTTGTTAAAACAAGCAATTTGTTTAAGAAACTATAATTTCCTACAGAGTCATTTTAGGTGAGCTAAGTTGCATGTTAAAATGATTGCTTCGTGCTACTTCTACCATATTGGAGAGAGAACATATAATAGGTAGATTTCGAAAACCAAACCAAAATAAAAATCACTATACAGAGAGTTGAGAGCCCATATCCAGTTATGGCAAGGCTAACCCTGTGATCTTGCCACATTCTCTAACTTCTTAAATCCCTGATCTGTGAAAAGAGCTGGTCAAGATGATGTCTAAAGAAGATTCTTGCTCTGAAATTCCAACATTTCTTTGGTGAAAGTTCCAGAGCAGGGATGCTGTGATTTTGGCCTGACTGCTGGGGAATTCTCAGAAAAACAATCCAAATTCTTAACTGAACTCTTTTTAATAGTCAAGGAACAATGAGATCAACTGGGGGGCTTTAAAGCAAATTTCTAAGAAATAAACAGCTCTCTGGAAAACACCTGCTGAAGACTTGACTCCAAGCTAAAATCACAATGACTAGGTCATATTAGTGTATTTGTATTAATGCATATGTTTCTATTATAAGGTAGCCCTATAATATTTACTTAATCAGGTTCAAATTCTTTAATAAAGAGTTGGACTTTTGATTCTTTAAATATAAGGGGAGAAAATGTACCCCTATTTCATGCAGACATCTTTTTGAATAGAAGATAACCTCTTAAAAGTTAAAGACAAGAAGTGTCAATGAGTGGTATATATAGAGGTTTTTATTATTACTAATAATATTTACCGCCCATTTTGTACTAATTTACAAAACATTCCTCAGTAAAAAAAAAAAAAAAAAGAAATCCATAGCCAAGGAAGCCTTCCTCAGTGACCAATGCAGAGAAATAGAGGAAAACAATAGAATGGGAAAGACTAGACATCTCTTCAAGAAAATTAGAGATACCAAGGGAATATTTAATGCAGAGATAAAAGACAGAAATGGTATGGACCTAACAGAAGCAGAAAATATTGAGAAGAGGTGGCAAGAATACACAGAGGAACTATACAAAAAAGATCTTAATGACCCAGATAACCACAATGGCATCATCACTCACCTAGAGCCAGACATCCTGGATTGTGAAGTCAAGTGGGCCTTAGAAAACATCACTACAGACAAAGCTAGTGGAGTGGGTGGAATCCCAGCTGAGCTAGTTAAAATCCTAAAAGATGATGCTGTTAAAATGCTGCATTCAATATGCCATGAAATTTGGAAAACTCATCAGTGGCCACAGAAATGTAAAAGGTCAGTTTTTATTCCAATCCCAAAGAAAGGCAATGCCAAAGAATGTTCAAACTATGACATAATTGTACTCATCTCTCACACACTAGCAAGGTAATGCTCAAAATTCTCCAAGTGAGACTTCAAAGGTACGTGAACCAAGAACTTCCATATTTTCAAGCTGGATTTAGAAAAGGCAGAGGAATCAGAGATCAAATTACCAAAATCTGTTGAGTCATAGAAAAAGCAAGAGAATTCTAGAAAAACATCTGCTTGATTGACTACTCTAAAGCCTTTGACTGTGTGGAACAAACTGGAAAATTCTTAAAGAGCTGGGAATACTAGACCACCTGACCTGCCTCCTGAGAAATCTATGCAGGTAAAGAAGCAACAATTAGAAATTGACATGGTACAACGGACTGGTTCCAAATTGGGAAGGGAGTATGTCAAGGCTATATATTGTCACCCTGCTTATTTAACTTATATGCAGAATACATCATAAGAAATGCTGGGCTGGATGAAGCACAAGTTGGAATCGAGATTGCTGGGAGAAATATCAATAACCTCAGATATGCAGATGACACCACCCTTATGGCAGAAAGTGAAGAGGAACTAAAGTGCCTCTTGATTGAAAGAGAAGAGTGAAAAAGCTGACTTAAAACTCAGGTTCAAAAAACTAAGATCTTGGCATCCAGTCCCATCACTTTATGGTAAATGGATGGGGAAACAATGGAAACAGTAACAGACTATTTTTTTGAGCTCCAAAAATCACTGCAGATGGTGACTGCAGCCATGAAATTAAATGATGCTTGCTCCTTGGGAGAAAAGTTATAACCAACCTAGACAGCATGTTTAAAAGTAGAGACATTACTTTGCCAACAAAGGTCCATCTAGTCAAAGCTATGGTTTTTCCAGTAGTCATGTATGGATGTGAGAGTTGGACTATAAAGAAAGCTGAACGCTGAAGAATTGATGCTTTTGAACTGTGGTGTTGGAGAAGACTGTTGAGAGTTCCTTGGACAGCAAGGAGATGAAACCAGTCAATCCCAAAGGAAATCAGTCCTGAATATTCAGTGGAAGTACTCCAGTACTTTGGCCATCTGATGCAAAGAACTGACTCATTGGAAAAGAGTCTGATGCTTGGAAAGATTGAAGGCAAGAAGAGAAGGGGACAACAGAGGATGAGATGGCTGGATGGCATCACCAACTTGATGGACTTGAATTTGAGAAAACTCTGGAAGTTGGTGATGGACAGGGAAGCCTGGCATGCTGCAGTCCATGGAGTCACAAAGAGTTGGACATGACTGATTGACTGAACTGAACTGTGCTATACAGTAGGACCTTGCTTGTTCATTCTATATGTAACAGCTTGCATCTGCTAACTCCAAACTTTCAATCCATCCTTACCCCATATCCTCTCTTTTGGCAACCATCAGTCTGTTCTCTATGTCCTTGATTTTTTTCTGTTTCATAGATAGATTCATTTGTATCATTTTTAAGATTCCACATAAAATGAGAAAAAGTAGTTCTATCTGAGAGATTTTTAGAAAAATATTTAAACAATAAGAAATTGGACCTTTTTATAAGTTACTAACATTTAGTAACTTAATGTTTTGAGATGATAAAGGACCTTTCATTTTCACATGATCATTCTTTTGAAATTTTTGCATAAGAAGCAATTATGAGGGACAAAGCAGCACCTATTATCTTTTGACAAATCTAAGCCTCTTTATAAAGATCGAGTTCATCACTTGGGAACCACCCACACTCCATTTCTCCTGTTCATTTGTATTCCTGTTAAAGATGGTTCTTTCCCTGCCGACCTCAAACTCCCCAAAACTGCTATTTTTGCACTGACAAGAATATTACCCAAGTATTAACTAAAAATGAATCATGCAAAAGACAGCTAATAGATGTTTTGCACACATATGTACATGAACAATTTTTACTTTGTTTGTGCTCAGCAAATTGTCCCAGAACCATAGGGACTCTTCAGACTTTAGTGGGAGTAAATGTCTCTACCACACTGACACAAACCCTTCTCTGGGATTTTTGTCAAAAAGTTGCCCTTGGTGTATGAGTTTTTGAGGTTGAGAAACTCTTTAAATACAGCTCTTTGCATTTCTTAACATGTAAAGCCTTTTTAAAAGGAATTCTTTTAAAAATAGTGTCAACACTATAATAAAAGTTACAAACTCATATTTCTTTTTCACTTGGTAAATAACCATTTATTGAGAGTCATTTTGATTCTGAACACAATATTAAGGAATCTAGAGAGGAGATGGTATAAAAATAATTACACACAGAGACATCAATTTAAACCATTGATGCCTCATGACAGTATTTTATCAATATATATATATTTTTAAAATAGACATTGCATGGAGAAAAAACAGAAATGATAATCTAAAAAACAACATAATTTATGGTTAAACAAACTAGAACATTATAAAAACATATTGTATATTTTTAATCTAAATACAGAAATATAATCAGCACTCAGAAACAGTCAAAAGGAATATAAGAAGGAAATTCTCTGATAATTTCAACAAATTTCAGGGACTTCCCTGGTGGTTCAGTGTTTAAGAATCCGCCTTTCAATGTAGGGAACTAGAGTTAGATTCCTGGTTTAGGAGCTAAGATCCTGGCCTGTGCACCGTAACTAGAGAAGCCCACAGGCTGCAAATGCTGAGCCCACAAACTCTGGAGCCTAAGCACCACAACTAGAGAACCCGAGGGCCACAACAAAGAGCCAGAACAGCCAAAATTTTTTTTAATTTAAAAAAAGAGAAAAATTTCATAAAATTTGAGATGTGAATGATAAGAATAACACAGCAAAAGAGACACAGATGTATTGAACAGTCTTTTGGATTCTGTGGGAGAGGGCGAGGGTGGGATGATTTGGGAGAATGGCATTGAAACATGTAAATTATCATATGCGAAATGAATCGCCAGTCCAGGTTCAATGCATGATACAGGATGCTCAGGGCTGGTGCACTGGGAAGACCCAGAGGGATGGTATGGGAAGGGAGGTGGGAGGGGGGTTCAGCATGGGGAACACGTGTACACCTGTGGCGGATGCATGTTGATGTATGACAAAACCAATACAGTATTGTAAAGTAAGAAAAAAAACCAACTCATTTTTTAAATGGCATTTCTTGAAGTGTTGTCCATATTGTAACCACTAATTGAACTTAGAAGACAGTAACAAGCTGAGATAGGGGTGATCGTAACTCCTGCTGTCCTTGAAGCTCACAACAAAGCTTACACCACCAGGTGGCAATCAGGGGGCAATACTACAATCACTACAGAGCACCCTTGTCCCCAGCATTGTTTGGAACATTTTGCATGTGTTGAATCCTTGTAGCAACTCATTAAATATCCTTGTTATTGCCTCCATTTTATTTAGAAGGAAACAAAGGCACATAAAGTTTGAGTTCCTTGCCTGAGGTCAGAAAATAGTGAGAGAAGAGCCAGTAATTATACACTCTAAGCAGACACAGAGCCTGAGCTTCCAACCAGCATCCTCTGACATATTCCAGATTACAGGTGAGCAGAGAAGCTGGCAAGCAATGTTTCCAGAGTGTGTCTTAGAGTTAGATGATTGTTGGTCAGGTAATGCAGTTCTAGTTGGACAGATGGACAAGAAGTGTGAGGTGTGACAGGTGGTTTTGGCCCCAAATCTGATGATGAGCACTGCAGGATTTGGAGGCCTGTGGCACAGGCAAGGGACCAAACAGGTCTGGAGAAGGGGCACAAGGTAGCAATCACAGGATAGAATAAGAGAATCCATATGAGTACACCAGGAGAAATGTCCAACTAGTGATGGGCCCCCTCTCTGCCTGAAAATCAGATTGCCCTGGAGCTTTCAGGTTGTGAGATTGACTAGTTCCAGGAGTGAGCTGTGGTGAGCTGTGGGAGTAGAGAAACAGCATCATTCGCTTCATGCTTCATGAAGGCACCTGCTCAGAGTGCAGAGTGCAGCCTTCCAGGGACACAGAGGAAGTCCTCCAGGGGATGGGTACGTTGGACTCCTGCACCTATCTCCATCATTAGTGTTTTCTCATTATTGGTGGGGCCTGCTACTAGGGAAACTTTTTTGCTTTTCATTTCTAAAGCTTTGAACAAGGTCTCTCAAAAAATATAGAAGACATTTTCCTGGTTTCCCATACTAAAGTTAGGTCTGTATTTCTCCTATATACAGATACAATCCATTCCCATTCTTCTACTTGTTATAATGTTGGTGACTAAAAGCAAATAGCTCCATGACACTGAAATGTAAAATCTAATCAATCTCCAAATAAAAGAGGACCTGACTTCTTCAGTGTTTCTTATGATGAATTTTATTTCAGCAATAACATAAATAATGATAATGTCAGGTGGTAACCCAAACGATTAAAAAAAAAATCTTTCTGAATTCATGCTGATTTAAATAAATGATTGAAAAAATAAATAAATGAGGGAGAGAGGACAGCTGTTCATTATGAGGATGAAAGTGAAAAATCTGGTTGAGTCTGAGTAATAGATCTAAAATGAAATCAAATTAACTAGTAGGTACCCGAAGCTAAGCTATTCCATATTTTTGGCTAGGAATTTTGCTTCACTGTAAAAAGTAGTTGGAGTACTTAAAAATAACTCACTGTGTTACACTCTACTTAGCATAATAGGAAATTTCATTTTTCTCGAAATATGCTCAGGGAAAAATGCTATACATGTATTTATACTATATTTCCCTTTTATTGTTATATATTTTTGTATCAACTATTACACAGTGCTGTGTGTAACAAACTGTATATTTGTTTGAGTGACTTCTCTAGCTTGTTGGCTAAAATTATCAGATGTTGAGTCCCTATGTTCTGTTTTCCATATTCTATATGCTTAACAGATACCCAAGTTTGTCTTCTCACTAAGCCATTGTATAATAAAATTTCATATATTCTTTCACAAAATTTGAATATTGTATTGTTGTTGTTGTTTAGCTGCTAAGCATGTCTAATTCTTTTTGATCCCACGGACTGTAGCCTGCCAGGTTCCTCTGTCCATGGGATTTCCCAGCAAGAATACAGGAGTGGGTTGCCCTTTCTTTCTCCAGGGGATCTTCCTGATCTAGGGATCAAACCCAAGTCTCCTGCATCTCCTGCACTGGCAGGCGGATTCTTTACCACTTTAAAGAATTCTTTACCGCTTCCACTAGGGAAGCCCAAATATTATATACACTATTTAAATCTTTGAGAACTTTCCCTTATCTTTAAAAAATACAGAGCTATATCATCAATTCATGGAGAAGGCAATGGCACCCCACTTCAGTACTCTTGCCTGGAAAATCCCATGGATGGGGGAGCCTGGTAGGCTGCAGTCCATGGGGTCGCAAACAGTCAGACACGACTGAGCGACTTCACTTTCACTTTTCACTTTCATGCATTGGAGAAGGAAATGGCAACTCACTCCAGTGTTCTTGCCTGGAGAATCCCAGGGACGGGGGAGCCTGGTGGGCTGCCGTCTATGGGGTCACACAGAGTCGGACACGACTGAAGTGACTTAGCAGCATCATCAATTCAACAAAATTTTAAATAAGTTTATTTCCATTTGTAGCCATTACAAACAGATAATGTCTTAGTGAGCCTTGTAACATTTTGTGCTCGTTTCTTATTATTTTCAGAGCATACAGTCAAGAAAAACAATTTCTTGATAATAAATAATGTTTCCTAATGTATTCAAAGTTACTCATCAGACAGAGAGTGCTTTAGGAGAGTGTTTATTTTACTGTCCATGACAAATAGTGCTGTTAGTGTCTTTACATTCATTAAATCTTTTGGCCCTGAATTCTATCTCATGGTTATGTAGTGAGTTTTAGTATATACATTATTTCCTGGCATTCTTACTTGTCTCTTCCTTGGGGAAGGGCATATTTGTATTCTTTGAGCTGTTTATGGATAGGATGTTTGTTTTTATGGGTAGTTTGGAGTACACTGTGCAACAGAGATACTAGGACTTTGTTAATTTCCACAGTACTTCCCTTTAATTTTCATTTCTGCATGTGATGTTGGTTTTGGTTCAGCATAGTATTCTGAGGTGGATTTCTCTTCCTGTCCTTAGACATTATGACACCGCTGAACTTGTAAAGTCATAGATCTGTGTAGCAGAAGTATTTTATGTGCAGTTTTTGTCTCTGGAATGCATAGTTCACAGAGATTGCTTTCTTTTACAGTTGTCTAAGTCATGTTTATAAAACCACATATCCCCAGTGTGCATGCAACTGTGTGCCCTTTCCTTCTCTGAAAGTGAAAGTCACTCAGTTGTGTTCGACTCTCTGCGACCCCATGGACTATACAGTCCATTGAATTCTCCAGCCAGAACACTGGAGTGGGTAGCCTTTCCCTTCTCCAGGGGATCTTCCCAACCCAGGGATAGAATCTAGATCTTCCACATTACAGGCAGATTCTTCACCAGCTGAGCTCCCAGGTAGGCCTAAGAATACTGGAGTGGGTATCCTATCCCTTCTGTAGTGGATCTTCACAGCCCAGGAATCTGAACTGGGATCTCCTGCATTGCAGGTGGATTCTTTACCAGCTGAGCTACCAGGGAAACCCTCTCCTTCTCTAAATCATATTTTTAAATGAGTACTGTAGATATCTTTAAAAGAATCAAGCCTGAGATTAGAATTATGCAGTCCCATGTCATAGGGGTGTTGCTGCTGCTGCTACTGCTAAGTTGCTTTAGTCGTGTCCGACTCTGTGTGACCCCATAGATGGCAGCCCACCAGGCTCCCCTGCCCCTGGGCTTCTCCAGGCAAGAATGCTGGAGTGGGTTGCCATTTCCTTCTCCAATGCATGAAAGTGAAAAGTGAAAGTGAAGTCGCTCAGTCGTGTCCAACTCTAGGCGTAGGTACCTCCTTTCCTTTCCTTTTTCACTTCCTTCTTTCTTTCTTTTTTTCTTTCCTCACTCCATCCTCCCTTCCTTCTCTCTCTCTCTTTCCTTCTCCCTCTCTTTCCTCCCTCCCTCTCAAACCAAAAATAATATAAGGCACTTTATTGTAAGAAAGCTCCCTTTGGCCTCAAGAGGATAAGGGGAATAGCTCCAAGGTGATAATGACTTGCTCTTAATAGAGACAAAAACTTTGCCAGCACTTTAGAAAGATGAACTCATTTACTCAGAATATTTGATTAGTCACTGTAGAAGTCACATTTAATTGATGGTTTACTGTGATTTGGGGCTTTCCAGATGGCTCAGTGGTAAAGAATTTGCCTGCAGTGCAGGAGATGTGGGTTCGATCTCTAGGTCAGGAAGAACCCTCGGAGAAGGAAATGGCAATGCACTCCAGTATGCTTGCATGGGAAATCCCATGGACAGAGAAGCCTGGCAGGATACAGTCCATGGGACCGCAAAAGAGTCAGACACAACTTAGCAACCAAACAACAGCAAGAACAAATACTGTGGTTTGTTAGCACATGAAAAAAATTGAATGTCATCTGAAGCTTACATTTGAGTTATCTGAGCTACTCTACCTCTTTCTCCAGGTAATAACAATGTAAACGTTGGCATTGTGTGGATAATAACTCACCATATTGTAAAAATTGTTGAGTAACTTTGGCAATGCTCAATCTTTTTCATTTTCTCAAAACCTCTAGCTCTGGAAAAATTTGTGTCAATGGAGTCTTTTTTCTTTTTAGCTTTTATTAAAGTAGAGTTGATATACAATGTTGTGTTAGTTAGGTGTGCAACAAAGTGAATCAGTTATACATATAAATATATCCACGCTTTTTAAGATTTTTTCCCCATATAGGTCATTATAGGGAGAAGGAAATGGCAACCCACTCCAGTGTTCTTGCCTGGAGAATCCCAGGGATGGCGGAGCCCAATGGGCTGCCGTCTGTGGGGTCGCACAGAGTCGGACACGACTGAAGCGACTCAGCAGCAGCAGCAGCAGGTCATTATAGAGTATTGAGTAGAGTTTCCTATGCTATAAGGGGACTAACACATAGTATTATTAGTTTTTAGTTGTCTAGTGTATGTATCAGTTTAGTTCAATTGCTCAGTCGTGTCTGACTCTTTGTGACCCCATGAATCTCAGCACGCCAGGCCTCCCTGTCCATTTCCACTGTTTCCCCATCTATTTCCCATGAAGACCAGATGCCATGATCTTCGTTTTCTGAATGTTGAGCTTTAAGCCAACTTTTTCACTTTCATCAAGAGGCTTTTTAGCTCCTCTTCACTTTCTGCCATAAGGGTGGTGTCATCTGCATATCTGAGGTTATTGATATTTCTCCCGGCAATCTTGATTTCAGCTTGTGCTTCTTCCAGCCCAGCATTTCTCATGATGTACTCTGCATATAAGTTAAATAAGCAGGGTGACAATAGACAGCCTTGACGTACTCCTTTTCCTATTTGGAAGCAGTCTGTTGTTCCATGTCCAGTTCTAACTGATGTTTCCCGACCTGCATATAGGTTTATCAAGAGGCAGGTCAGGTGGTCTGATATTCCCATCTCTTTCAGAATTGTCCACAGTTTATTGTGATCCACATAGTCAAAGGCTTTGGCATAGTCAATAAAGCAGAAACAGATGTTTTTCTGGAACTCTCTTGCTAGTTTATGTATAGTAGTGTGTATATGTCATCCCAGTCTCCCAGGTTATCCCTCTTGCTTCCCCTTTGGTAACCATAAGTTTGCTTTCTGCATCTGTGACTCTGTTTCGGTTTCATAGATAAGTTCATTTGTACCATATTTTTAGATTCCACACATAAGGGATATCATGTGATGTTTGTCCTTTTCTGTCTGACTTACTTCATTCAATATGACAATCTCTAGGTCCAACTCTAATAGGATTTGTAGATTTAAGTCCCTTTTTATATGACTTGTACCCCTGCTATTCCCCATTCTTTGTTCTGATTTTGAATATAGACATTCCAATGAGTTCATTTTTATTTTTGCTAAGGTTCACATTATAATTTGATGATAAATACAGCAAGGGGAATTCTGAATTCTCTCGCTGCTGCTGCCTGTGTGAATTGTTAGAGCAACCTCAGACAGCAATTTGACAGGAGACAGTCAAGGTGGAGAAGTATGTTCCAGAAAATCCCAGAAATTTCACTTCTAATAGCATAACCTAGATATATGTGTATGTACAAATGAATCACTTTGCTGTGCACCCAAAACTAATACAACATTGTAAATCAGCTATAAAATAAAATGAAAATTAAATTTAAAAATAACCAAAAGGGATGTACAGACATTCATTGCAATATCTTTGCTATAGGTAAAATATTGAGGTTACATGAATATGAATTAGTTGGGGAAAAATAAATAAATCATGATATGTTTATTGGTAATTTTGTGCAATAAATAAACTAGATCTTCATATGTTGACATGGGCACATAGGAAACATGTAAAATAAGAAAGCAGGCTTTAGACTGACACATTTAGCATGATTCAATACATGTAAAACCTGAAGGAAATAGGGCAAGATGTGACATTAGTCAAATTTGTTATTAGTTAAATAAATATGGCTGTTTATCTTATTTTCTTAAATTTTTCAGTTTTTTATATTTAATAATCATTAAGGTATCAATTGCATATAAATTGCTTTCTAAATTAATTCCTATATGTTCAATCATCTTATTTAACTACTGATTTATTATAGCATTTAAGTAATTTTAAAATGTGTGCTGATTACATGCCTTACCATATTTAGAGAAACAGAAATGAAGTAGAGATTGAAGAGTCTGGGAGAAGCTGAATAGAGAAGGTGTAACACTGTAGAGTGGGAAAGATTGCAGAGTTCCCATGCAAAAAGAATATTGCTGTAAAAGAGGAGAGTTATTAAGGAACAAATCACCATGGAAACTTTGTGGGACAGAGAAAGAGCTGTCCTGGATTAAAAGGACCAGAAAGAATTAAAAAAAAAAAAAAAAGATGCTGACTATGTAAGATGGACAGCTTGCAAAGGGTGATGGGAAGTTGCAAACAGTAAAACCATTTGAGGTGAGAGGAGTGGTCACACTATGACATGTTGTCATATAGCAAATGGTTGAGAGGAGGTATGGAATTCCAGGAGAGTATTTGATTTTCTGGTTTCATCACTGAAGGCCTCATTTATGACAGAGACACGAGAGAAAATGAGAAAGGAGAGAAAATGTCCAAGGAGAACAAACAGGATTTTGTGATTAAAGGTGGAATACACACTCAGCAGAAACAGCATTGTCGGAAATTCAGACACAGCAAAATCTAGACCTCCAGTCAATAAATAGTACTTAGTAACGGTTTAGTGGCCAAAGAACAGCTCGAGAACCGAGAGCTTTACAAGAAATAACCTGGTTTCATTTTCGCTTGTGAGATGAGCTAGATTCCATTTTGCTTAAGTGGCTTTAATGGTTTTGTCTGCTCTGGAAATTCTCAAATTTGTTTAGAATCTTTTTTAAGGTTTTAAAAAATGCAGATCATTTTCTTAAAGTCTTTATTGAATTTGTTGCAATATTGCTTCTGTTTAATGTTTTAGTTTTTTGGCTGTGAGGCATGTGGGATCTTAGGTCTCTGACCAAGGAACCAACCCACACCCATTCATTGGAAGGTGAAGTATTAACCACTGGACCACCAGGGAAATCCCCATTTTGTATTGAATTTTTAACAGTGTTCATGCTCACAGCATTAAAGAGTCTTCATGACAGCCAGGAATTGTTGCCAATGTGCCCCAGACACTCTGCTCTGAGGACATGTGCTGACACGTGAGGCAGTGGTGGCCTCCAGTTTTGGGGCTTCTCTAGCTTTTATTCCTTGCTGATCACGGGGTTTCTCAGGGTTTGTAACCAGCTCTTAGCTCCAGGGCAGCTCAATAAACACCCCCAACAATGCAGGTGCATGTGTTTCCCATGACCCACAGTGCTTGGCCTAGTTTTCAGTTATCTTGGTATTTTGCTGGAAGTTTTAACTTTTGTTTTAGCTTCAAAGGAATCATTAACAAAGAAACCACTCATTATATACAAATAAGTAATTTCAATATTTAATAGAGAGTTATCTAACTTGTTTTCAATATACAATCATTAAAAGAAAAGAGAGAAACAGTAGAGGAGAGTAACAGCATAAACATTACCTAATGGGGGCCAACTAACATCCAGATTTAAACAGCGCTGGGACTTCCCGGCATAACAGCAATCTGGAGTCCACACTGAGAAAAGGTCTTAGGCAGTGTATCCACCCCACTGGTGGGACTTCAAAATTGCAATTTTGGGGGTTCCCACTTAGAATCCCAGGCCACAGATGGATATCATCATCAGTTTGCAAGCAAATTGCAGCTCTGATTTCACGTTAATATTTTTTATAATGCAGTTTGTTTTATCTTGCTAGTTGTAGGATTTTGTTAAGACCCAAGCTTGGTTGGCCAGGCCTCCTCTAGAGGCTCAAGAATTCCAAGACCCACCCCCTATCTTATCTATATTGTCATTCATCTTGCTGGTAATAACTGGTGTACTTGCTATCAGGCACACAGTCAGGACAGTGTCCAGGCAGGTCAGAAGCAAGGTCAAAGGCCTGCTCTGCTTTCTTGGCTCTGAAGCCTGGACCAGGCTGCTTCCATTTAACGTCCCTAATACTTGGCTCTGAGACAGGTTGAGTCCCATAAATCCCTTGAATTTTCAAGGTAGTTAATCCTTGAGGCTGGGGGGAGAGGCCACAGAACCAATCCTTTATTCTCCCTTCCATCTCCTTGCTACGCATCCCCCAGGCATTGCTTGTCATTCTTATTAGTAATTTCTATAATAGTCAACCCATAGAAGCAGGCTAACTAAAACACTGATGACTGTCAGGACTTGCAGCTTCCAGTGAAATGTAGGAATTCGCTTTCAAAACATGCTAATGATGACCACAGGTCTCACTATTTTTTTATATTCTTTAACCACTTGGATTATTCATTTCCTTCCTTAATCCATTATTTTTTGCACCTTCCAATAGCTTTTATAGAGAAATTCAACTGCATATGGTTACTCTCCCAAACTTAAATTTACTTCTTTCTCTGGCCAATTAATCTCATGAGCTCTGATATCGGTGGGGAGTTTTAGGTTAATTCCTGAAAACTTACGTTTATCCTGAGATTATAGTTTACTTAAGTTTCATTTATTTTAAGGTTTACAAGTAAATCATAAATCTTCTATTATGATATATAGCTGCTGTGGAGAGCTTCAAATATACTTTATATAACACATCTCAGTTAACAGAAGGGCTTCCATGGTGGCTTAGCAGGTAAAGAATCTGCCTGCCACTTCAGGAGACTCTGGTTTGATCCCTGGGTCTGGAAGATCCCCTGGAGAAGGAAATGGAAACTCACTCTAGTATGCTTGCCAGGGAAATCCCATGGGCAGAGGAGGCTTGTCTATGGATTCCAAGTGGTGTCCATGGTGTCCAAGAGTCGGACACCACTTAGTGACTAAATTACAACTCAGTTAATACTATAGTGTTATGTCTCAAACTTTCCCAGAAAGATCTCTTTTTATACAAAATGCACTTCCAGTGAACAAAGGAGTTACTGGAAGCCAGTGGTCACTAAATTTCAGTCCATCTGGACTGGGGGAGCATTCCATACCTTAATCTTTAAGAAACAGATTTTCAATGACACAGGATTCCAGGTATCATTTTGACACACTGACATTCTTCCTTCTGACTCATTCAATGTACTGTGGGGAAGGTTCTTTGGTAACTCAGAGTGCTCTTGCCAGAAAATTATTGTCACACTGTAGTCTGTGTATAGTCATGCTACAAATGCATCTCTCTATTCAGAGTCTCCATCATCCCTCACCACTGTACTTTGAAAAAATAATTAATACACTTTATTTTTTTGAGCAGTTTTAGGTTGACAGAAAAATTGAGTAAAAAGTAGGGAATTCCCATACACCCATTACTCTACCACCTCTGGTTTACCCTAATACTGATATTTTGCATTAATATGTACATATGCTACAATTGATATCCCTATGTTGGTATATTATTATTAACACAAGTTCATAGGTTACTTGAGAGATCACCTTTTTTTTTAACATTCTCTAAATTTTGACAAATGTCTAATGTGTCCACCACTACAGTATCATGCAGGATATTTTCACTGTCCTAAAAATCTTCTGGGTGTTGCTTCCTTTCCTTCCCTGAGTCCTGTAAACCATTGATTTTTCTTCTTACAGTTTTGTCTTTTTCCAGAATGCCATATAGTTGGAACCATACAATATGTTGTCTTTTCAGATTTGTTTCTTTCACTTAGCAATGTGCGTTTAAGGATCTGCTATGTCTTTTTCATGGCTTGGTAGCTTATTTCTTTTTACGTTGTTGTACTTTCAACACAATAGGTTTTATTGTAATCAAGACATTAATGAAAGATATAAGCCCTTTCCCAGCATGGTTGGAAAGTACAATGTTCCACTGGTTTAGAGATATGAATAGTGTATCATGTCTACACATAATCCTCTCAGGCATCCTCCAGTCATGCCAGGACCACTTGGCTCAACACACCAAATTCTATTTCCCAGGTACCTACTCTACTTTGGCCACCTCATGCGAAGAGTTGACTCATTGGAAAAGACTCTGATGCTGGGAGGGATTGGGGGCAGGAGGAGAAGGGGACGACCGAGGATGAGATGGCTGGATGGCATCACTGACTCGATGGATGTGAGTCTGAGTGATCTCCGAGAGATGGTGATGAACAGGGAGGCCTGGTGTGCTACGATTCATGAGGTCGCAAAGAGTCGGACACGACTGAGTGACTGAACTGAACTGAACTTCTAAGCTCAACATGCAGAAAACGAAGATCATGGCATCTGGTCCCATCACTTCATGGGAAATAGATGGAGAAACAGTGGAAACAGTGTCAGACTTTATTTTTTGCGGCTCCAAAATCACTGCAGATGGTGACTGCAGCCATGAAATTAAAAGACGCTTACTCCTTGGAAGAAAAGTTATGACCAACCTAGATGGTATATTCAAAAGCAAAGACTACTTTGCTGACTAAGGTCCATCTAGTCAAGGCTATGGTTTTTCCTGTGGTCATGTATGGATGTGAGAGTTGGACTGTGAAGAAGGCTGAGCACCGAAGAATTGATGATTTTGAACTGTGGTGTTGGAGAAGACTCTTGAGAGTCCCTTGGACTGCAAGGAGATCCAACCAGTCCATTCTGAAGGAGATCAGCCCTGGGATTTCTTTGGAAGGAATGATGCTAAAGCTGAAACTCCAGTACTTTGGCCACCTCATGCGAAGAGTTGACTCATTGGAAAAGACTCTGATGCTGGGAGGGATTGGGGGCAGGAGAAGGGGACGACCGAGGATGAGATGGCTGGATGGCATCACGGACTCGATGGACGTGAGTCTGAGTGAACTCCGGGAGATGGTGATGAACAAAGAGGCCTGGTGTGATGTGATTCATGGGGTCGCAAACAGTCGGACACAACTGAGCGACTGAACTGAACTGAACTGAACTCTTTTAGGATGTTGAGATTGATATTATCTAAGCCAGTGGTGACACTTCTACTTGTTATATTTTATGCATGTACATGAATAGTACCCTCCAGAGGTTGTGAGTTCAAATATTCAGCTTCTATGTGCAATTATTTCTGAAGATTCTTTGGGTGACTCATCGGTGGCTTATGGCTGTGTAAAAGCATCTGTGTGATAAGCATGACTTGAAAAATAAAACCCAGTGATGATTTCAACCTGCTCTTCATTCAGGCAGGTCATCAGGGGGTGCTGATGATACCTCTTCTGCTATGAATTCAAGTAGTTTTTTGGGTTAATTTTATAAATAGGCTTAAGGTCACTTTTCCATCTTAGAGGAAAAACAAATCCAGGGATCTTTTCCCCATGGGTCATGAACTACTGCTGCTCCTGAGAGAATTAAGAACATTAATTCTTTCATGCAAGCCCTCTCTCAGGGAAAGTATGACAGCATCCTTCCTGATGTTATTTGTATCCACAAGCTCCTTTCCCATCTCCCCAGTTTCTCTTTGTCTGTTGTTGACCTGTTTTAACTCAGATTTGGTTTTATAGATTCAGTCAGACTACTCACAGTCAGGCAAGTAGCAGAAATCTCCTTTCTGGAATGTTCCCTTTTGTCCAGTCCTAAGAAGCACCTTCCAAAGGCAAAGGCTCTGGAACCATTGTGGCCATGAGCAGGGGGCCAGCATCCTGGTCAGTCCTGGGCGAGCCGCACAGTGTGCATTTCTCTGTTCTCCTAGGGATATTTATAGTTTCAGAGGAATTGACATTGTGGTGTCAATTGTTTGCACAGTGATGCTCCCCTCCTCCAGGACACACAAGTGCAACCCTTGATGAGCGGTGACTAGATCCAGGAAAATAAGGAAAGTATTTTGAGATGAGAAGTCAGTGTGTGATCATAGCATCTTCAGCCTTCATTCTCATCCCTGTTCTCTTTGGAAAGAAACCTTCTCAAAGATGCTCCTCCTCCACTGTCCCTCATAGTGTCAGCTCAGCTCGTCAAGACTCTATCACAGTCTCTGCATCTTTGAGTAAAAGTGTTTCGAGTCCAGTTTGAAGGTGGTAGGAAATTTCCTAAGACCAGACACCATTAAGCTTTTAACTGTTTTGATGTGCTGACAGCATTGACGTGTCACTTTGGTCCATGAAATGTAGTGGGTAGAATCAAACAGAAGCACAATCTGTTGCATCAAACCCTTAATGATGAGACTGGCTTCAGTCAAAGGGTAATACAGCCCAGGATAGAAATCATACCTATTCCTGTGAGAACCACTTTGAAGCCACCAGGGTTAGTGGTAAGGATTTTAACAATCTACATGCTAGTGTTTGTCCTTAAGCCTCTTACCCAAAGCCTTTGAAAGCAGTTCCTTTCCTCTCAGTCTTCTGGACTGTGCCTGACCACATGGGAAAGGAATACCCCATCTTCCTACCTATTATTACGTAGCTGGGACATCTCTGTGCTCATTTACATTCATTTGCCAATTAACCAGCTCCAGGGCCAGAACAAGCAAGCCTCAGCCTTCACATCCCACATTCCCTCTGAGTCAGCCATGGGGTTTTCCAGGCGGGCATCTCATAAGCTGCTCTGATTCTCCTTCAGAATTCTGACAGAGATTTGCAAAATTGCCTTCCTCACTGACAGAAATTCCTAATCGTCCAATTATTTTGGGCCCATTTGACTGGCCACACATATCTATAAATATCCAAGTATTATTCCGGAGTGGGAATCCCAAGGGTCACTCTCCCCAATGAGCCTTCTGTTTTCCCATTGTGTGGACTCACTTTTACCTTCTGCAACCAAAGTGTTACCCTCTAAGTGTGAAGGGAGGCTGGTTTCCAAACTGACTTTCAGTTAAGAGTTTTCCATCAGTACCTCAGGCAGCTTGCTTTGAGATAGTAGAGAGGGGACTGTCACGTTTAGGGCATAGAGCAATAGGAGCTGGCCATTGAGGAGATTTTGTTTACTGGCTTTATTTTTCACTTGTAATATTTACTTGTTGGGTCTCAGAATATTAAGTTCTGTGCATCATTTTTATACACCATGTTCATTTTTTAATTTTCATTTTTAATTTGACTTTTGTTGGCGAATATTTGCTTTAGAATATTGTGCTAGTTTCTACTGCACAGCAAAGTGAATCAGCTATACATATGCGTATACCTCCTCTCTTTTGGATTTCCTCCCCATTTAGGTTATGACAGAGCGCTGATAGCAGTTCCCTGAAATTAGTTATCTATTTTATACACAGTATCAGTAGTGTGTATATGTTAGTCCCAATCTCCCAATTCATCCCACTCTATCCCCTTACCTGTCTGGGTGTCCATGTTTGTTCTCTATAACTGTGTCTCTATTTCTGTTTTGCAAAAAACATCATCTATACCATTTTTACATTTCATATATGTGCAATAATATATTTGTTTTTCTCTTTATGACTTATTTAACTCTATATGAGAGTCCCTTGGACTGCAAGGAGATCCAACCAGTCCATTCTGAAGGAGATCAGCCCTGGGATTTCTTTGGAAGGAATGATGCTAAAGCTGAAACTCCAGGACTTTGGCCACCTCATGCAAAGAGTTGACTCATTGGAAAAGACTCTGATGCTGGGAGGGATTAGGGGCAGGAGGAGAAGGGGACGACAGAGGATGAGATGGCTGGATGGCATCACGGACTCGATGGACGTGAGTCTGAGTGAACTCTGGGAGTTGGTGATGGACAGGGAGGCCTGGCATGCTGCAATTCATGGGGTTGCAAAGAGTCGGACACGACTGAGTGACTGAACTGAACTGAACAGTCATATATATATCCATTCACATCTCTGCAAATAGCACAACTTTGTTCTTTTTATGGTTGAATACTATTCCATTGTATATATGTAGCTTCTTTATCCATTCCTCTGTTGATGGAAAGCTAAGTTGCTTCCATGTCCTGGCTATTGTAAATGGTGATGCAGTGAACACTGGGTGCATGTATCTGAATTGTGGTTTTCTCTGTGTATATGCCCAGGAATGGGATTGCTAAATCATATGCAATGTGGGCTCTAGTTTTATTTTTTTAAGGAACCTCCATACTGACTTTAAATGCACAGCTACAAACTGGTTTTGGATGCAATGTTCTTCTTCCCTTCCCTCCATGTGCTCCAGAGTGGACATCAAATGCGCTCCCTGAGTATCATTTCCATTGCATCAGTGACTCTGCTGAGTTGCTCTGTCTTTATTGAAAAGTCCTTCTGATACTGCAGTTATGAGGGGACTTAGATGTCTCAGTGGCAGGATATATCTTCAGCAAAACCTGGTAACACATGAACAATTGACTCCTGAAAGAATTCTAAGCAGTTGCTGCATCTGGTGATTGACAGTCTTAAATTTTCAGTATTTTATGCTGAGATTTGATATTAAATTTCTACCAAAGACTCTAATCTGCATATATCCATTTTCTGATACTTCCAAAGAGATTCTGGCTTTAATTAAAGTTACAGTAGTCACTGTGGATGGAAATCGGGCAATTCTAGAGGTTCTCAAATCAAAATGGAGCAAAAGGTGAAACTGACTTATTTAAGTGATAAGCCTCTAGTGGCAAAGCCCTGATATAAATGCATCATTAGAGGGCTTTTTCTTTCTTGCTCCCCAACCCACAGTTTCCTGTTCACCCTAATGCCTTCCACTGCAGCAGCATTGCAGCCTCCAAGCTGTCCTTTCAGCTTTAGGATATTGCCTTCTGCAGCTTCAGCTTTCTTTATGGCTTCATTCTTTCTTAAGAGGAGGTTTGTATTAAGGACTCAAACCTTTATCCACATCCACCATCACTCTCTTCAGTGTTGTATCACTTGAGGGTGACCCATTACTGGCTGTCATGTCACAAACATGGGTTTGCTTGTTTCCACAATATTTAAAATGCTTCAGAAGGACTAGCCCTTTTTTTTGGGGGGGTGGGGGGTGGGGGGCAAGGGGTAGAGTTGCAATTTTGACTTTCAAAGCAAAAAATCTCTGTGTGGCTACCTTCATCAATCCCCAAAGAAGTAACACTCATAAATGAATACTCATCTCAAGGACTCTTCTCCATTTCATTCTCTTCTTCATTCCATTGCATTTACTCTCTGACTATTTGCCCTTGATTATTTAAGCAAAGAAATGAAGAAAACAGATTCTCAGATGGGTGATGGTATCTTTCAGCCACATGGTCCAACTCTTACCTGGCCTGTCTGTTACCATGTGCTGTTTATTTATTTTTGAAAATTTTAATTTAGTTAGTTAGTTACTTTTGCTATGCTGGAACTTCGCTGCTGCTGGGGCTTTTCTCTAGTTGCAGCAAACAGGGCTTACTCTCCAGGTGCAGTGAGCAGGCTTCTCATTGCAGTAGCTTTTGCTGCAGAGTATGGTGTCTAGGGTGTGCAGGCTTTAGCAGCTGTGGTTCTAGAGCTCAGTAGTTGCAACTCCCGAGCTCTGGAGCACAGGCTCAATTGCTGTGGTGCACTGGCTTAGTTGCTACACAGTATGTGGGAATTTCTCCGACCAGGGATCAAACCCGCGTCTTCTGCCTTGGCAGGCAGATTCTTTACCATGGGCGCTCCAGGGGTGGCCCCCCGCACCCCCCGACACATGCTGTTTAGATGGTGCGTTTAGTAGCAGAGTCACAAAGAGAAGAGTAGACTAACTGCCTGAGGGATGATGACAGTACAGCAAATCTTGAATTGCCTCCCGAGGTTAAAGAAGCATACACAGATATTAGAGATAAACACTGTGTTCTCCCAATATACTACAAATTTACTTTCACATAGATTTATTGTAAGTATCCACCTGTACAGGAAATAGACATAGATACTGTCCCTCCAAAAATCAGTTATACAATAGGACTTTCCAGACAAAAGAAAAGAAATCATGTTGAACTTTCCCCAAAATAAAATCTCTCAGAAATTTTATAAAGCACAAATTACATGTGCTGTTTCCTGAATAAAGAAGTATCTTGTCTCCTCAAATATAGAGTATCTATCATGTCTAACTTATTTAGTTAATCATATTTAAACATATTTAGTTAATCTATTGCACAAGCTTTCAATCATTAATAAATATTTCTGAAATGCCTACTATATAATCTCTACTGTTCTGGGTACTGGGAATTAATCATTTAATTCCATGGTGGGAAAAAACCCAAGACAGTGCCTGTTTCTTTTTTTAAAATATAAATCAATATGTATGTGTAATTAAAGACACAGACAGAGATGAAGTATGTATAAAAAGATAGATATCTCCAGGACTATAACATAAAGTTACAGAGCAGTGAATAATCCGTGAGTAAATCTGAAGGTATCGTGAAGAGAAGAACAAATGCTTTTGTCCTAAGTGGACATCAGCATACCTCGATGCTGTCTTTATTCCCCAGGTGATTCTGAGGTGCAGGAGCGCCCTGGGCCATTTCAGGGATCTTCAGCAAGAACAAAATGCATATCCAGTAGAAATTGGTGAATATATACTCAATAATTTCTATAATTGTAATCACACTGGCCCCACAAAATAGGCCCAGCTGACCACCAACATCTGCTGTAATAAAGCCAATAAAGAAGGTGAATAAATCATGCTTATCCCATAAAAAGCAAATTAAACATTACTAGATTTTAAATTATTTGAAGCTCAAAAGTTAATAATAGCTAATATATAAATATGAGCTAATGGTATTAAGTTTAGCATAAATAATGCAGTAGCAATAAACAATACCTTAGAGTAACATTCACATAATTATCTCAAAAAATGGAGTGAAAGAGAACATAAATTCTATTTCCAAAAATACAACTCAAGGACTTTGGAGGGTATTAAATCTCAGCAAATTCATAAAACATCCTAGACAATCACACATTCATTTCTAAGTGGAGAACAGAATGGAGAACAGAAATTGGACACCAGGACAGCCTTACTAGTTAATGATACTTTCCAGAAACAGATTTCCAAGCAGTTTATGACCTCAAGTGTCCAAACAATTTCTTTGTAAGCATTTGCAGTATTTCATTGAACTAAGATGTATGAACACAGTACTGCCTTCTTTTTAACAAGTTTTTCAGCATCTATAAGTCTTTATTGTTTGTGCTTTTTTTGTGGTAAAATGTATATAGAATAAAATTAGCCATGTTAGTCAGTTTTAAGTGTACAATTCTGTGGCATTAAGTATATTCCCATTGTCATAAAATCATCACCAGCGTCTGTCTCCAGAACTTTCTCATCTTCCCCAGCAGAAACTCTGTCCTCATTAAATACTGACTCATCACTGCCCCCTTCCCCAGTCCCTTGCATCCACCACCCTATTTTTCGTCTCTGAATCTGACTCCTCAAGCACTGCCTTTGTAAATAGATTCCATTACTAATCTTTTCCTCTTTGCCCTGAGCCCATTCTTAGGACAATGTTATTTTTTGTAAGGCCTGGTGATGGATTGAGTATGAAAGTGAAAGTTGCTCAGTCCTATCTGACTCTATGTGACCCCATAGACTATACAGTCCATAGAATTCTCCAGGCCGTAACACTGGAGTAGGTAGCCATTGACTTCTCCAGGGGATCTTCCCAACCCAGGAATCGAACCCAGGACTCCCACATTGTAGGTGGATTCTTTACCAGCTGAGCTACCAGGGAAGCCCATCCAAGAGCATTGAGGATTCTGCATTGTGTTGAGGAGATTGGCTTAGCCACCAGGGTTTCACCTTGGTCACTTAACCTGACTCTGATTCCTGTTCTGTCTGTTCCACAACCTCCTCTGAGTGACAGTGAGATCTGGAATTCAGCAGTTAAGTTTGCCAAGGACTGAATGATGGAGGAGCATGAACAGGTGGTGGTTGTAAGTTAAATGCAGATTTCACTTTTTCAGGTTCTTTGCAGCCCAGTCTGGGTGGAATTTGTTGCAGAGGTCAGTGACGCTGATATTCGACCCAGACGTGGGTTAGATACATCTGGGTGAAGGCAGATGCTGAGTGACCATGAGACCATGCACTGTGCCCTGTTCTGCACAGAGTCATGGCTGACTCTTTGCAACCCCATGGACTGCAGCCTGTCAGGTTCCTCTGTTGTCCACAGAGTTTTCCAGGCAAGAATATTGGAATGGGTTGCCATTTCCTTCTCCAGGGGATCTTTCGAACCCAGGGATGGAACTCATGTCTCTAGAGTCTCCTACATTGGCAGGCGATTCTTTACCACTGCACCACCTGGGAAGTCCATGAGCCCTGCCTTATTTGTGAGCACCCCGCTGCATTTGCTGGAGACATGTCCAGGGACTGGAAAGGTGTCAGATTTACATGACAAGTGAATGACAAGCACCATGGAATATTTTTCTCCATTGATAAGCTAAACCTTAGATATGAAAGGAAAGTAAACTGATAGAAATTTTAAAAAAATTGAGGAACAGACATTTCTACAAAGAAGACATGCAGATGGCTAACAAACACATGAGAAGTTGCTCAACATCACTCATTATCAGAGAAATGCAAATCAAAACCACAATGAGGTGCCATCTCATGCTGCTCAGAATGGCTGCCATCAAAAAGTCTACAAGCAATAAATGCTGGAGAGGGTGTGGAAAAAAGGGAAACCCTCTTACACTGTAGGTGGAAATGCAAACTAGTACAGCCACTATGGAGAACAGTATGGAGATTCCTTAAAAAACTGGAAATAGAACTGCCGTATGATGCAGCAACCCCATTACTGGGCAAACACAGCAAGGAAACCAGGATTGAAAGAGACACATGTACCCCAATGTTCATCGCAGCACTGTTTACAATAGCTAGGACATGGAAGCAACCTAGAAGTCCATCAGCAGATGAATGGATAAGAAAGCCATGGTGCATATTCACAATGGAATATTACTCAGCTATTAAAAAGAATGCATTTGAGTCAGTTCTAATGAGGTGGATGAAACCGGAGCCGATTATACAGAGTGAAGTCAGTCAGAAAGAAAAACACCAATACAGTATATTAATGCATATATCTGGAATTTAGAAAGATGGTAACTACGACCCTATATGCAAGACAACAAAAGAGGTACAGATATAAAGAAAACTTTTGGACTCTGTGGGAGAAGGTGAGGGTGGGATAATTTGAGAGAATAGCACTGAAACATGCATATTACCATATGTGACATAGATGACCAGTGCAAGTTCGATGCATGAAGTAGGCCACTCAAAGCCAGTGCACTGGGACAACCCAGAGGGATGGGATGGGGAGAGAAGGGGGTTGGGGGTTCAGGATGGGGCGACACATGCACACCCATGGCTGATTCAGGTCAATGTGTGTCAAAAACCACCACAAAATCTAAATTAATTAGCCTTCAGTTAAAATGAGTGAAGTTGCTCAGTCGTGTCCGACTTTTTGCGACCCTGTGAACTGTAGCCCACCAGGCTCCTCCGTCCTTGGGATTCTCCAGGCGAGAATACTGGAGTGGGTTGCCATTTCCTTCTCCAGGGGAACTTCCCGACCCAGGGATTGAACCCAGGTCTCCCACATTGCAGGCAGACGCTTTAACCTCTGAGCCACCATAGATAAACTAAAAAAAATTGAGGAACAGCTAGATAATACTTACCAAGTAACTCAGAGACACTCACTGCTTTTTGCTGCTGGGTTATCTTATAGTTTAAGTCACTATAGTTTATTTCAATATTCACAAGATTCTCCCTGGGGATAAAAAAGAGTTAATTGAGCTCAAGATTGTCAGCCCGATTTTTTTTTTTCAGCTTTTGAATTACTTTCTCTTTTTTGGTTACTCATATAAGCATTGCCCACACTCAAACATGTGCAATATAATTAAATCTATCTATCTTTGATATTTGCCAATTTTCAATCATATGAAAAGAGATCTATGGTTTCTGCTGATATTTTTGACTTTGTCATTTTGACCATGTACTTGAGGTAGGCGGGCAAGCATATTTTACCAAACAGTTAGGTATCTTATTTGTACCTTTAAAATATTTAGACCTAAGGTATGTTGCCCTCTTTATAGCATCAAACCTTGCTTCTATCACCAGTCACATCTACAACTGGGTGTGGTTTTTGCTTTAACTCTGTCTCTTCATTATTTCTGGGATTATTTCTCCACTGATCTCCAGTAACATATTGGGCACCTACCAACCTGGCAAGTTCATCTTTCAGTGTCCCATCGTTTTGCCTTTTCATACTGTTCATGGGGTTCTCAAAGCAAGAATCCTGAAGTTGTTTGCCATTCCCTTCTCCAGTGGACCACATTCGAAATCAGATTGATTGTATTCTTTGTACCCAAAGATGGAGAAGCTCTATACAGTCAGCAAAAATAAGACCGGGAACTGACTGTGGCTCAGATCATGAACTCCTTATTGCCAAATTCAGACTTGCCAAATTGAAGAAAGTAGGGAAACCACTAGACCATTCAGAAATGACCTATATCATATCCCATATGATTACACAGTGGAAGTGAGAAATGGATTTAAGGGACTAGATCTAATAGACAGAGTGCCTGATGAACTATGGATGGAGTTTTGTGAAATTGTACAGGAGACAGGGATCAAGACCATCCCAAAGAAAAAGAAATGCAAAAAAGCAAAATGGCTGTCTGAGGAGGCCTTACAAATAACTGTGAAAAAAAGAGAAGCGAAAAGCTAAGGAGAAAAGGAAAGATATTCCCATTTGAACGCAGAGTTCCAAAGAATAGCAAGGAGAGGTAAGAAAGCCTTCTTCAGTGATCAATGCAAAGAAATAGAGGAAAACAATAGAATGGGAAAGACTAGAGATCACCTTGAGAAAATTAGAGATACCAAGGGACCATTTCATGCAAAGATGGGCTCAATAAAGGACAGAAATTGTATGGACCTAACAGAAGTAAAATATATTAACAAGAGGTGGCAAGAATACACAGAAGAATTATACAAAAAGTTATTCACAACCCAGTTAATCATGATGGCATGATCACTCACCTAGAGCCAGGCATCCTGGAATGTGAAGTCAAGTTGGCCTGAGGAAGCATCACTACGAACAAAGCTAGTGGAGGTGATGGAATTCCACTTAAGCTATTTCAAATCTTAAAAGATGATGCTGTGAAAGTGCTGCACTCAATATGCCAGCAAATTTGGGAAACTCAGCAGTGGCCACAGGACTGGCAAAGGTCAGTTTTCATTCCAATTCCAAAGAAAGGCAATGCAAAAGAATGCTCAAACTATTCCACAATCATGCTCATCTCACACACTAGTAAAGTGATACTCAAAATTCTCCAAGCCAGACTTCAGCAATACGTGAACCGTGATCTTCCAGATGTTCAAGCTGGTTTTAGAAAAGGCAGAGGAACCAGAGATCAAATTGCCAATATCTGCTGGATCATCGAGAAAGCAAGAGAGTTCCAGAAAAACATCTATTTCTGCTTTATTGACTATGCCAAAGCCTTTGACTGTGTGGATCACAGTAAACTGTGGACAATTCTGAAAGAAATGGGAATACCAGACCACCTGACCTGCTTCTTAAGAAACCTATATGCAGGTCAGGAAGCAACAGTTAGAACTGGACATGGAACAACAGACTGGTTCCAAATAGGAAAAGGAGTACATGAAGGCTCTATATTGTCACCCTGCTTATTCAACTTCTATGCAGAGTACATCATGACAAATGCTGGGCTGGAAGAAGCACAAGCTGGAATCAAGATTTCCGGGAGAAATATCAATAACTTCAGATATGCAGATAACACCACCATTATGGCAGAAAGTGAAGGAGAACTAAAGAGCCTCTTGAAGAAAGTGAAAGAGGAGAGTGAAAAAGTTGGCATAAAGATCAACATTCAGAAAACTAGGATCATGGCATCCGGTCCTATCATTTCATGGCAAATAGATGGGGAAACAGTGGAAACAGTGGCTTTATTTTTGGAGGCTCCAAAATCACTGCAGCTGGTGACTGCAGCCATGAAATTAAAAGGTGCTTACTCCTTGGTAGGAAAGTTATGACCAACCTAGACAGCATATTAAAAACCAGAGACATTACTTAGCCAGCAAAGGTCCATCTCATCAAGGCTAAGGCTTTTCCAGTAATCATGTATGGATGTGAGAGTTGGACTATAAAGAAAGCTGAGCACTGAAGAACTGATACTTTTGAACTGTGGTGTTGAAGAAGACTCTTGAGAGTCCCTTGGACTGCAAAGAGTCCAACCAGTCCATCCTAAAGGAGATCAGACCTGAGTGTTCATTAGAAGGACTGATGCTGGAGCTGAAACTCCAATACTTTGGCCAGTTAATGCAAAGAGCTGACTCATTTGAAAAGACCTTGATGCTGGGAAAGATTGAAGGCAGGAGGAGAAGGGGATGACAGAGGATGAGATGTTGGATGGCATCACTGACTCAATGCACATGAGTTTGGGTAAACTCTGGGAGCTGGTGATGGACAGGGAGGCCTGGAGTGGTGCGGTTCACAAAGACTTGGACATGACTGAGCGACTGAACTGAACTGAACTGAACTATGTTGCCCTCTGTTGCCCTGGGCTACCCCGACATTAGGAGAGGTTCTGACCACCTTTTGTGACAGTCTTAGCTGACTTATTCTATTCTCAGCCTTTATTCTAACACAGTAGCCCTCACAGGCACAGACAGAAGGTTTGGCAAACGGTCTTTTAATTCCCATTCGACAAAGGTAGTATTTATTTTTGTCTCAGAGGTTGTTTAGTATTGAATTAGACATGGCATTGTGTTCAGTACTAATCACTATAGCTTCATTTTGAACGCATTCATGTCATTTAGGGAAAATAATTTTTCTCCTGGCCTAATAACTTTTCTGTGCTTCATTCCTTTTTCCGAGAAACTGGAAAAAGACATTGAAAGTAAATATCTACTGAGTATATGATTTACAAGTGCTTGACTGTGTGTCTAATTTTAATTCAAATCTGGGTCCTGTTCTTTGTGACTTATGTGGTCCTGGAGAAACCACCTTCTTTTCCCGAGTCTTGGTTGCTTCTTCTGTAGTCAGGATTTCAGTTCTGTGGCAAGAAGCAATTAAATAATATATGCAAAGAACTGACACAGAACCTGCATCTATTGTGCTTTAAATAAGTGGTAGTCATTTACCTTACATCATTGGTATTCTGGGCAGAGACAGTTTTCTCCATGTTTTCTGGAAATCTTTATATGCAGCCAGAGTGGCTAAATAACTATTTTGAAATAACTCTTATGTACATTTACATCTTCAGCCCAGACACCACCTTTAAATTCATTAATACATCAAATTGCCTCTTGGTATTCCTCTTGATGTTAAACAGATATTTCAAATATTCCAAGTCAAACTTTAGATATTTCTTCATTTTTAATGCAATAACACTTCACAGCTAATCCATCAGTAAGTATTTGCTTTACCTTCAAATATACACAGAATCCAATCTCTCACCCATCCACTGAGACCACCTTTGCCTAAACCTCCATCATCTCTCACCTAGATTTTTCCAATCGCTTTCTGGTTTCTCCTTCTACTTCTGACCTTAGTGTACTCCATCTCAACAGATACCCTCCGTTCTTCACACAAGAACCAAGGCAATACTTTTGTAACTTGTAAATCATATCACTTTCCTGCTGAGAGCCTCCCAGAGACTCGCCCTCTGTGGCGTTATGAGATTTCTGTCTACCACTGACCTGTTCATGGTGACTGATGCTTGGCCAACCTTGGCTATCATCTACTTTGCCTCCTGCCACACCAATTTCCAGGCTATTCTACTCATATATAAGGTGTGCTTGTCAGCCTAGGACTTTTCTTGGCATGTGGTTTTCCTTCCTGAAGTGCCTTTTGCCCATTAATATTGAGACCAGCTCTTATATCACCTTAAAGCCTAACAATTTTCAAAGTGTGGTCATAGACCCCTACTGTGCATGCCAGCTTAGTTGCTTGGTATCAGACTATTTGCAGCCTCATAAACTGTAGCCTGCCAGGCTCCTCTGTCCATGGGAATCTCCAGGCCAGAATACTGGAGTGGGTTGCCATGCCATCCTCCAGGGGGTCTTCCTGAACCAGGGATGGAACCCACACCTCATGGATTGCAGGTGGATTCTTTACCACTTGAACAATCAGGGAAGCCCACACAGACCCCTAGGGGTCCCTGTTATCTCTTTTGGAAGTTCACAAAGTCAAAATTATTTTCATAAAATACTGATATGTTATCTAACATTTCCACTATGATTATTATTTCAAGAAAGCTGCAGTAGCCTCTTTTGATATGGAACATCATTTTCACTTGAAGGAATGGCTGACAAACTATAGTTTTTAAGAATGTGAAATTTGGCAGAGATTTTCACAATAATAAACAAAATGAACTGTTGCATCAAGGAGAATAACTGATAAGACTTGAGGTCAATAATAAATTTTAAGCTTTTAACTTTTATGCTAAAGTTAAAATTTTGGAAAATTTATGTCTGCTATGATGAGCTTGATAACTCAACTTTTAAAGACTTTTATGATAGGAAACAGAGAAGGCAATGGCAATCCACTCCAGTACTCTTGCCTGGAAAATCCCATGTACGGAGGAGCCTGGTAGGTTGCAGTCCACAGGGTCACTGAGTTGGACACGATTGAGCGACTTCACTTTCACTTTTCACTTTCATGCACTGGAGAAGGAAATGGCAACTCACTCCAGTGTTCTTGCCTGGAGAATCCCAGTGACAGCAGAGCCTGGTGGGCTGCCGTCTATGAGGTCGCACAGAGTTGGACACAACTAAAGCGTCTTAACAGCAGCAGCAGCATGATAGGAAAAGTAATGTTGTTACATTGCAATGTGTATTATATAATAAAGTAGATCGATATTTGGAAAATATGCATAGCTAAAAGAATTTTTCTAATGCCCAATAAATGATGTTCCAAACCATGCAAAAAAAAAAGACCCATTCAAAGTGCAAGTTCAGTGAATATAAATAGAATTGAATATGAAAAATTCACTGATATATTTTGACATTTCAGAGATGACAGCTTTCAAATGCCACCCCACCCCTTTCTTGTCCTCAAAGAGTTAAAGTGACGAGAAAGCCATGCTCTTCCCACTTTGGCACCTTGGAAAGTTCAACCACACAGACCCTGGCCCTCATCTCAGATTGTTTGTCCAAGTCCTACCTCAAAACCATAAGGCCAGGCAGACCCAGCTGCCTTTTCTTGTTCTCTCACAAACCAGGGAAAGTTCTGTCTGGGAACCTGCCCTTCTGTTCACAGAAAGTGTCATTATGTGAACAATAAGTACATTTTTCATACCCTCCTGACATGAATGCCAGTATGAATCTCAACAGTGCCATCAAATGATGAAACTGGAGCCTATTATACAGAGTGAAGTAAGCCAGAAAGAAAAACACCAATACAGTATACTAACGCATATATATGGAATTTAGAAAGATGGTAACAATAACCTTGTATGCGAGACAGCAAAAGAGACACAGATGTATAGAACAGGCTTTTGGACTCTGGGAAAGGGAGAGGGTGGGATGATTTGGGAGAATGGCATTGAAACATGTATATTGGATGAAACTGGAGCCTATTATACAGAGTGAAGTAAGCCAGAAAGAAAAACACCAATACAGTATACTAACGCATATATATGGAATTTAGAAAGATGGTAACAATAACCTTGTATGCGAGACAGCAAAAGAGACACAGATGTATAGAACAGGCTTTTGGACTCTGGGAAAGGGAGAGGGTGGGATGATTTGGGAGAATGGCATTGAAACATGTATAATATCATATATGAAACGAATCGCCAGTCCAGGTTCGATGCATGATACTGGATGCCTGGGGCTGGTGCACTGGGACGACCCAGAGGGATGGTATGGGGAGGGGGGAGGAAGGGGGGTTCAGGATGGGGAACACATGTATACGTGTGACGGATTCATGTTGATGTATGGCAAAACCAATACAATATTGTGGAGTAATTAACCTCCAATTAAAATAAATAAATTTATATTAAAAAAAGAGTTGACCTCAGTCCCTCTGGGCAAATCACAAAACACATACTGCTGTTAACATGCAAGAAGCTAGTCTTGTTGATTTTTGATGTATCATCAAAGAAAAGTATCACAATCATCTATAAAGGCTATTAAAGTAGGCCTCCCTTTTTGAACTATACATCTGTTTCATGCAAGGTTTTCTTCATGTTCTCCAACCAAACAACATAACCCAACAGATTAAATGCAAAAAGGAGAATCCAGCTGTCTTCTCTTAGACACTGAAGACACCTATCACATCCTAAAACAATACCTCTCCTCTTCCTAAACATTTTTGAAAATAGTTAATCTTTATAAAAACTTTTACTTATGTTACTGTATAGCACATTCATTATTGTTGTTTTAAGTGAATCAATAAATTTAAGAAGTCACACCTTACTTTCCTAATATGGCAAATATTGATACTTAAAACTCACATGAAGAAGAACTCATTGGACTCCTCAGTGATTCTGAAGATTGTAAAGGGACCTTGACACTGCCAAGTTTGAGAAGCACTGGGTCTTTGCTCAGCTATCACCCTGCCAGGACAGTCTCACTTGATCTCAGTCCTTCACGCTGAGACCAGCCCTCCCCGACTCTGACTCCTTTTCTCTCCCTTCCCCTCCCAGGCACTCAGCACCATGGCTGTGCCCCATATATTGGTTGCCCATCTTCACTCCACAGGGCACGCATGCAGCATGGCAGGGGTTTATCTTTTATGCACAGAAGCATCTCTAGCTTTTAGAGCACTCTGGAATACTGACACACAAGAGGCACTCATTTCCAATTTGTGAAATGGACAAATAAAGGATCAAAGAAGAAAACAACGAATGAATAAATTCATAAATATTTAACCTCTCTGTCTTTTAAACTGAGGCAAAAATCAACTACCTGATGGTTTTCATATGCAACAATAGTTTCATTAAGAAAGATCCTATTATGTGATATAATATGTAAATGGGAAAAGATTTTGGAATAGATATATGTATATGTGTAACTGGAACAGCTGTACATCTGAAACTAACACAACATTATACATCAGCTATAGTCCATTATAAAATAAAAAGTGAAAAAGAAAAAAGAATAGGTTCTATTAGCAATGATTCCTGGAATTATGTGGTATCTTTAATAGCTGAGAGGCATGGTTGTAAATCACTCTCCTTATTGTTTACCATTTAGAAATCAATATTCCCAAATAGAATTAATTCAAAATATATCATTAATATGTTTACTTAATTTCCATTGGTTTAACCCTGGGTAACAGGGGAATGTACTGTGTTTAAGTAGCTAAGCAAGGGGTATCATAATATTTGCAAATAATAAAACAGCAGCCAAAGTGAAGGAAATAATAAAGTTGTTTTGGAAGCTGAGAAATTTTAGTAATATTGCAATCTTTTTGTGATCCAAATTTGCATGTAAACTGAAAATACTGTTTAATTTCCCAAGCACAAAACTTAGAACCATTGTTCCAAAATTTTCTATTTGTGTTTTGGGGAGAAGATAAATTCAACCCCTATCAAAATATCACAAGGTTTACTCAGCTCCTCCAAAGTGAGTGACTTGCTGGTAATTTGGGTCTTGTTGAAACTACATTTCACGGTGATAGGAAAATTTTTCAGAATTTAGATCAAAGAATACTTGTTTATGTCAAGAGGTACAATTATAAAATAAAATCTGGATTTTAATGAGGGTAAGGAGATCAAAGAAAAAATAGAGTGTTTATTCCATTTATAAAACACTAAAAAATGCTTCCACATGCTTAAGTTTTAGTGCTGGATTAATTGAGGGGAATAATTATTTTTATAAACCAAATAATTTTATACAAATTTTACTTGAAAATTCATTCAATTAAACACAAAAATTTATTTTGCTAATGAAATTGGCCTAAATTCAGCCACAATTCACTTCCATAGGGCCTGCTTCAATCAGGCTAATCTTCTCACCTCCTTCTTGATGGAACCCAGAAACTGCCACTTGGGGCTCCAGACTGGTCATAGTCTTGGGCTGGTTTGTGCCACCACCATCACACTTCATGATTAAATTAAGAGTGCTTTAAATCCTACTGATGCTAAGCTTTTGTATCTGCTTTCCTAACAAACTGTATGCTCTTTCCTGGTGGCTCAGTGGTAAAGAATCCACCTGCCAATGCAGGAGATGCAGGTTCGATCCCTGGGTCAGGGAGATCCCCTGGAGAAGGAAATGGCAACTCACTCCAGTATTCTTGCCTGGAAAATCACATAAACAAAGGAGCCTGGTGGGCTACAGTTCGTGGGGTGGTGAAAGAATCAGACACCACTTAGCAACTAAACAACAGCAAACTCTTCATGTTTTCTGATTAACCACCTTCGATTTTTGATCTCTGTACACAAAGCAAATTTTTAATTATATGTGTGATTTCTAACCCCTGACTCTGTCTAGGATTTGGACAGCCCTGAGTCCAGCTGTGTTTGTTTAGCCACTCGCCTTAGCCCTCCCGGCACTGGCCTCTGTTAGTCACAAGCCTGCAAGGTCCCCATGTGTCAGTTACAGGATGAGGTTAATGGGTAGCTACTTACAATAATATAAATTTTAGGAGAAGAAACAACAATGTTCTCTAGAGTCATTTTGTATAACAATGAGTTTCTTTTCTGACTTCACCAATATGTCTCTAAAATAAAGTCTACATCCTCTGCATGATAAACAGGGAGCCCAGGAGATTTTTTCCAACCAAAAAATCACATGAAGTGCTCTTCTCAGGCACAGCCAAGTATAATAGGAATAATAATATAAATACATCAGTTTTCCATATTGAAATGAAATAGAGGCATCTATACTAGAGACAGAAGTGCTGACAAAGATATAGCTGCAAATTTTTCTAGCTTTCTATCTTTTCATCCAAGTGTTTAAAGTGATATCCTATCAACCCCATCTTAATGAAAAGACTTTTTCTTCCTGATTTGAAAGATCATTTTATTTTCTAGGAATTTATACTGGGAGAATGTTTTTTTGTTTGTTTCATTAAAATACATACCAGCTTAAAACCTGAAATATGCTTTCAAAGTCAGATACTTGGCTGTACAAAAGTAAATCCACGTTTAATTAGTTAATATATTTTATTATAATAGACTTTAACTACAAACACCAAATGTATTATATTGATATTTCAGGTTCTCAGCTTAAAAATATGAATAAAATATAAAGATAAATGTTATGATGCTGCCTGATTTTTAAAACATTTTTTATGAAGTTTGATTTGTTATTTCCGATAGGAGTTTGAGATAGCAGGAGACCTAATATAATCTTTAGTTCATCAAAATTGTAGTGATGTGTCTCTGTGGAAAATATACAGAGACCAGAGTTTAGATTTGGGGCATAAATTCTGTGTGTCACTAAGGACCTTCACAGGACAGTTCACTTGAAATGCAGTAACTTCACTCCCCTCCTCTGTAAAATGAGAATAATTTGTATTCCCTTTAATTAATACAGTTATTAGTATACCCAAACTTTATAATATATGTGGTTACGCTTAGCTGCTCAGTCGTATCCGACTCTTTATGACCCTGTAGACTGTAGCCCGCCAGCCTCCTCTGTCCATGGGGATTCTCCAAGAAAGAATACTGGAGTGGGTAGCTGTTTCCTTCTCTAGGGAATCTTCCTAGCCCAGGGATTGAACCCAGGTCTCCTGCATTGCAGGTGGATTCTTTACCATCTGAGCTACCAGGGAAGCCCAAGAATATTGGACTGGGTAGCCTATCGCTTCTCCAGGGGAACTTCCCTACCTAGGAATTGAACTAGGGTCTCCTGCATTGCAGGCGGATTCTTTACCAGTAAGCTGCCAGGGAAGCCCTTATAATGTACAGGTAAGGGACTTTCATGCTTTCAGTCATGTTAGCATTATTCCCCAGTTGGGCCAAAAATGTAAGATCATAAGCAAATTATTCAGTCCTTATTTCACTTTTCACTCAATGAAGTTAAGGGATTGAAAGACAAGCTCTTTTCTACCTTTAAAATTCTAGGCTTTCATTGATGATTCACTGCTGTCAGCCCTTACTTCCTGTGATTGATCAGAATTTCATTCCTGGAGTCTTTGAAAGTAAAGAAAATATGTATGTTAATTAGAAATAATGTACAAGGCTGAAACAAATACCTGATATATTGCCGGCTTTGATTCAACTTCTTGGAAAGATATTTCAAAGCTTTTTGGCTCGGAAAAGTAGAATAAGAAATGAACGCAGGGTATTCTGTTTCTTCACAAGGTACAGGGCAGCTGGAATTGTGTGTTCCCACCGTACACAATCCCTTAACTTCAATGTGGTCTGAGATGAAAATTAGGAGAGGATATTTGGAGAAAAAGATTATTTCACAGTGGGGAGGACAGAGCCTTTCAAAATTTTATCATTTCACTTTCACTGTGCAAGAATACTGGGGTGGGTTGCCATTTCCTTCTCAAGGGGATCTTTCTGACCCAGGGAATGAACCCACATCTCCTGCTTGAAGGTGGATTCTTTACAGTCAGAGCCTTTAGGGAAACCCCTATGTTTAAAACAGTGGTTAACAAGTTCAATCACTGCTTCCTTAACAAGTAGTATTTATATTCTGTTTACATTTTAGTACAAATACAGCAAAGAAGACAGTATAAATCTAGGGGTTAACCCTGAATTCATGGTGTCACTGGATTCATATCTTTGTTAGAAGTAAGAATTTCTTACCAGAAAGTCTCTGGGCTTACCTTCATAAGATATTAGACATTTGGATAAAAGATGGAAAATTTTCATGACCTTACGTCACCTTGAGAGGAACTTAGAAACATCATCTTGAAAATGAGTGACACATGTTTAAACCAAATGTACTCTTGGGCTTGTTTCAATAAAGATGGTGTGCATCGTGCTGTGGGGAGCTGGGGGCCTCGGGTCTGGGGATGCAGTGACTTTCACACTTAGTTCCCTGTCCTCTGGCTTCTCCTCAGCAGCCACACCACCCATGTGAGTGTGCCTTGGGAAAGGAGTGGTGTTTGCCCACAGGCACTTTTGGACCAGTGCCTGGGCCCATCTCACTGCTCTTTGTTTTCAGCAAATGTTCCAGTTCTTGTTTTCCTTGTGGTTTTGTTACTGAAACTCTTTCCAGTGAATGCTTTGTTCACCAAGACCTTGAATAAGGACCAACTTTGGGCTTGTTTTCTAGATTCTCCTATTGATACTCCTCTGAGAATGACTTTTGTAGGCATCCCCTGGTTCTGAAAGATGACTGGCAGTAACCTCCATGTTTTTCCTACACACACACACACACACGCACAGACATATACATGCACAGACACATACATGCATGCACACATGCATCTTCTGATCCCATTTTCCCATAAAACTTCCCCAAGAAGTAACTGCATGCATGATGCTTCCCCAAACTTCACATTCATCCTTTTTCAGGGATAGGAAATGACAAGAAATTTTACAATGTAATTTTAACTCCTCACTTAGTAATGTGGCTTCTGCATATTCAGCTTGTAAAGCTGTTTAAAAATATCAGATCATTTCTACCCATGCCCATTCCATGAAATATTTTACAGCCGTTAAAAGGAGTCTCTGAAATCTAGTCCTGCTTTCCTGGAGGTATTTCTGCAACAGGTTAGATAAGCAAGTTTCATAGAAGGGTATATAGTATGATTCCATTTTAATAAAATAGCCAATGACTTGAAATCATAAATATAAAACTGATTTGTGGAGAAAATTATGGTGGAACGTACTGGAGTGTTAACATTGGTTGAGAGTTAAGGTAAGAGATATATAAGTGAAAACTGCTGGTCCCCAGTATGTGTGTAACGTACATTGTGATTCCATTTATGTAAAAACTATCCATAGTTACACATAATGAAATGAATGAGGAAAAGAATGATCACCTAAATTATGACAGTAATTTTCAAAGTGATGCTATTTCTATTGATTTTCAAGTGATTCTTTCCTATTCTGTAATGTTTGAACTAATCACAACAAGCATATTTTATGTATGTAATAAGAAAACCCAACAAAGCTACTTTCATTATAAAAATGTTTACAGTTTGAAAAAATTAGAAGTAAAAACCACAGCTCTCTTACTGTCACTTTGATAGTGCATATCTTTGATTCAGATGTATTTTGAAATAAGAAAGGCTTTTCATTGTGTTTTACTGTGTAAGCTATTGTTATTAAATTTAAGAACATTGAAAAACTACCTCTTATAGTCTCTCTTGTTTCATTTCTGAACTATCTATAGTATGATTTAAAGTCTTGTATTATTCTGAGTAACTTTCATATAAATCTTGAAAGTAGAGAAATGAATTAAGCCACTTACCAAGTATAGGAGACACACAGTTGTAAAACCTTTGTAGGTCACACTCTATCCCATTTCCTTAAAAATAAAAAGGGTAAATATAGAGACTTTACTTATGAAATGAGTGAAATAATGACAAAAACACTCTCCATCTATCCTTTTGCAAAAACTAGTATAAAACACAGTACCCAATGAAAATGCACACTGAGAGTAAGAAAATAATGTTTGTGTTTCCTTCCATGTTTCTTTGAATTTATCCATATCATTTAAAATCTTAAGAACCTGATGCTAGAAAAGATTGAAGGCAGGAGAAGGGGATGACAGAGGATGAGATGGTTAGATGGCATCACTGACTTGATGGACATGAGTTTGAGCAAGTTCCAGGAGTTGGTGATGGGCAATGAAGCCTGGCATGCTGCAGTTCATGGGGTTACAAAGAGTTGGACGTGACTGAGAGACTGAACTGAACTGAAAGTAGGGATAACAATTTTCAACTGTTCATATCTTTGGAATTTAAACTCACTTTTACATTTGTCATCTCATTTTTTTCTACAGTGATTGTAAGATGTACAAATCACCATTTTACAAATGAAGAAACCAAGTTTCAGAAAGTGGCTTGCCTAAGCAGTTAGGGGGCTTAGACTTATCTCTTCACCTTCTATCCAGCTCCCTATATCCATTGATTTAAATATGCATAAACCCACGCACCTGGGGAGGCTGCCTATCTAGTGGTAGGAAGGGGCAGGGAAGTAGCACTGTCTGTGGAGCACCTGCTGTGAACCTTAGGACAGAATCAATCTCAATCAGAGCTGGGTTTCATCCCAGGCTGATTCTAAATCTTCAGTCTTTGCATCTTAATGCAGCACTTGTCTCTTGCTATAACCCATGCATCTCTGGGGTGAGCTCAGTGTTTATTCAATGGTCCTGAAAACAAACAACAGAGAGTGTTGCTTACAGTCTGTGGAGAAGTTCAGCTGACAAGGGGAAAGTGTGCTTTGTGAAGAAGTGAAAATAAAAAAGAAAACTCTACCTTGAACACTGAGTCTAAAAGAAGTCTCTCTTACACACTGTGGCTTACTTCTTGAATGATATTTCTCTCATTACCAAGACCAATGTGCTTCCCAGGTGGCTCAGTGGTAAAGAGTCTGCCTGCGATGCAGGAGATGCAGGTTCAATCCCTGGGTGGGGAAGATCCCCTGGAGGAGGGCACAGCAACCCACTGCAGTATTCTTGCCTGGAGAACCTCATGGACAGAAGAGCCTGGCAGGCTACAGTCCACAGGGTCGCAAAGAGTCAGACACGACTGAAGCGACTGGGCACATACACATCAAGAACGAGGAAATTTTGGAAATGACCCACATCTGAAAGGCTGATTTTTAGAACTGCCTCTACAATTTGCTAGTGGGAGTTCCTCAGCTAGTTCATTTAATGTGTATAAATCTCATTCCTCATCTGTTAGCAGACTTGGATAACTAAGTATCAAATCAAATAAGATATATTTCTGTAAGCACCCCAAAGTTTGTGCAAATGTCATGCTTTACATTTCATTTTGCCTAGTGTCCGGTTCTTATTAGTTATTTCATTTTTGTTTTGTTTTGTCTGAAATGATACATTTTAAAACTGTGACATTATTTTTCATATATCAATTTAGACCCTTTCCTGTAACTTTGGAATTTTCTGTAATTAGGAATGAGTATCAGAGCCAGAATTAGCAGTTTTATAGAATGCCAGTTTTGGAGGAGCCACAAGAACAAAAATAAAAATTCTAGAAAGAAGGAAGTGATGATTCTCAAAATTTCTGAGAAGCTGTTTGGCGAGTTGCAACCCTTGTTATAGGGGCAGCGTTAGCATGTGCATGTGTGAGTGTGTGTGTGGTGTGTGTGAGTGTTTGTGTGTGTGTGCGTGTGCATGTGGTGTGTGATGGGCCATCACATGGGGAACTGGTAAACTTGTAGGACCAGACTGGTTTCAGCCTTTAAATCACTCTACACTTCTTCATAAATACACTGCAGAATAGGGTGAAGGAAATCTGAATAGAAATATCCAGCTGTTACATGGAGTGAGTTCTGAGTCAAGCAGTTTTGAGACCACCTGCATACTCACTCCATCCCTGTTATGACTTGTCAGGCCATGCAGGTTGGATACATTATGCTGCTCCTTACTTTCCAGGAGCTTCAGAAGTTAAATGCAAGGCCAGCTCCATCCACCCTGCTCCAATGCCCTGTCCAGGGCTCACCTCAGACATCCGTGGCTCTGAAAGCATTTCAGACTGGATGCCAAGGGAGACTACAGAGTCTTTCTAACATCAACAAAAAGGTCTCAACGAGGGAATATTCAGCATTGGTAAGAAGATCTACTGTTTATTTCAAACAGAGAAAATCTTGATGAGCAGCTTAAGAGCACCCAACTGAAAATGTTGAAATCAGATTTGGGGACCGGCTCAGACAACACAAGACTCTTTTCTTTTCCAGATATCTTGGCTAGGAGGTTTATTTGTCAGGTGGATGGTTTTCCAGCATAGAATTTCTTAAGAATGTGAAACAACTTTCTGATACCTTTCTGATCCATGTTTCAGATTAAGTAGAGTTACAGAACGGGACACAGCCTCTATTTACCAGGAAGAAGGAAGGGCAGACATCCGCACTGCTGCTTGATGTGCCGAGCTTTGCATTCCTGCAAGCAGCCGGAGGTGCTGTAGGTCCTGAAGTTCTGCAGTTTCATGTGGGGATTGCATTCTCCCCAAGGGTATTCCTGATGGACTGTCTTAAGACAAAATAAACACCTGGGTCAGAAGATCTGTCTGACTCAATACACCCCTTTTCTTTTCTCTCAAGCCTTTGATATTCTTTAGTTGACTACATTTCTCCACTATGCCTACTCTATTAACCTGAAAACCCCTGAAGTTAAGTCTACTATTTGCCCTTTAATATCCGCCCTAAATGCTCTGTGTTGTTCAGTTGTTCAGTCATGTCTGACTCTGCGACCTCATGAACTGCAGCATGCCAAGCTTCCCTGTCCTTCACCATCTCCTGGAGTGTGCTCAAACTCATGTCAATTGAGTCAGTGATGCCTGTACCTGCAGTGAATCAATAAAATCAGGCAAAGTGCTCTAAAACTGAACATTTATTGACATATTTTAGCATATTCATCAACCCACTCACAAAACAGCAGCCAAAATTATACACACAAAAAGATCCTTTAACTCAGAATCAAAACATGAGAATACACTTATGGTTGCCAAGGTTGTGGAAAAATGGGCTGAGAGTCTGGGATTAGTAGATGCAAACTAGTATATATAGGATGGATAAACAACAAGGTTCCACTGTATAACACAGAGAACTATATTCAATATCCCATGATATATCATAATATATATCATAATGGAAAAGAATGTAAAAATGATGTATATATATATATATATATATATATATATGTATAACTTAATCAAGGAATTCAGTCCTTGATAATATAAAGGAATATATTGTGCTAATATAAAGGAATTAGCACAACATTGTAAATCAACTAAACTTCAATTAAGAAAAGATCTTTTGGTGGTGGTTTAGTCCCACCAAAGATCCTTTCAGTTCAGTTCAGTCACTCAGCCGTGTCCAACTCTTTGCGACCCCATGAATCGCAGTACGCCAGGCCTCCCTGTCCATCATTAACTCCCGGAGTTCACACAGAGTTGCGTCCATCGAATCAGTGATGCCATCCAGCCATCTCATCCTTGGTCGTCCCCTTCTCCTCCTGCCCCCAATCCCTCCTAGCATCAAAGTCTTTTCCAATGAGTCAACTCTTCGCATGAGGTGGCCAAAGTACTGAAGTTTCAGCTTTAGCATCATTCCTTCCAAAGAAATCCCAAGGTTGATCTCCTTCAGAATGGACTGGTTGGATCTCCTTGCAGTCCAAGGGGCTCTCAGGAGCCTTTACTGAGTACCTAATATGTGCCAGGCAATATAGTAATGTTTTCTTTATATTATTTCACTTAAACCTCAAAGTAACTGTGATTTGGCCACCTGATGCGAAGAGCTGACTCATTGGAAAAGACCCTGATGCTGGAAAAGATTGAGGGCAGAAGAAGATATTGGATGGTGTTACAGGGTGAGATGGTTGGATGGCATCACCAATTCAGTGGACATGAGTTTGAGAAAGCTCTGGGAGATGGTGAAGGACAGCTTGGAATGCTGCAGTCCGTGGGGTCACAAAGAGTCAGACACGACTGAGCGACTGAACAGCAACCACAGAGTAACTGTGAAAGGAAACATTAGCCCTTGGCCCTCAGTGTGCAGAGAGGAGATGGAAATCCAGGAAGTTAATCCAGAAAATTACAGAGCAAGGGGCTGCCAAGTGAAAACCTGTCAGACACTGGGATTCTAAGACCTGCTCTGCCCACTGACTTTTTCCTTTCTAGAAAGTCCTGTTGAGAAAAAGCACAGTTCAGCCACATGAACTTCCTTCTTAATGTCCATTTTCAACTCAAAATTCAAAGTTGACTTGGGTTTGCTGGGCTTCCCAGCACTCACTTACACTGTATCCATGAATTTGCTGTTTTTGAGCCTCCCAGTAATGGAAACGTATCTGAACTAAAACTGTTGAATTTCTGGTGATATTTGAAATGCAGGAGAGAAAAGAGTTTTAATGAAATGTGTTATAATGTATTTATGGGATCATTACCCCACTGAGGGACACAGCCTCTATTTATCAGGAAGAAGGAAAGGCAGACATCCGTACTGCTTCTTGATGTGCCAAGCTTTGCATTCCTCCGAGCAGCCAGAGGTCAGAGTTCCCTCAGAATCTGAATTTTGTGATTATATGTACATCTTTATTTGATATTCACCTTCACCTGGCGGATGGTCACCCGTGTATGCATTCCCACTGGTGAGGACAAGCCCAAACCATCAAACTGCGGCACCTTCATGGGTGAATGGATAACAAAGGTGATCCCAGCGTCGATAAAGCCAAGGGTTGGGTCATCTGTAAATTCCTCCTGAAACAAACAAGTATTCTTCCCAGATTACAAATTGATGTCAATTATGCACAGGATGAGTTTGTGCAGAATTTTGTGCAGAGTTATTCTCATGATAGTATTTGAATAACTTAAAAATCAAATACTTCATGTCAATATGAGGTCTCCTTTTATATAAAAGCTGTGAAAATTAAACACCTAAAGACCTACTTTTCACAGTTAAGCTACACATCAAGGCCTCAACCATTTTCTCCCGGTCACCTCTTGCCTGAGGCAGTTTGAATAGAAACATGGAAGGTATGGTATCCTGACTGTCAGCCACCTGGTTCCCCTGGCCCTCTCCTCACCTGCCTGTTTAGTTTCTTTCTCCTTGGCTGTTCTCTTTACTTATTTGTCTCCAGAAAATCCTTTGGCCCTCTGCTTCTCTTTGCAATTAAAATATTCGGCCTGACTTCAAATTCAAATTTATTTTCTCCTAAAAGTGAAGATTTATACTATTCTTTAGCACTAGTGCTTCTCTTCTGTAAATCGTATGTCAGATAAAGAATGTTTTACAAGAAAACAAATATGTATATGTAATTGTTCATTACATAGAAGCATACATTTCAGGAGCTCAAGCTTTGCTTTATTGCTTAGGTTTCTTGGTTGGCTTTCATATATTATCATAAAACCAAATTTCTGATTTATCGTTTCTCTTTTTTTTTTTCCCTAAGAAGCCAGTAATTCTTTATGATCAGGATCAGAAAGGGCTTTTGGAGGCATACTGTGTTTATTCCTGTGACTCTGCGGCAGGAAGAGCACGCTCCCAGGGAGGGGTCAGAGTGAGCCTGTTTCACCCGCCCACAGCAGCAAGCACAGCTGGGAGGAACCCCAGCAGTGCAGACATGAGCACCAGACGCAGTTCCACTTCCAAAAGGCAGGACCCAAAGCAGTTGGGTCAGAGAGGCACAAGAAATTTAAGATCAAACTTCTGGTGACTTTATTAGTTATAATTTCAAGTTATAAGCAGAAGGGATGGCCTTGATGAGGGACTAGGATGATTTTTCTTGTGAACAGTTAACTGCACATGTAACAATAAACTTGCTCAGTCTTGTGTTTGATACTCAGGACCCTATTTCTCCTAGCCCCACTGTAACTCTCTAAGGAACACTTAAATGCTAGTCTGGAGAAATATCTCAACTCTATTTACTTATTGAACTTTGCACTGAATTTTCAGATTTTAATTGCACTCTAAAAACACTGGGGGAAATTCTAGCTTATAGAAGTTATTATATGGTATTTGAAGTGAACATATGGCTTATATTTAAATAACGTGAAAATATCAATGAACTAGATATACAAGTCTGGCTCTGTGTATCACAATGTGTAGTGCTGTGCACTCTTGAATGGAATACAGGGGAAACTATGAAGCATGGCTTAGGAGAAACTCCTGGAAAGTAACCAATCGCCTTGTTCACTTGGATTGGGGAGTAGTTTGGTGAAATTCAGGGATGCTCCCTTTATTTTTCATCTCTGCCATTAATTGTGTGATTCTGAATACTTCATTCAATAGCATTTCAAATCTTCATTTACCAAATCATAACAATGGAGTAGAATACCTCTAAATGTATAACACTACAAATGATTGTGCAAGACAGAGGGTGAGGATCAGCCTTGGGTGACAGTTACACCAGGTAGTCTTGAAGGAACACTTCTGAATTTCTTAGGAGCCTGGACAGCTGCCACCTAGGTCTAAACGCTTAGAATCTACTTACACCAATTACAAATTTACAAAACTGGCTTAGGCAAAGCCCACTGATACAATATTTTTGCAAAGCAATATTTTTCATCATCTTTTCAGACTATAGATTTCTATGGTTTGTCAAATATCTCTGTATGGCTTCTTTCTAAAACATATTGCCTATTTTCATGAAAATCTAAACATTATCTGAACATTAAAAATTCATAGGTCTTCTTAAATTACTATACACATTGAGATTTAGAAATCTTTAGTTTCCTTGTTTTGTTTGACATGAACATTTCCAGCATCATAAAAATGACAGTAAGTAATATAGCTAAAAATGTCCAGGTTATTCCTCTAAACTGTACCTTTTCAATCTCTAAGTCTGTAGTTTCATCCTGGGAGTTTTGACTAAATTAATTTAAAACAAAAAAGACATGTGGGAACGATTCAGCAGGGCACAGCGTCCTGAAACTCCTGTGCATTCTTGTTTGCCTTGAACTTTGGTGAAGTTTAAAGAAATTCAATACCTGATTGACATTGAAGAGCAAGTGTAAGCCTCTTCCAGAAACACTCACTTTTTCCTTCGCTTGGATATTTTCACCATGATTAAAGGTAAAACAGTTTCCATATTCAGTGAAGACATGTGCAAAATCCTCCAATATGAAAATAAACAAAAGAAAACACAATCAGGTGAGTATTTTGGTCCTTTCAAAGTTTAAATGCCTATAACTTTCTTTTCTTAATCACAGAGCTGAGTAAGAAGCAAAAACAGCAGGAGGAATAGAAATCTGGTGATTTTAGTCTGTATTCCAAAAACAGCTTTCATTTTTTTTTTTTTGTAAAATGCACCTGTCGATTTGTATCTGATTATCTAGTTGAGACATTTTCATATGCAATTGACCCTTGAACAACAGGGATTTGAACTGCATAGACTCATTGTTTTAAAATAAATACCCACCACAGTACAGCTCAACCTATGGTTGGTGGAATCCTCAGCTGGGACTTGGAACCACAGATAGGGGTTTCCCTTTAAGGACAATCCTGCAAGAAATATCACCAAATATTTCTGTCTTCTATCTTTCCTTATCTAACTGTATGAAAAAGGAGGCATGTCCCATGTGTATTCACACCTCCTGATACCATAAGGCTGAGCTAAGGACATGTGATCTTGGAGCAAATTTAAACTGATTCCCCTTGGGAGTAAACTTTACCTCAATGCAAAATAATACAAAGAAGTAGCTTGTTATATTGATGAAATTTGAAGAAATATTGCCACCTTACCTCTGGGCCACATGGCTTTCCAAAAAATTCACATTCTAACAATGTGCTGCTGTTGAGATAAAAACCATTTTCCTTGACAAACTCTGTAATGCTGAAGTTTCGCTCACTTGCAAGGAAATCAATAGCCTCTTTAGAGCCAGTAGAATTGGTACTGATTTCCTGAAGATGAAGGACTTTGGATACAATATTCCATAAGAAAAAAATAATGCCAAATGTGGCTGCAGCTTCTGCTTGGAACCTATTTGTGGGAATAAAGGCATTACTTAGAATAATAAACACTTGTTATCTCAAAGATGGTATCTGAACTCTATTATCTTCTCCTCCTATCTCCTTTATTTTCCCTCATTTGTAATACATTCAAGCAAAATTGGATTACTAAGAGGTCTTTGTCACCTGCGGCAATGTACCTTGAATTTCTACATATTGTTCATTTACCTAGAATACCTTCCAGACCTTGCTCTGGATACATCCAAATGGATCTTCACAACCCAACACTGAGAGAGGTGTTAGGAATTGTTAACACTATAGGAAGCAGATTTCCAGGGTTCACATCCAAGCCCTGCTGTGCTCTATGCTGAATCTGCGTGGCTGCCTCAACTGCATTGCTAAACCTCTCCCTCTTGTCTGCATCTGGTTACAACCTGCAGTTCATTGCAGAGTGGAGTTGTGCTTGTTCTGTACATTGTGTATGTGGATCTGCGACCCCAGCTTGTCTGCACTGGGCAGTTCCCCCAGCCCTGTCCAGTCTCCTCAGACAGCTTCTGCTCCTGGGTCAAGCAGGGTGCAATCTGAAGAAAGATGCCAACTCCTCCTGCAGGTCACCGGCACCACCAGGATCGGAGATGAAACACTCATTCCCAGCTCATGTTTGTTTCTTTCATTTCAAATCTATCTTTTTTTTTTTTTTTTTTTGCCAATATTTTTATTTTATTTTATATATTTTTTTACTTTACGATACTGTATTGGTTTTGCCATACATCAACATGAATCCGCCATGGGTGTACATGTGTTCCCAATCCTGAACCCCCCTCCCATCTCCCTCCCCGTACCATCCCTCTGGGTCATCCCAGGGTACCAGCCCCAAGCATCCTGTATCCTGCATCGAACCTAGACTGGCGATTCGTTTCTTATATGATATTATCCATGTTTCAATGCCATTCTCCCAAATCATCCCACCCTCTCCCTCTCCCACAGAGTCCAAAAGACTGTTCTGTACCTCTGTGTCTCTTTTGCTGTCTCGCATACAGGGTTATCATTACCATCTTTCTAAATTCCATATATATGTGTTAGTATACTGTATTGGTGTTTTTCTTTCTGGCTTCCTTCACTCTGTATAATCGGCTCCAGTTTCATCCACCTCATTAGAACTGATTCAACTGTATTCTTTTTAATGGCTGAGTAATACCCCATTGTGTATATGTACCGCAGCTTTCTTATCTTCCTTTCTAAGCACAGATCCTGCTGACTTCAGATCCAACACCAGAAACAGAGGCAACAGGCCTGCAAAGACTGCTAACCCAGCCCCTATGGTTCAGTGGACTGAATCCCTATAATAAACCCCTGGTTTTCTGCCATCCACAGTGGTTCTGCTTCTTGGCTGGAGCCCTGACCGTCACAGCCTTAAGGCTATGACAGGGCATTTTCTCATCTCACTGTCACACAGCTTCCTCACTTATGAAATTGGTATTTGTTAATATACCAATGATGAAGGTTAATATATTGATATATTTTAATAACACATCAAACAATCATTTAGATGATTATACTATTTTTCCTAACATATTTAGAAGAGTGTAAGGTAAATATTTATTAAATAAATGCCTCATTATTGTCAAAGCAACTTGCTGGCAATCAAAGTAGAAGTAATGTGTTTGCCCTAATAAGTGCCTTGTAATTCTTTTATTTTGCTGGACAGTTTCTGCTTTGCATTCTGTATGGTTCTTTATTTTCATACCTTAACTTCTTTCAGTATGTGGTTTTCATATTTTGGATGCTATATTATATTATTACACAATTTGAAATGGAACACACTTCCTCTCCTCAAATTGGATGCCAGACAGCATTGAATAAAATACATACCCAGCTGGTAAAGAATCTGCCTGCAGTGTGGGAGACCTGGGTTTGATCCCTGGGTTGGGAAGATCCCCTGGAAAAGGGAACAGCTACCCACTCCAGTATTCTGGCCTGGAGAATTCCATGAAATGTATAATCCATGGGGTCACAAAGAGCAACTTTCATTTCATTCTTGGTGAACATACAGGATCATGCAGTGCATGGTTTGTGTGTGACTTTGCTTCTATGTCACAAAATCTATATTTTATTTTCGCTTTCCTTTTGTATTATCTGTAATGTAATTTTTCATTCTCAGGACAGTCACATTAAACCCTTTTTCAGTCAAGGTGGGACATACACAAAACCAAAAACAGGAAAAACAAAACAAAACAACCAAACCAACGTCAGATCCTTTTAGAGATGCAAAGCAGCTTTTTTTGACCAGTTTTTAATAGAATACCTTATATAACTAGCTCTAAGCCTTGCAAGACCTCTCTTAAAACCACTGACCCAGGTCCCAGAACCCTATAAATATTCTCTTTGAACTCCTTTTTCTTCAGAGACACTACTAAGCCTCCACCCTTGTGGTATTTTATCTAACTAGAATATATTTAACAACCTTGATTTTCTTGGGCAAAAGTGTTTTCAGTGATCTTTTGGGGAGTTAAAAACCTACACTAGTAACAGATTTTGTGAAGAAGAAGTGTTTGCTCTAAACGGAGGGATGAACCTTTGGCTGACTTCAGGGTTCTAACTCTTTGACTGACAGGGGACCAAGGGTCTGCTCCAAAGCCCTGCAACCTTGATCCTACACAGATTGAGCCCACACCACCTCATACAATGTTCATTGCATTCTTTTCATGATGATTATACAGAGAAATGAAGAAATGATTACAGGTGTAGGAGGTCTGAGCACAATATATTAAAAGGTTAAAGAGGAGAGCATTTTAGAACTTTTTTTTTATACTATTAATAGTTAGATCATGGAGTAATTTAGGTTGGATGAATTAAACATAGTGAATAAAGTCCAACAGTATTTGGAACAAAGGAAGTGATAAATTTTGTGAGACATTTTTGTTTAGCATAAAATCTAAGTGCTTTGCTCCAAGTTTATCTTCAACTTTAATTCAAGCTCCAAAACTCTTTCAAATATAATTTTTCAGAAACCTTGTTTAGTGATAGCTTGTCTTACTCTTTCATTTCCTATACTGATAAGTCTAGTCAAACAAAACAATAAAAATAAGATATGTTTAAACAGTTTAAGAACTGATAACCAATTACTAAACCCGTATTTCTTAGGTGTGTTAGTACCTCTAAGTACATTTCCCCAAATTATATGGCCCAAATGAGTAAGCTTCATTTCAAGTCCACGTTGATGCCTCACTCAGTCCTTTGTTGAGCTCCATCAAAATAGATCCAAGTGTATGTGTGTTAGAATCAATTTCCAGATCCTCCGCTCTAACTCAGCATTTAAAAAGAAACATCCAGTGAAGTAAGCCAGAAAGAAAAATACCAATACAGTATACTAACGCATATATATGGAATTTAGAAAGATGGTAACGGTAACCCTGTATGCGAGACAGCAAAAGAGACACAGATATATAGAACAGTCTTTTGGACTCTGTGGGAGAGGGAGAGAGTGGGATGATTTGGGAGAATGGCATTGAAACATGTATAATATCATATATGAAATGAGTTGCCAGCTTAGGTTCAATGCATGATACTGGATGCTTGGGGCTGGTGCACTGGGATGACCCAGAGGGATGGAAGGGGGAGGGAGGAGGGAGGGGGGTTCAGGATGGGGAACACGTGTATAGCTGTGGCGGATACATGTTGATGTATGGCAAAACCAATACAATATTGTAAAGTAAAAAAAAAAAAGAAAAAGAAAAAAGATTTTAAAATTAATAAAATTACATATACTAATAAAAAATAAATAAAAAGAAACACCCACAAAGATTCTTCTCCAATTTATGAAAGAGTTTTTACCTGTCAATCATTACAAATCTTAGCATATAATGCAATGGTGTATAGCAATCTCAAGGCCCGTAACAGGCAAACACTGGTGGAAGACTCCTCTAAGAACTAATCAAAGCTCCTTAAACTTTGTCTTGTCCTGTTATGCACATATTTCTGGCTAGGGTGAAGCTTGGCATTAAACATAGGGCATTTGAGCCCCTACTAGATCCTCTGAATTGAGAAAAGTTGAAGTAATATGATAAAATTTGTCATTTCATTTTTATTTTCTGAGTTACTAAAAAATAGGGTTTTAAAATTTTTATTGGAGTATGGTTGCTTTATAACATTTTATTAATTTCTACTGTATATAAAAATGAATTAGTACTCCTTCTTTTTTGGACTTCCTGCACATTATTTTAAATGAAACTGGGTTGTTATGTGCAAATTCCAGATTATTGCAATATTAAAAAATGTGAAGTGTAGTGAAGTGAAGACACTTAGTCGTGTCCTACTCTTTGTGATCCCATGGACTGTAGCCTACCAGGATCCTCCATCCATGGGATTTTCCAGGCAAGAGTACTGGAGTGGGTTGTCATTTCCTTCTCCAATTAAAAAATGTACACAGGTTAAAATTTACATGATTTTCATCAATGAAGTAATTAAATATTTATAAAATCATAAGCATTTATTCATAATAGTCAATCATTATCATATTTTATCTCATAATATTTATTTATCTCATAATATTTATTTTTGATCTCCTAAAACTAAGACATTAAGTTATTTAAAGCTATGGTTAAAATTTTAGCTGCTAATTTAAATTTTGCAACTGAAATACATAGTTTTTCAAACTTCCTTTATATGGAACATGAGGGAAAATGTTTGAAGACCACTGGCTGTGAGAACAGGGGAGTGCACAACCTAAGTTCTTTTCCTGATCCATCAGTCATTTGCTAAAGAGTGTTGGTGAGATGCTGGTGAACTGACATTCAAAGCATCTATTTGTAAAATCACACTTTGAGAGTTGAAGATGTCTCTAACCACCACAGTATTGATGATGTATTAGTTGTTACCTAAGAAAAAGTAATTTTCTTATAATTAATAATTTTCCTCTTCTATAATTTTAGTTTCTACACTATTGAATCTCATTTTTCATCTGGATATTAACTATATCTAACTGCAGGGTACACTATCAGTTTTTTCTTAATGCTACTGTCCAACACCAGAGTTAAATCATTGATTTGAGATTTGAATTATGCAAAATAAACTTTTATACAAATAAAAATTTAATAAAAATATGAAAGTACTTAAATTATAGGGTATTAAATATTTTCCTTGAGATCACTCTTCTTTTTTAAATCCATGCATTTCCTGATCAGCACTCCTTGAGTTGCAAATGTAAGTTTAGGTACCCTGTGTGTTTCTTCATTCATCTCAGAGTGTTGTCTAACACCATGTGATTTTTTTCTTTCATTGGTTATTTCGTGTGTGTTGTTTAATATCTGCTGCTAAGTCACTTCAGTCGTGTCCGACTCTGTGTGACCCCATAGACGGCAGCCCACCAGGCTCCCCCGTCCCTGGGATTCTCCAGGCAAGAACACTGGAGTGGGTTGCCATTTCCTTCTCCATGTTTAATATCTATATATTAGTTAATATCCCAAATTTCTTCCTATTATTGACTGCTTATTTCACTCTGTTGTATTTGATAAACATACTCTGAATGATTGCAAATCTTCTAAATGTATTGAAGTTTGTTTTATGGTCTTGCTACAACTTGCTCTAGAAAGTGTTCCATGCACACATGAGACGAGTGTGTAATCTGCTGTTATGTAGAGTGATCTATAGGAATTATGGGCCTAAGTATTACACACTTGCATTTTAAAACAAGCAAGAGAAGAAAGAAGAATAAACACACATTTATAATGTCTTTTAAAATTGCAAAAGTATATTTACAGGTGCTTTTAGTTTTTCATATGGATTTGAAAACTCTCTGAGTTCTCTTGCTTTAAGTCTGAAGAACTTTTTAGTATTTCTTGTATGATGCGTCTGCTAGAATGAATTCTCTCTGAATGTTTTTATTTTGTCTTCATTTTAAAGATACATTTTTGTGCAAATTTGAGGAGTTTTGACACAATATAGTAAAAAGAAATTTTTCTACTGTATTTTCTCTCCTCTTCTGGTACTCCCATTTTACATATATTTTTATGTTTTTTAGTATTCCCTATTTCTCTGAGGCTCTTTTCACTTTCCTTCATTAGTTTTTCTCTCTGTTTCTCAGCTCATATACTTTAATTTATCTTCAAGTTCATTGATTCTTTCTTCAGCCACTTCAAACGAATTGCTGAGTCCCTTACTGGATGCAGTGAATTTTTCATTTCAGTTATTACACTTTTCAAAACCAGAATGTCCCTTTGGTTCTTTGTATAATTTCTGTCCTTACTGATATTGTTTGCTTGATGAGACATTATATCTTCCTTTATGTCTTCAATCACAGTTTCTTTGGTTATTTGTATTATAATAGCTGCTTTGATGTCTGCTAAGTCTGAACCCCACGTCCAAGGTAAGAGAAACCCAGGTAAAATGATAGGTGTTGCGAGAGGGCATCAGAGGGCTGACACATGGAAACCACAGTCACATAAAACTAGCCAATCTGATCACACAGCCTTGTCTAACTCAATGAAACTAAACCATGCCATGCGGGGCCACCCAAGACAGGAGGGTCATGGTGGAGAGGTCTGACAGAATGTGGTCCACTGGAGAAGGGAATGGCAAACCAGTACAGTATTCTTGCCTTGAGAACCCCATGAACAGTATGAAAATGCAAAATGATAGGGTACTGAAAGGGAAACTCCCTGGGTCGGTAGCTGCCCAATATGCTACCGGAAATCAGTGGAGAAATAACTCCAGAAAGAATGAAGGGATGGAGCCAAAGCAAAAACAATACCCAGTTGTGGATGCAATTGGTGATAGCAGCAAGGTCCGATGCTGTAAAGAGCAATATTGCATAGGAACCTGGAATGTCAGGTCCATGAATCAAGCTAAATTGGAACTGGTCAAACAGGAGATGGCAAGAGTGAATGTCGACATTCCAGGAATCAGTGAACTAAAATGGACTGGAATGGGTGAATTTAACTCGGATGACCATTATATTTAACTCGGAGTAGATATAAGGCAAGATGTAAGGCAAGAATCCCTTACAAGAAATGGAGTAGCCATCATATTCAACAAAAGAGTCCAAAATGCAGTACTTGGATGCAATCTCAAAAATGACAGAATGATCTCTGTTTGTTTCCAAGGCAAACCATTCAATATCACAGTAATCCAAGTCTATGCCCCAAGCAGTAATACTGAAGAAGCTGAAGTTGAATGGTTCTATGAATACCTACAAGACCTTTTAGAACTAACACCCAGAAAAGATGTCCTTTTCATTATAGGGGACTAGAATGCAAAAGTAAGAAGTCAAGAAACATCTGTGGTAACAGGCAAATTTGGCCTTGGAATGCAGAATGAAGCAGGGGAAAGGCTAATAGAGTTTTGCCAAGAGAATGCACTGGTCATAGCAAACACTCTCTTCCAACAACACAAGAGAAGACTCTACACATGGACATCACCAGATGGTCAACAATGAAATCAGATTGATTATATTCTTTGCAGCCAAAGATGGAGAAGCTCTATACAGTCAACAAAAACAAGACCGGGAGCTCACTGTGGCTCAGATCATGAATTCCTTATTGCCAAATTCAGACTCAAATTGAAGAAAGTGAGGGAAACCACTAGACCATTCAGGTGTGACCTAAATCAAATTCCTTATGATTATACAGTGGAAGTGAGAAATAGATTTAAGGGACTAGATCTGATAGACAGAGTGCCTGATGAACTAACTATGGATGGAGGTTCATGACATTGTGCAGGAGACAGGGATCAAGTAGTACATCAAGGCTGTATATTGTCACCTGCTTATTTAACTGCTATGCAGAGTACATCATGAGAAATGCTGGGCTGGAAGAAGCACAAGCTGGAATCAAGATTGCTGGGAGAAATATCAATAACTTCAGATATGCAGATGACACCATCCTTATGGCAGAAAGTGAAGAGAAACTAAAAAGCCTCTTGATGAAAGTGAAAGAGAAGAGTGAAAAAGTTGGCTTAAAGCTCAACATTCAGAAAACAAAGATCATGGCATCTGGTCCCATCACTTCATGGGAAATAGATGGGGAAACAGTGGAAACAGTGTCAGACTAATTTTCTGGGCTCCAAAATCACTGCAGATGGTGATTGCAGCCATGAAATTAAAAGACACTTAGTCCTTGGAAAGAAAGTTATGACCAACCTAGATAGCATATTGAAAAGCAGAGATATTACTTTGCCAACAATGGTCCATCTAGTCGCAACTATGGTTTTTGCAGTGGTCATGTATGGATGTGAGAGTTGGACTGTGAAGAAAGCTGAGTGCTGAAGAATTGATGCTTTTGAACTGTGGTGTTGGAGAAGACTCTTGAGAGTCCCTTGGACTGCAAGGAGATCCAACCAGTCCATCCTAAATGAGATCAGCCCTGGGTGTTCATTGGAAGGACTGATGCTGAAAGATGAAACTCCAGTACTTTGGCCACCTCATGTGAAGAGTTGACTCATTGGAAAAGACTCTGATGCTGCGAGGTATTGGGGGCAGGAGGAAAAGGGGATGACAGAGGATGAGATGGCTGGATGGCATCACTGACTCAATGGACATGAGTTTGATGGAACTCTGGGAGTGGGTGATGGACAGGGAGGCCTGGCGTGCTGCAGTTCATGGGGTCGCAAAGAGTTAGACATGACTGAGTGACTAAACTGAACTGACCTCAATCTGATATCTAAGTTGGGCAATTTCTGTTGACTGTTATTTAAGATTCTCCATCTATTTATGGCTTGATAGCTCTTTTTTTAAGAAAGCTAATAATATTTCATTGAGTTGTAGGAGTTGCTTTTATATTTTGGTGTTTAGCCTCTAAATGGTTGTTTTTTTTGAGTAAAATGTACCAGTTATGGTTGTTTCTCTCGGGAAAATTTCTGTTAAGGTCCTCACACTGGCATACTCAAAATGATACGTGAAATTTCTTTTTGATATTGGCTATGTTCAACCAGCTTTTGCTTTTGTTAGAACATATACCTTTTGGACATCCCTCGTGGTCTGATGGTTAAAAAACTGCCTGCCAATGCAGAAGATGTGAATTCAGTTCTTGCTCTGGGACCCCATGTGTGGTAGGACAACTAAGCCCATGCATCACAACTACTGAGCTCACACTCCAGAACCCACAAGATGCAACTACTGAGCACATCCACCCTAGAGCCTGTGCTTCACAACAAGAGAAGCCACAACAAGGAGAAGTCTGTGTTCCACAACTAAAGAGTAGCCTCCCACTGGCTGCAAGTAGGGAAAACCCACACACAGCAATGAAGACCTGGTGCCATCAAAACTAAGTAGATAAATTAAAAATTTTTTTAATAAATAAAATTTTAAAAAAGAACACATGCCAGTTAAAATACAGTATGTTGCAACTGTATTGAATATCTTTGTGGGGCATTTGATTTAGTTTTACTCTTTGGCACCTTGACACATATCTTAAAGTAAATCCAACTAGTACCCACGCTGTAACATCAACTACATATTGAACCCCTGTGCTTCCATTGTGGCTCAGATGGTAAAGAATCTGCCTGCAATGCAGGAGACCCAGGTTCGATCCCCGGGTTGGGAAGATCCCCTGGAGAAGGCAATGGCAACCCAGTATTTGTGCCTGGAGAATTCCATGGACAGAGGAGTCTGGCAGGCTACAGTCCATGGAGTCGCAAAGAGTCAGACATAGCAGAGTGACTAACACATACACATTGAACACCTGTCCAAAGAACCACCCCAGGGATGAGACAAATGGTGCATATACTACCCGAACTAATGTAACAGAAAATACATCAAGTAGATATTACATCATTTTGTACACAGAGGAGTTGAAACTTTAAAAGGTGAAGTGATTTGTCCATGGCCAAATAGCTGATTAGTGGTGAATCTGAAGGAAACCACCTCCCCCACCCGCTAGGTGAAAATCCCATGTACAGGAGTTCAGGCTTGACCATAGGCAGTAACAAGGGTTTTCATGAATGACCTCATGGGGAAGTTCCCTCCCTACTCCCCACAGGAGACCTGGTAGAAAGCCAGGGACTTGCAGATCTCTGGAGGGAGTTGAGGTCAAGGGTGCAATAGCAACAGAGTGCTAAGCCAAGTGTGTGAGCAGGTCACATGCCTATGGAGCTGGGCACATTCCTATCACAATAAACACCTCATCCTGAACACATGGGAACACTTCACATCTCCAACTTTAGCACAGTGCTTTCCTGCATCTTCAAGTTATCCCTCATCTCCCCCTACAAACTGCCTGGCCACCTTTTGACACTCACACTCCGTGACACTTAGACAGGGACGTCACCTGTCTGTCTACTGTGCTCGCAGAGTCCTTGCACATACCTTTCATGTAATCCATCAAGGGAAGTCACTCAGTCGTGTCCGACTCTTTGTGACCCCATGGACCGTAACCTACTAGGCTTCTCTGTCCATGGGATTCTCCAGGCAAGAATACTGGAGTGGATTGCCATATATTGCATTTTGATTGCTGATGTTTCTCTCTTTTTGGCTAATTGAAACAAGCTTTTTAAATGCAAGGATAAAGACTTGTACATTTATTTAACCACAGGGTTTGGTGCTTAGCATAGCATATAATTGTGGAGGGAAAAAAGGAAGAAAAAAAGAAAAATAGAGAAGAAATCAATAAGCTTCTTAGCCCCCAACATTTCTGTTATTAAGACAATTTAAGAGCACGAGTGGTTTTGTGTATATTAAATAGCACACAGTAAACTATTTCAGTCATCCAAGAAAGATTATACCGAGCAAAGTTACAGAGACTTATTAAAAGTGTAGCTTTTACCTGTTTAAATTGCAGAAGGTCACAGCTGGGAACTCTATCCTCTCCACATACTGTACCTCCATAGATGTTGTGGTGGGCCACCTGAAGTAGTTGACGAGACGGCTGTACACCTGCCAGACAAGGAGACTGATGGAACCCAGGACCACCAGCAACCAGACCACTTTGCGAATCCTACTCGGATTCCGGACAATGTTGTGGACTCCGTGGAAGGAAGTGGAGATGGCAAAGTCATGGTCAAACTTCCTACGGTCAGTGTGAGGTGGCGAAGTTTTCTTTGAAAGGTAGAGCTTGATCTTTTCCAAGAGTCCTTAAATTCAACCAAAGACAAAACAAGCAATAAGTTAGGAAAACCTAATGCTGTATGTGAAAAACCCGACTCACATGACCTTACACATGCTCCCCGACTCAGAATTCATCTTGAGTTGCACAGACTCTTCAGAAGTCAAGAAATGTCTACTACAGAGATCTAATAAGTATGTGATGCCGCTCATGAGAGAATGCCTCTAGTTAATACAAACCTACTTTAGTCCATTTCTTATTCTAATAGTGTGTTTCTCTTTAGCAAAATGGGAAAAACATTCTCTGCATCATGAGTTGGTTGTATTAAATAAAATAGCACCTGAGGATAGCTTGGCACCTCACCCAGACCATGATAAGTACTCAATTCATATTAGCAACTTGTGCTTTTCTATTAATTTGGTAGTGATGTGGTAGATGGAAAAGTTTCAGGTCTAAAATTCTCATTTAAGAAATGAGTTCTTGCCTTGGTGGCTCAGTGGTAAAGAATCCGCCTGTCAATGCAGGACACACGGGTACAATCCCTGATCTGGGAAGAGGCTACATGCCGTGGAGCAACTAAGCCCTGTGTCACAACTACTGAGCCTGTGCTCTGGAGTCCGGGAGATGTGACTACTGAACTCAACATGCTGCTGAAGCTCGTGCACACTAGAGCCTGTGCTCCACAACAAGAGAAGCTGCTGCAACGAGAAGCCCACGTACTGCAACTAGACAAAAGCCCAGACAGCAACAAAGACCCAGGGCAGCCAAAAATAAACAAATAAATAAATAAAGAGAGATGAGTTCTGTCTTGCAAATGCTCATGATTAACTGAATTAACTTTTATATCCTTTGTTGCAGTTCAGGAAGTATTCTTTCTGTCAACTAATCAGCGTTAATTTAATTTCAAAAGGTTTCAATAAATCATTAGTTAATATTCCCCAGGTCTCTAATCAAGTAACTAAGTTTAAGTTATGGGATATACAATGATACCTATGAACATTTTCTATGTTCACCTATGACATTTTCTAAAAGACTCCTATGAACATTTTCTAAGGGACTCTATCTCATCCACAAAGCATTAGGGCACAATTACAAATTATTTTATGATTTTTTACACAGATTGTACACTGAGCAGGAAATTATGTATTAGTCTGATTAGCTTGACTTTGTACTAAGATTATATATTATCTCCAAGAATGGTTTTTTAAAATTTTTTGAATTTTAAACAGGTTATATATACACATATAATATATATATCCTGTCATGTGGTTATATATTAATACATACTGATTATATATATATATGGAGGTTCCCAGGTGGCTCAGTGGGTAGAGAACCTACCTGCAGTTCAGGAGGCACTGGAGATATGGGTTCAATTCTTGGGTTGGGAAGATCCCCTGGAGGAGGGCACAGCAACGCTCTCCAGTATTCTTGCCCGGAGAATCCCATGGACAGAGAGCCTGGCAGGCTTCAGTCCACAGGTCGCAAAGAGTTGGACATGACCGAAGCTACTGAGCATAGCACGTTTTCTTTATATATATATATATATATATATATTCCTGCATAAAGAATCTCAGCTTCCTGACAAGGGATCAAACTCATGCACGTGCAGTGGAACAGCAGAATTTTAACTTACTAGACTGCCAGGGAAGTCCCTAAATATGTGTATTTAGAGTAATTGCACAGCTCCAGAGCAAAATCAGAAATGTATGAAAAGCTTTTGTTATTATTATTCATGAGCAAAATAAACTTAAAAATGCTTGTTTACATACTGTTTATCCATTAGCTGCAATACATGTGGGGAATTGACTCTGACAGGACAATTCAGTCTCAGGGAACCTGATGCCCTTCCATCCACAAGGGAAGAGTGATCTAGAAACCAGTATTTGGTCAACTGCAGTGTTTCTGGTTGTAAACATTACTCTGAAAAATGTAAGTTTTAAGTAGCTCTGTCAAAACTCAGCTTATTATAAATCTACTTATTGATAACGGCTCTGACTTTCTTGGGGTGTTCTCCATCATTTGCTAGGGCTTAGAAAGAACTCTTAAAAATATTTTTGGATGGATAGTGAAGCAACAAGGTCATGCATTACTGTGAGGAAGATTAGAATGTGTTTAATAAGGAGTCTACCAATCTACAAAGCAATAAACTTATTTTCCCACTGAAATGGATACTTTGTAATTATTGCAAGTGGCCCTTGCATTGAATATTGATCTTTACAGAAGCATTCTAAAGGACATCAAACAAATTTTGCTGTATTTTAATATAAAAATTGTAGGCACATGATAAATAGAAGCCAAATCAAATAAAACTACAAAAACAGATTCTGGTACACAAGAATATTTTAAAACCACATATATTTGACTCCTGCATACAAAATAACACTTTTCTTAAGTAACAGAAACTATATTACTTATACTATGTCTAAGTAATATTGGAAATCAAATTTCCCCAATGAAAATATAACCTCCCTTTCTTTTGTTAATTTCTGGCTTTTACAGATAAAAATTCTACCTGTTCTGAGGATTTTACTCCTTACCCACCTTTCTTAGCCTTGGTGTTTGATTTCTCAAACTGCTCCATCTCCAATTTCAATAAGCAGGAGTCCTTGAGGACAATTTCCATCAATAACCATACTCATTTTGTGGCCTTTATATAAAATACAGCAGTTGAGGCTATAAAACGGGGGAGCAATTTAAATGTTTGTGTTGCTATGTTTTGCCTCATAAAGTGCATAACCTGCAAACTGAACACACTGGCAGAACCAGCTATGGGCTTCCATGGACTCATGAGAAGCTGTCAGAGTGAAACCAAAAAACATAATTAAGGAAACCATTTCCTCAGAACTAAAGGGACAATCCCTACAAATATTTGTGGTTTTAGAATCCCCCTGAACAGGCTAAGTGACTCTGAAGACTCACCTGGGAGGAAGTCTTCATGGTCATTATTTCCACCTCTCTTCACATCACTTTGAATCAAAATGCAGTTGGAGTGAAATTTGTGGGGATAAAGATGTCTTTTCCTTGTTGAATTTTCTTTCTAAATAGTGGATGAAGGTTTTGAACAGAAATAATAATCAAATGAAGATGACAAAATAAAACCCCCAAAAAATATCTCCTTGAGAGGAAATGGTTGTTGAAAGCATTCAAACTCAATCGAGCACAAAGGCTGGTTATTTGTTCATAGGAGCAATTCTGAGAAATTATAAGAATTTATAATATTAAATAATAAACTGGAGACTATGCATTGTTGTGTTTAAACGGCACCATCTCTTGACAGAACTGAGGAACTGCCTGTATCACTACTTAAGCCTTTTAGAGTCACCATAGTAACATTTCATATGATCACTAACCTTTAACATGGTAAGATATGTGTTACATGTATTTTCTTGGAAGCTTAGGACTCTAAGTTGAAACTATTCTTATATGGAAGCAAACTAAGAAATTTCAAGAGATGTAAATGAAACTCCTGGGATGACTTCCCTAACTATGAAATTAAAGATTTCAGGAAGAGGGTCAATCTTAACGTATGAATTTCTCCCTTAGAGGGCTCTCCTTTGGGGTTAATGACAGCCTCAGTTACAGTCTGTTAAAATCCAGGTGCTCCTCACTTACGTGATCACTCTTCCTTCCCCTGCACATCCTCCTTCTTTTCTTCTTCTGAGCATCTTTCTGCAGCATTCCTGGAGGTTACCTGTTCATGTCCTGTCAGTTACTCACTGTCTGAACTTTTAGTGGCAGACTCACTGGGTGATTTCAGTTTGGGAACAGACTGGTAGGTGATGGGGCCAACATGGAAAGGACAGGCCAGGTGGGGGGCAGTAATAAAAATGGGAGCAGGTACCCTGGGGGGAAAATGCTGGAAGGGAAATCAAGAGAGAGAAAGATCGCCTCCAAAGCCACATTTTATCTGCATCATAATTTAACAAAGGCTCAGGCATAACCAGGGCTTCCCTGGTGGCTCATCAGTAAAGAATCTGCCTGCCAGTGCAGGAGGCACAGGGGCCGTGCGTTCAACCCCTGGGTCAGGAAGACCCCCTGAAGGAGGGCATGGCAACCCACTCCAGTATTCTTGTCTGGAGAATCCCATGGACCAAGAAGCCTGGGGGGCTACAGTCCATGGGGCAGCAAAGAGTCAGACAAAACTGAAGTGACTGAGCATGCAAGCAGGCAGGCATAACTAGAAATATTTCTTTTTTTGATTTTTAAAATTTTTTGATGTAGAACATTTTTTTTCAAGTCTTTATAGAGTTTTTTTTTTTTTTTATAATATTGCTTCTTTTTTTTTTTTTTTTTGATTCTGAGGCATGTGAGACCTTACCTCCCTGATCAGGAATCAAACCTTTACCTCCTGCATTGGAAGGCACAGTCTTAACCACTGGACCACCAGGGAAATCCCCACTAGAACATTCCTAAAGTCCCTTTCATATATTCACTTCCTCTCCCTCTTGCTCACAAATTCTGGTTACTTCCACATAAGACCTCAGTGCAAAGAGGAAAGAAGAGTGAAACAGATAGAAAGCAAAGAAGGTTGGTAAGACCTCTCCTGTTTTGCCTAGCCTTTACTTGATAGAGAATAGCATTTTAATAGCATTCTTATTTTTATGTGTATTCCTCACACGTGACACAATTAAAGACTGTGGTTGCTCTGGCCTGCCTGCCCTGACACCTCCTCCTCTCTCTTCTACTTTAGGATGGCCTTTCCAACATTGCTTCCTTTTCTCCTTCTCTGCTCAGTTTTAAAAATATTTCACTGTCACCTTCCTCTATCAGCAGCTGGTAGTAAATTTGAACTCAATCTGTGTCTGGTGAGGAAATGCCCCCATTTGCTTCATCACGTCCTTGTGTGAAATCTAAGCCCACCATCCATCTCACAAGTGCCTCTGGTTTCTTCTTTGTTAATTAATGTACCACTTTAAGCAGCTCAGTGAAAACACAGAACCTCCCACTCCCTTCCTTCTGCTTGCCCTGCTCACTGCCCTTGATTTGCATAGCAAGGGCCTTTGGCTAAATATCGATCTCCAGATTTCTCCCATCACCACCCCTTAACATGCTCACAAACAGACAAAAGCAAATTCAGGGGAGTCCAGAGGTTTCTAAATTATTATCTACCACACTTGCACCAGTGGTATCAGCAGCAGAAAACCACTCATTACTACTGATAAATACAAAAGGTGAAATAAAGAGAGTGGATGGGGTGGGGGGAGCATTTTCTCTGCCCTTGCGTTTGAATTCAGAGCATAAGCAACATTAAGAATTTTATGCAGTGTCTAGAGAAGTATATTCTGGCACCACATTCATTATACAGACACATTTTTATTCTATTTTTCAAAAAAATCTTATGTGGTTTTTGTTGTTGTTGTTGTTGCTTGTTTTTTGCCACACAGCATGTAGGGTCTTAGTTTTCTGGCCAGGGGTTGAACCTGCACCCCCTGCATGGGAAGCATAGAGTCTTAACCTGTGGACCACCAGAAAAGCCCCAAATCTTATGTGTTTTTAATAAAATTTTTGATCCCATTGAATTGACTTACATCTAAAGGCATCTAAAAGATCATCTTTAGCTACTACTTTTAAATTTACCTTTGATTTAAAAATTTTACTTCCTCTTTAGGGAAATGTATAACCATTAATAGCAATGCACAACTTTTTTAGATTTAGACAGATCTGATAATGACTATACGTTCTGCAAAAGAAGACAATGTAAAAAATACCTTTTCTTGTATTATTTTAAGACACTTTTCTTAATAATCTTGGAAAGGAAAAAATAAAGCAAACTCACAGCTTAGCATATCTTAACAGATACTTTCTCTCATTATATCTATTGTTGTGGGTAAGAATCCCTTAGAAGAAATGGAATAGCCCGCTTAAAAAAAAAAAAAAAAAAGAGTTCAAAATGCAGTACTTGGGTGTAGTCTCAAAAAAGAATTATCTTGCTTCATTTTCAAGGCAAACCATTCAGCATCATAGTAAGTCTATGCCCAAGTCTATGCCCCAGCCACTAATGCCAAAGAAGCTGAAGTTGAATGGTTCTATGAAGATCTACCAGACCTTCTAAAATTAAGACCAAAGAAAGATGTCCTTTTCACCATAGGGAATTGGAATGTGAAAGTAAGAATTCAAGAGATACCTGGAGTAAAAGGCAAGTTTGGCCTTGGAGTACAAAATGAAGCAGGGCAAATGTTAACAGAGTTTTGCCAAGAGAACACACTGGTCATAGCAGACACCTTCTTTCAACAACACAAGAGATGACTCTACATATTGACATCACCAAATGGTTGATACTGAAATCAGATTGATTATATTCTTTGCAGCTGAAGATGAAGAAGCTCTATACAGTCAGCAAAAATAAGACCTGGAGCTGACTATGGCTCAGATCATCAGCTTCTTGTTGCAAAATTTGGGCTTAAATTGAAGAAAGTAGGGAAAAGTAGGGAAAACATCATTCAGGTATGACCTAAATAAAATCCTTTATGATTATACATATGGAGGTGAGAATACGGAGAAGGCAATGGCACCCCACTCCAGTACTCTTGCCTGGAAAATCCCATGGACAGAGGAGCCTGGAAGGTTGCAGTCCATGGGGTTGCGAAGAGTCGGACATGACTGAGCGACTTCACTTTCACTTTTCACTTTCATACATTGGAGAAGGAAAGGGCAACCCACTCCAGTGTTCTTGTCTGGAGAATCCCAGTGGCGGAGCCTGGTAGGCTGCCGTCTATGGGGTCACACAGAGTTAGACACGACTGAAGTGACTTAGCAGTAGCAGTAGCAGGAGGTGAGAATAGATTCAAGAGATTAGATCAGGTAGACAGACAGTCAGAAGAACTATGGACAAGTTTTGCAATATTCCACAGTAGGCAGTGACCAAAACCTTCTCAAAGAAAAAGAAATGCAAGAAGGCAAAGTGGTTGTCTGAGGAGTCCTTACAAACAGCTGAGCAAAGAAGAGAAGTGAAAGGCAAAGGACAAAGGAAAAGATATACTCACCTGAATGTGGAGTTCCAGAGAATAGCAAGGAGAGATAAGAAAGCTTCCTTAAGTGAACACTGCAAATAAATAGAGGAGAACAATAGAATGGGAAAGACTAAAGATCTCTTCAAGAAAACTGGAGATAACAAGTGAACATTTCATGCAAAGATGGGCACAATAAAGAACTGAAATGGCAAAGACCTAGCAGAAGCAGAAGAGATTAAGAAGTGGTAGCAAGAATACACAGAAGAATTGTACAAGAAAGTCTTAATGACCCAGATAACCACAATGATATAGTCACTCACCTAGAGCCAGACAATCTGGAGTGTGAAGTCAAGTGGGCCTTAGGAAGCGTTCAGTTCCGTTCAGTTCAGTCACTCAGTCGTGTCCGACTCTTTGCGACCCCATGAATCGCAGCACGCCAGGCCTCCCTGTCCATCACCAACTCCCAGAGTTCACTCAAACTCACGTCCATCGAATCCGTGATGCCATCCAGCCATCTCATCCTCTGTTGTCCCCTTCTCCTCCTGCCCCCAATCCCTCCCAGCATCAAAGTCTTTTCCAACGAGTCAACTCTTCGCATGAGGTGGCCAAAGTACTGGAGTTTCAGCTTTAGCATCATTCCTTCCAATGAACACCCAGGGCTGATCTCCTTTAGAATGGACTGGTTGTATCTCCTTGCAGTCCAAAGGACTCTCAGGAGTCTTCTCTAACACCACAGTTCAAAAGCATCAATTCTTTGGCACTCAGCCTTCTTCACAGTCCAACTCTCACATCCATACATGACCACTGGAAAAATCATAGCTTTGACTAGACGGACCTTTGTTGGCAAAGTAACGTCTCTGCTTTTCAATGTGCTATCTAGGTTGGTCATAACTTTCGTTCCAAGGAGTAAGTGTCTTTTAATTTCATGGCTGAAATCACCATCTGCAGTGATTTTGGAGCCCCCCAAAATAAAGTCTGATACTGTTTCCACTGTTTCCCCATCTATTTCCCACAAAGTGATGGGACCAGATGCCATGATCTTTGTTTTCTGAATGTTGAGCTTTAAGCCAACTTTTTCACTCTCCTTTTCACTTTCATCAAGAGGAAGCATTACTATAAACCAAGTTAGTGGAGCAGATGGAATTCCAGCTAAGCTTTTAAAAATCTTAAAAGGTGATGCTGTTAAAATAGTGCATTCAATATGACAGCAAATTTGGAAAACTCAGCAGTGGCCACAGGACTAGAAAAGGTCAGTTTTCATTCCAATCCTAAAGAAAGGCAAGGCCAAAGAATGTTCAAACTACCACATAATTGCACTTATTTCACATGCCAGCAAGGTAATGCTCAAAATCCTTCAAAGTAGGCTTTCACAGTATGTAAAGAGAGAACTTCCAGATGTACAAGCTAGATTTACAAAAAGCAGAGGAACTAGAGATGGAATTGCCAACATTCTTTAGGTCACAGAAAAAGCAAAGGAATTCCAGAAAAACATCTACTTCTGTTTCATTGACTACACTAAAAACTTTGACTGTGTGGATCACAACAAACTGTGGAAAATTCTTCAAGAGATGGGAGTACCAGACCAGTTTACTTGCCTCCTGACAAACCTGTATATAGGTCAAAAAGCAACAGTTCGAACCAGACATGGAACAACTGGCTGGTTCCAAATTGAGAAAGGAGTATGTCAAGGCTGTATATTATCATCCTGCTTATTTAACTTAAATGCAGAGTACATTATGCAGAATGACAGGCTGGATGAAGCACACGTTGGAATCAAGATTGCTGAAAGAAGTATCAGCAACCTCAGATATGCAGATGATACCATTCTAATGGCAGAAAGTGCAGAGTAACTAAAGAGTCTCTTGATGAGGGTGAAAGAAGAGAGTGAAAAAGTTGGCTTAAAACTCAACGTTCAAAAAACTAAAATTATGACATCCGATACCATCACTTCATGGCAAATACATGGGGAAAAAGTGGAAACAGGTTTCATTTTCTTTGGCTCCAAAATCACTGCAGATGGTTAATGCAGCCATGACATTAAGATGCTTGCTCCTTGGAAGAAAAGCTATGAGAATCCTAATAGCATATTAAAAAGCAGAGACATCACTTTGCCAAGAAAGTTTCAAGTAGTCAAAGCTATGGTTTTTCCAGTAGTCATGTACAGAGGTGAGAGCTGGACCGTAAAGAAGGCTGAACACTGAAGAGCTGATGCTTTCAAACTGTGGTGTTTGAAGACTCTTGAGAGTCCCTTGGACTGCGAGGAGATCACACCAGTCAATCCTAAAGAAAAGGAGCCCTGTGTATCAATTGGAAGGACTGATGCTGAAGCTGAAGCTCCAGTACTTTGGTCAACTGATGGCAAAGAACTGACTCATTGGAAAAGACCCTCATGCTGGGAAAGATTGAGGGCAGGAGGAGAAGGAGGCTACAGAGGATGAGATGGTTGGATGACATCAACTGACTCAGTGCACGTAAGTTTGAGCGAACTTGGGGAGATGCTGAAGTACAGGGAAACCTGGCATGCAGCAGTCCATGGGGTCACAAAGAATCAGACTCGACTCACTGGACAGCAACAATAAATAATTCTATTTTGCTTTGGGTTTGTATTAACACAAAAACAGAGCTGCTGTTTTGTGCTGTGCCCTGTGTGTAAGCATTGTGGGTTAGTGGTTTTGTATTTGTTACAGTATATATATATATTTTTTTATAAAACACTAAATGAAAGAAACTAGCTACTGTATCATATCTATTCAAAGCAAATAAATTCACATATTTAAAATGATAGCATTTGTCACAGAAAGGAAACTTATGTTACCACCAAGTCCAAGCNGTTAGTGGTTTTGTATTTGTTACAGTATATATATATATTTTTTTATAAAACACTAAATGAAAGAAACTAGCTACTGTATCATATCTATTCAAAGCAAATAAATTCACATATTTAAAATGATAGCATTTGTCACAGAAAGGAAACTTATGTTACCACCAAGTCCAAGCCTCATTGTTACCTCCACCCTCACCCAGATAAGAGGAGAAGGAAAGTAAATTCCATGATAGCAGGTTTTTTTTTTTTTTTTGCTGTTGCTGTTTACCCATTGGGGTGGAAAAATAAGTGGTAAGTAAGAGGTAGTCAACAGATATGTTGAATGAATACAAAGTCTGTCCTAGCCTTGTACTTTTTTCATTATGCACATGCTATCATGATACAAGAAAATTATTGTCATTAATTTTGTACTTTTATTTTGAAAAGTACAAACTTAAAATTGCATAAATTGTGCAATGAATACGTATATGCTGCTGCTGCTAAGTTGCTTCAGTCATGTCTGACTCTGTGTGACCCTATAGACGGCAGCCCACTAGGCTCCTCCGTCCCTGGAGTGGGTTGCCATTTCCTTCTCCAATGCATGAAAGTGAAAAGTGAAAGTGAAGTCGCTCAGTCGTGCCCGACTCTTAGCGACCCCATGGACTGCAGCCTACCAGGCTCCTCCGTCCATGGAATTTTCGAGGCAAGAGTACTGGAGAGGGTTGCCATTGCCTTCTCCGAGTATCTATATACTCTACCATAATCCATTCATTTTAAACATTTTCTCACATTTGCTTTATCTTCCTTGTAAAATAAAGGGATAAAATCCATCCTTTTATTGCTTAAGAAAAAAGACATCTTCCTGTGTAAATATAATGTAAAAATCACACTCAGGAAACTTAATTTTGACACAGCAGTATAATTTAATACTCATTCTATACTGAACATTTCCAAATTTTTCCCCAGCCGAATTTTATAATATTTTATTTCCTAATCCAAAATCCCTTCAAGGATCATGGATTTTATTTCCTTATCATTTTTATTCATTCACTTTTAATCCAGAACAGTTCCCTAGCCATTAGTTTATTTTTTTGTCTTCTCATCATACTGCTGTTTTGAGGAATTCATTCCAGATGTTTTGCAGAATGTCTCTCAAGTCAGGGTTGTACAGTTTCTTCTTCATTAATTAGGCTCAGGTCAGGTACTTAAGGTCCCTGGAGAGCCACTCGGGGATTGGTGTTCCTCACAAAGCATCAGATCAAGGAGCATGTGACCTCAGTCTCTTGAATCATTGACGGCAGGAAGCTTGATTGCCTGGTTAAGGGAGGCCAGTCATATTCCTTCTTTGTAAATGCACCTTTTCCCTTTGTAATTAATAAATAACCAGAAGGAAGTTAGACTTGTTCCCAACTGTTCACCCACTGATTTTAGCATAAATCAATGAGTCTCATCTGAATTAATTATAGCTATGGTGTTTATAGAATGATATTCTCTTTCTTTATTCTTGCTATATTTTTTGTCACTATTCTTCTATAATGAAGAACTTTATCTTCTGATTTCCCTTATTTTTTTAAAATTAGTTTTGAATTGTATACATTAAAACTTATTTCTGTGGTTACTACTTTTTAAAAAATTATTTAAATTGACAACTTTTCTGGAAGGACTAATTGAAATATGTTTGCTGTATTTACTCCTGTCTCATCTTCATAAGTATCTATTAAAAATACACTTTAGACAAAAATGTGTTAATCTGAGAATAAAAACTTGTGATGTTTTCTACTCAGATCAATTAATTTAAAGCACCAAAATACTTAGGTTTAGGAAAGAGATAGGGTTCATAATTATTTTAGCACTCAGTTATTTGGGTGGCTGTCAAGAGTGGTAAGGTGGCATGTAGACATGCTAACTTTGGGGGGGGTTCCTTTTAAGTAACTCAATTTCCTTTTCTGTCTTTATTTTACATCAAATAAAGATAAAATTTATTTATCTTTGTTTTTAGATATACTGGAAACAAAGCCTCTTGGCTCAAACACAAAATTGAATCACAGACTCTGTTTCTTTATCTCTTGACACTTAATAAGATGTTGACCTTGTTATCCAAACAATTCTGAATTTCATTTTAGTGCTCTGGTTCAATAAAATGCCCATCCTTCAGTTTTTAAATATAAGAAGCTACTGTTTTCTACACATAGCAGAAAGATAGACAAGAAAATGTCACATATCTATAACATCATAATTAATAAACATGTATTAAATGTACCTCGATGATATCCTGATTATCTGTATGCTGAAAAAGCCCACCCCTAGCTGGTGTGTTCAACCTTCTGAAAATGGAAGGCTCTGGGGACTCCAGCTCTGCCACAGCCTGCCATTGGTCCAGTCTGTGGGAGGTTTGTTTGTCACTCAGCGCCTGCCACGCCACAAGGGAAACGGTCTCTGTTTAAACATCTCTGGGTTTTCCTCACAGCATTGAACATGTTCCTGTTATTGGCCAAAGTAGGGGAATGACTCTACTAATGCTTAACCTGCAGGCCCAGGAGGTTGTGAAACTATGTGTCCATATAGTTCATGATGCTGGGGTCAAGGTTAGTTGGATAGGGTCAACTTATCCAAACATTCTACTGGAGATTTTATGTTCCTGTTTCTTTTCTCAACTCTGATCTCTTATTTCTTTATGCAATGGCATATTTGGGAAAATTTTACTTGCCTTCCAACTACTTAGAGGAAAAATAGTGATTCCTCACAATTTTCATACATTTGGAAACTATTCTAAAGAAGGCTATAAGTTGTGTGCTTAGAGTATCTTCAAGAAAGAAGGCAAAACAAACTCAAAGATGGTGGATTTTTAAAATTGAACCTTCAACAGGCATAGATTGTCAGGAATAATAAGAATGATCTAATTTTTCTCATGTGAATTTCACACACTCTAGGTGGGTAAATTAAAAAAAAAAAATCATGTCCACTGGAAACTTCAATATGACCTTATTTAGAAATAGAGTCTTTGTAGATGTGATCCATTAAGGATCTCAAAGTGAAATCATGAGGATTTTGGACATACAGAGGAAGCCGTGGGAGATGGAGGCAGTGATTGGAGGGACTTTGGGAGCCCCCAGTAGCTGGAGGATGCAGGCATCATATTTGTGGTAAATTATTCTAGCAGTCCTAAAAAACTCGTGGGCTTCCCTGGTAGCTCAGTGGTAAAGAACTGCCTGCCTATGGGAGAGATGTAGGGTATCCCTGGGTCAGGAAGATCCCTGGAGAAAGAGTTGGCAACCCACTCCAGTATTCTTGCCTGGAAAATCCTATGGACAGAGAAGCCTGGCAGGCTACAGTCCATGGAATCACAAGAGTTGGACATGACTTAGCCACCAAACAGCAACAACAACAACAAACTCGTACACACAATGAAGAGATATCTGGTGGATTTTTAACTGGATTTGTAAAAAAGTTGTGAGATTCCTTGGCAACTAAGCCTCATGATAAAGCCTAGTTTTCTGAAGTAAACAGTAAGTTTCTATGTGAGATGAAACTCTTTGCAACTCTATAGCAAACAAATGTGACAATGCCAGGAAAGATATTGAAGATATCGAGAAATGCTTCATGAAAACTATGTCACAGCAAAAGCCCAAAATCTCTGTAAGGCTTTCAATAAGTCAAGAACAATGAGAAATAACTTTTACACCATACTTGGGTTTTAGCATTAAATCTGTGGGGATAGTTGTCTTCATTCAACGAAGTCTGGACATCCTGCTGTGGTTCAGATGCTGCTCCCAGCTCTGTAAGAGGCATCTTTGGGCAAAATAGAGATGCCTGATGTTGTGGAGGTGCTAGTTTAGCAGGAGATGACAGTAAACCTAATCAGTAAGTAAATTACATAACGAGTTAGAGAAGGAACTGTGCTAGAGAACAAAAAGAGGTAAAACATGTAGGAGAGATCAAGGGTCCTCAGTTGGAGGAGATTGTGTAGATGATGCTTGCACAGTCAATGTGTAACAGGGAAGAATAAACCTGACTCCATATTGAATCTCTTCCTTCTATGCTAACTCTGTGTTCTAGGGCTGGGGAAGAGAGAAGATGAAAATAATCCGAAGAACCAAGCTGAGGTTCATGGTGATGATTTTAAAGTGAATTCAGTAGAATGACACAAAAATAAAGCACATGTATAGCTTTTAAAATTTTCTTATAGACTTTAAAAAAGGAGAAATGGGTGAAATTGGTTTTAATCATATATCTCATGCAACAAAATAACTAATATATTATTTGGACTTGTTATCAACATGATTATTAAAGGGACATGTTTCCACTCTTCTTTTAGTGCTTGATCTTCAAAATCTGGTGTATATTTTACACTCACATCTCTGTTTGGACCAAGAACACTTCAAGTGGTCAATAGCCACGTGTATCTGATGGCTACTGTGTGGGTGGTGCAAGAGCAGGTGGTGGCTCCGGGGGTGACTGGCTGAGAGAAAAGGAACTTCAAGATTCTTAGAGGAGACAGAGAGATCAGAGGATAGATTGGACAGGCTGTGCATTGGGCAGTCTACATGCACTGAAAGTTTCAAGAATAAATAAAGGACAACCTCTGCAGGTAGGTAGAATCCCTGGGAAACATGAAAGGACTGTGCAGGACTCTGTCCTTCATATCAACAGTGAGGAGTGATGTAGTTCTCAGAAAGAAACAAAGAAGAATAGCCTGAAAACAAGAATAAGTGAGTAGACTGCTGTTAAACAGAATTGAAATAATACCATTTGCAGCAACATGGATGGACCTACTGAGTGAAGTAAGTCAGAAAGAGAAAGAAAAAGAAAATACAATATGATTTCACTTATACATGGACTCTAAAAAGATGGTACAAATGAACATAGTTACAAAACAGAAATAGACACACAGACATAGAAAACAAACATATAGCTAACAAAGGGGAAAGGTGTGTGTGAAGGGGTAATTTAGGAGATTGGGATTAACATGCACACACTTTGTTGTCGCTGCTGTTCACTGAGTCATTTCCAACTCTTTGAGACCCCATGAACTGCAGCACATCGGGCTCCTCTGTCCTCCACCGTCTCCTGGGATTTGCTCAAATTTCATTGAATTGGTGATTTTATCTAGCCAGCTCATCCTCTGCTGCCCCTGTCTTCTTTTGCCTTCAATCTTTTCCAGCATCATGGTCTTTTCCACTGAGTCAGCTCTTTTCATCATGTGGTCAAAGTATTGGAGCTTCAGCTTCAGCATTAGTCCTGCCAATGAATATTCAGGGTTGGTTTTCCTTAGGATTGACTGGTTTGATCTTCCTGCAGTCCAAGGGGCTCTCAAGAGTCTTGTCCAGCACCACAGTTTGAAAGCATCAATTCTTCAGTGCTCAGCCTTATTTATGGTCCAACTCTCTCAACTGTACATGACTACTGAAAAACCATAGTTTCTACTATATGGACATTAATATATATAAGAAATAGATAAAGAACAAGGACCTACTCATAGAACAGGGAACTTTACTCAGCATTCTGTAATAACCTATATTACAGGTTATAGGCTGTCAAAGACTCTGAAAAAGAATATGTGTATGCATGTGTGTATATATATCCTTTCAAGGAGGTGCCCTTGTAAACTTCCTCCTTTCTGGTTTTGCTCTCACTCTTCTTTCATATGATTCCATTCTTCTTGAGTCCTTGGCTTTTTATAAGGAGTGACCTGGAAGACCTCAAAGAAGATGGCAGAATAGAAGGACATGTGCTCATCTTCTCCTGTGAGAATTCAAAAATTGCAACTAACTACTGAACAACCATGAATGGCAGAAAGTTGGATTCTATCAGAAAAAGAGACCCCATATGAAAAGACAAAGGAGAAACCCCAACAAGATGGTAGGAGGGGCGAAATCACGTTTAGAATCAAACCCCATACCCTCCAGAGACACTAGGAGGGGTAAAACAAATCTTGTGCTTACCAAGCCCCAGAGTTAAATAAGCAGGGTGACAATATACAGCCTTGTCCTACTCCTTATCCTATTTGGAATCAGTCTGTTGTTCCATGTCCAGTTCTAACTGTTGCTTCCTGACCTGCATATAGGTTTCTCAAGAGGCAGGTCAAGTGGTCTGGTATTCCCATCTCTTTCAGAATTGTCCACAGTTTCTTGTGATCCACACAGTCTAAGGCTTTGGCATAGTCAATAAAGCAGAAATAGATGTTTTTCTGGAACTCTCCTGCTTTCTCCATGATCCAGCAGATGTTGGCAATTTGATCTCTGGTTCCTCTGCCTTTTCTAAAACCAGCTTGAACATCTGGAAGTTCACGGTTCACATATTGCTGAAGCCTGGCTTGGAGAATTTTGAGCATTACTTTACTAGCATGTGAGATGAGTGCAATTGTGTGGTAGTTTGAGCATTCTTTGGTATTGCCTTTCTTTGGGATTGGAATGAAAACTGACCTTTTCCAGTCCTGTGGCCACTGCTGAGTTTTCCAAATTTGCTGGCATATTGAGTGCAGCACTTTCACAACATCATCTTTCAGGATTTGAAATAGCTCCACTGGAATTCCATCACTTCCACTAGCTTTGTTCGTAGTGATGCTTTCTAAGGCCCACTTGACTTCACATTCCAGGATGTCTGGCTCTAGATGAGTGATCACACCATCGTGATTATCTAGGTCATGAAGATCATTTTTGTACAGTTCTTCTATGTATTCTTGTCACCTCTTCTTAATATCTTCTGCTTCTGTTAGGTCCAGACCATTTCTGTCCTTTATTGAGTCCATCTTTGCATGAAATGTTCCCTTGGTAACTCTAATATTCTTGAGATCTCTAGTCTTTCCTATTCTGTTGTTTTCCTCTATTTCTTGCATTGATCGCTGAGGAAGGCTTTCTTATCTCATCTTGCTATTCTTTGGAACTCTGCATTCAGATGCTTATATCTTTCCTCTTCTCCTTTGCTTTTCACTTCTCTTCTTTTCACAGCTATTTGGAAGTCCTCCCCAGACAGCCATTTTGCTTTTTTGCATTTCTTTTCCATGGGGATGGTCTTGATCCTTGTCTCCTGTCCAATGTCACAAACCTCCATCCATAGTTCATCAGGCACTCTGTCTATCAGATCTAATCCCTTAAACCTATTTCTCACTTCCACTGTATAATCATAAGGGATTTGATTTAGATCATACCTGAATGGTCTAGTGGATTTCCCTACTTCCTTCAATTTAAGTCTGAATTTGGCAATACAGAGTTCATGATCTGAGCCACAGTCAGCTCCCGGTCTTGTTTTTGCTGACTGTCTAGAGCTTCTCCATCTTTGGCTGCAAAGAATATATATATATAACTGACTCAATTTGCTATATACCTGAAACTAACAAAACATTGTAACTCAACTATACCACAATATAAGATAAACAGTAAATTTTAAAAAGTGAGTAGTGTTTCTATCCCTGGCCATGGTGGAAAAGATGCAGAGAGAAGAAGCAGGCATATTAGAGAGGGCTTCTTTGGGGATAAGTAACTTTGGGGAGATTTTCAGGACAGTGAAATGAACCAATTAATCAACAGACACTGGTTTGCTTATAGCTCTTAAGAGATGAGCTTTCTTTTTGCTGGGGTTGAAAAATTTCATAATAAAACTAGTCAAATACACACATATTTGCATTTTTCAACATAGGCAAACAGATTTGACTAAATTTATAATATTAAAATTAATTATTTTTCTAGATATGGGAATATTTGACTCAAGTTAAAGATTGGTTCTTTCTGGGAAGTGGAGCCCTGGTAACCTTCATTTCTGAGTTGCTGCTACTTTGTATTGATATTGTTTCACAATGTGTACATTTTTGTAGGAATAAAGAAAAATTCAAAGGCCTATTTTTGGAGTTCTTTTAATTTTATATAATCTCTCTCCTGGAGAAAACATGGGGTTTAAAAAAAATAATTGAATAACACTGTTCTGTGTGTGTGTGTGTGTGTGTGTATAATACCATGTTAGATAATACGTACAAAGGAGAGCCACAGTTACCAAGTGTTTAACAAAGAAGGAAACCCCAGGCTGTGTCACCCCCAAATATGCTTCTTTGACATAAAAATTATGTTGAGTTGAAGGCAATTGCTTCCCTGGTGGCTCAGAGGTTAAAGCGTCTGCCTCCAATGCGGGAGACCTGGGTTCGATCCCTGGGTCGGGAAGATCCCCTGGAGAAGGAAATGGTAACCCACTCCAGTATTCTTGCCTAGAGAATCCCATGGGTGGAGAAGTCTAGTAGGCTACAGTCCACGGGGTCGCAAAGAGTCGGACACGACTGAGCGACTTCACCTTCACCTTCAAGAAGCAGTAAATGCAGGAAAAGCTCCCCACTTTCTGCCTAAAGCAGGAATTTTCACTTTTTGCTGGAGTCAGACTCTTTATCAGCCCAGATAAAGTCAGCTGAGGACTCTGCAAACAAACCTTTTTCCCTTAACCCTTATATCCATGTGTGTGTGTGTGTGTATAATACCATGTTAGATAATACGTACAAAGGAGAGCCACAGTTACCAAGTGTTTAACAAAGAAGGAAACCCCAGGCTGTGTCACCCCCAAATATGCTTCTTTGACATAAAAATTATGTTGAGTTTAAGGCAATTAAGAAGCAGTAAATGCAGGAAAAGCTCCCCACTTTCTGCCTAAAGCAGGAATTTTCCCTTTTTGCTGGAGTCAGACTCTTTATCAGCCCAGATAAAGTCAGCTGAGGACTCTGCAAACAAACCTTTTTCCCTTAGCCCTTATATCCTGAGTTACTTCTCCACCCTTTACTACACCAGACCCCTTTGTCTTGTTAATTCTTCACAGATTTATTGTTTCTTGGTCCAAGAAATATAAATGACTCCTTCCAGGTCTTCACTCCCTTATGAGGGTCCTGTGTACATGTATAAATTCTGTAACATTTGTGTAATTTTCTTCTTTTAATCTGTATCTGTCAGTTTGATTTTCAGAAACAGCCAGGTACCCTCAAAGTGTCAAGGAACATGCTTTTCTAGCCTTTTGCAACAATCCTGAGCATTCTTTGTACATGAGCTAAATCAGACTTCACCAGGACAGACAAAACACCAAAGTAGGTGGCTAACCACAGCTGTACTGTTGGTATCAGTGTTTTCTCAGGACTGCTGAGGAATCTCTATTCATATGCTAAATTAATCTCACAATTGAGGAGACAGCCATGGTTCTTTTCCTTCTGTGACCTGAGATCTACCTTTGGCTGGGGGCAACAGCCATGGTTTGCAGGGCCCATGGCATTTTACAATAGCCTTTCAAGCTTGAGGTGACTGAAAGCTTTAAAATGAACCACTACACACTTAAGTCTGTATGATAATTTGAATTTAGCAAAAAGTTTAAAGCTGCCATTATTTTTTCAACTTAAATAATGTAGTTTTTCTTTTTCATTATGGTTCATCACAGGATATTGAACACAGTTCCCTGTCCTATAGAGTAATGTCTTGTTGTTTAGGCCTCCTATATATAATATATATAATAGCTTACATCCACTAATCCCAAACTTCCAATTCATCCCCCTCCAACCCTCCTCACCATTGCAACCACACATCCGTGTGTGAATCTATTTCTGTTTTGTAAATAAGTTCATTTGAGTCATATTTTAGTTTTGATACATGAGATATCATATTTATCTTTCTTTATATGACTTACTTCACTTAGTATACTATGTTGCTACATATGACATTATTTCATCCTTTCTTATTGCTAAGTAATATTCCACTGTACATATATTTATACCACATCTTCTTCATCCATTCCTCTGTTGATGGACATTTAAGTTGTTTCCATTTTTTGGCTATTGTGAATAGTGCTGCTATGAACATAAGAGTACATGTAGCTTTAAAAAAATTAATTAATTTTAAAATGTAACAAAGATGAATATTTTTAATGATGAAAGGTACAATTAACAAAGAATATGCTGCTACTGCTAAGTCACTTCAGTCGTGTCCGACTCTGTGCGATCCCATAGACGGCAGCTCACCAGGCTCCTCCGTCCCTGGGATTCTCCAGGCAAGAACACTGGAGTGGGTTGCCATTTCCTTCTCCAATGAATGAAAGTGAAAATTGAAAGTGAAGTCACTGAGTCGTGTCCAACTCTCAGCGACCCCATGGACTCTATGGTTTTTCCAGTGGCCACGCATGGATGTGAGAGTTGGACTATGAAGAAAGCTGAGTGCCAAAGATTTGATGCTTTTGAACTGTGGTGTTGGAGAAGACTCTTGAGAGTCCTTTGGATGGCAAGGAGATCCTACCAGCCCATTCTAAATGATATCAGCCCTGGGATTTCTTTGGAAAGAATGATGCTGAAGCTGAAACTCCAATACTTTGGCCACTTCATGCGAAGTGTTGACTCATTGGAAAAGACTCTGATGCTGGGAGGGTTTGGGGGCAGGAGGAGAAGGGGACGATCGAGGATGAGATGGCTGGATGGCATCACGGACTCGATGGACGTGAGTCTGAGTGATCTCTGGGAGTTAGTGATGGACAGGGAGCCCTGGCATGCTGCAGTTCATGAGGTCTCAAAGAGTTGGACACGACTGAGCAACTGAACTGAACTGAACTGATTCATACTAAGTCAAACAAGTAGAATTAAAAATATCATAAACTTTTTGTTAGGCAAAAATTCATAAGCTTTCTAAAATATATATATTATACATATTATTTATATATATGTATGCAAAAACCTTTCTATTATGCTTGATAAAGGCTTGAGAAAGAACATAAAAAAAAAGAGATGGAGAAATTGGAAAAAATAAATGAAATAGAAGCACTGAATATGAAATAGAAAAAGTGAAAAAACTAGATAAAAGTAAAAGATTTTAAAATATTTCAGTTGTTTTTAAACATGGCTGCTCATTAGAAAAATATCTGGAGCTTTGGAGGAAAACAAGCAATACCTGAGCATTTATATTTTTCAAAAAATTTCAAGATAATTCTGATATGCATCTGGATTTTAAAAGTGATTGCAGTTTTTTCTGTTAAATGGTAGTTTTGGTGATATTATTTTTCTGTTGACCAATCATGATACAATGGCATTAAGTGAGTAATAGTTACATAATCACAATAGTAAAAGATGTTTATCAGTTTTCACAGTCAATAGAAAGTGAAGTGGCTCAGTCATGTCTGACTCTTTGCGACCCCATGGACTGTAGCCTGCCAGGCTCTTCCATCCATGGGATTTTCCAGGCAAGAACACTTGAATGGGCTGCCATTTCCTTCTCCAGGGTATCTTCCTGACCCAGCGATTGTTTCCAGGTTTCCCATATTGCAGGCAGACTCTTTACCTTCTGAGCCACTAGGGAATCCTCACAGTCAATAGCCAGACAAAANTCTTCCATCCATGGGATTTTCCAGGCAAGAACACTTGAATGGGCTGCCATTTCCTTCTCCAGGGTATCTTCCTGACCCAGCGATTGTTTCCAGGTTTCCCATATTGCAGGCAGACTCTTTACCTTCTGAGCCACTAGGGAATCCTCACAGTCAATAGCCAGACAAAAAATAAAAGATAATTACAATTGCAAGTGATATTGAGAATGTGATTACCCTAACAATGTAAAATAATTACATTGTTTTTTTGGGGTTCAAGCAGAGTGATGTGGTAAGTGGAAGTGCATACATGCACATGTTTGCATCTGCTCAGCCAATCTATTTCCCTTAGTTGGTGCATTAATCCATTTATATTTAAGGTAACTATTGACATGTATCATCCTTTTACATTGTCTTAATTGTTTTGGGTTTATTTTCTATAGGTAGGTCTTTTCCTTCTCTTGTTTCCTGCCTAGAGAAGTTCCTTTACCATTTGTTGTAAAGCTGCTTTGGTGGTGCTGAGTTCTCTTAACTTTTGCTTGTTTGGAAAGCTTTTGATTTCTCTATCAAATCTGAATGAGAGTCTTGCTGGGTAGGGTATTCTTGGTTGCATGTTCTTTCTTTTCATCACTTTAAATATATCATGCCATTCCCTTCTGGCTTGTAGAGTTTCTGATGAGAAATCATCTGATAGCCTGATGGGGGTTCCCTTGTATGTTATTTACCCTTTTTACCTCATTGCTTTTAATATTTTGTCTGTCTTTAATTTTTGTCAGTTTGATTACTATGTGTCGCAGTGTGTTCCTCTTTGGGTTTATCCTGCCTGGGACTCTTTGTGCTTCCTGGACTTGGTTGACTATTTCTTTTCCCATGTTAGAGAAATTTTCAGGTATTATCTCTTCAAATATTTTCTCAGGTTCTTTCTCTCTCTCTTTTCTTTCTGGGACCCCTATAATGTGAATATTGGTGCATTTCTTGTTGTCCCAGAGGTCTCTTAGTCTGTCTTTATTTCTTTTCATTCTTTTTTCTATATTCTGTTCTGTGGCAGTGATTGCTACCATTCTGTCCTCCAGATAATTTATCCATTATTCTACCTCAGTTATTCTACTATCATTCCTTCTAGTGTATTATTTATCTCTCTTTGTTTGTTCTTTAGTTCTTGTATGTCTTTGGTAAACATTTCTTGCATCTTCTCTATCTTCGCCTCCATTCTTTTTCTGAGATCCTGAATCATCTTCACTATCATTATTCTGAATTCTTTTCTGGAAGATTGCCTATCTCCACTTCACTTGTCCCTTCATCTAGGACATAACTTTCTGCTTTTTCATGCTGATTAACTTTCTGTAATGTAGTTTTTGTTTTAGTTGCTGTGAGACTGTGGTTCTTGCTTCTTCTGTCTGCCCTCTGATGAAGGAGGCTAAGAAGCTTGTGTAAAGTTCCTAATGGAAGGGCCTGGTGGTGGGAAAAACTGGGTCTTGCTCTGGTGGGTAGGGCCTTTTTTAGTAGGCTTTAATTCATTTATCTGCCAACAGGTGGGTTGCACTCCCTCCCTGGTACATTTTTGGCCTGAGGTGATCCAGACCTTGAGTCTATGGGCTCTATGATCAGGTTAATGGTGACCTCCAAGAGGGTTTATGCCAAGGGGACCTTCCCAAACTGTTGTTGCCAATGCCCTCATTCATGTGGTGAGCCCTTGCTGAGCCACGCCTCCACAGGAGACTCTCCAACATTAGCAGGTAATTCTGGTTCAGTCTCCTGTTGGGTAACCGCTCCTTTCTTCTGAGTCTTGGTATGCAAGGTTTTACTTGTGCTCTGCAAGACTGGAGTCTCTGTTTTTCCCAGTCCTGTGGAAGTCTTTTAATCAAATCCTGCTGGCCTTCAAGGTCAGATTCCCTGGGGATTCCCAGTCCCTTTGTCAGATCCCCAGGCTGGGAGGCCTGACATGGGGTTCAGAACCTTCACAACAGTGGGAGAACTTCTTTGGTATTGCTTTTCTACAGTTTGTGTGTCACCCACCTGGTGAGAATGGAGTTTGATTTTATCATGATTGTGCCCATTCCTTCTTCTTTGTCTCTGGACATGGTATATCTTTTCCCACTAGCTACTGCTGCTTCTAAGTTGCTTCAGTCATGTCCGACTCTGTGCGACCCCATAGATGGCAGCCCACCAGGCTCCCCTCTCCCTGGAATTCTCCAGGCAAGAACACTGGAGTGGGTTGCGATTTCCTTCTTCAATGTGTGAAAGTGAAGTCACTCAGTCGAGTCCGACTCTTAGCGATCCTATGGACTGCAGCCTACCAGGCTCCTCCATCCATGGGGTTTTCCAGGCAAAAGTACTGGAGTGGGGTGCCACTGCTTTCTTCTTCCCACTAGCTATATATTAAATATTTTACACATGGTAGTGCAGTTATGTCAAACAATCTCCCAGTTCATCCCACCTTTCCCTTCACACCATGTGTCCAGATGAAAAAAAAAAGAAGAAGCCTTGCAGAATCTATGCCTGCATGCATACAGCCAGCATTTGATGACTGAAACCTTTATTTCAATGACTGTCATGAAATCAATGAGGGCAATTCTGTCTCAGACTCCCACTAAACTGATGTGTTGAAACTGCAAGGTATTAATACAGCTTCATATGCTCTTCAGGGACTCATAACCCTCAATGAAACATCTCCTGATAAAGATGAGTCCTGGCTTAGCCCCTCCCCCAGCAGCTTCCTACCTACACCAGGGAACCTCTATTTACTAGAACAAAGGGCGTTTCTCTGTTTCATTACCAGGACTGTTTGTGGATTTCTCAAATAACCGACTTATCTTTATTTTAACAAAACTGTGACTTGTGTACTTATCTAATTTCCTTCTTTGCATTGGCTACTAGGAAACTTAGAAGCAAATTTTGGCTCCCTCTCTAAAAAACTCTAGATTCTTACAGCTTGCCTTATGATAATATCATTTCTGGCTTAATCTTATTTTCCTACATCCATTCTCTTCTTGCCCTGTTCTCTGTTTAGTTTTAGCTATTTTTTTCATGCTCATTGAATTTATATTATAAATTGCTTGAATTTTTTTTTCTTTTGGAATAAGGGAGGTATAAACTCACAATAAATAACTATATTTTTATCCCACTTCCTGCATGTGTTTTGTTTAGTTAACCCAGTCTCCTTTTAGAGAAGCAGTGTAACACAGGAGAATGATTATTCCCTTCTTGGAGGCAGAAGATTTTTAAATGGTTTTACTCCAATCCTGTCTCTAAGTAGATGTTGCATTTAAGCCATATTTTGAAATTCTCTGAGCCTTCATTTTCCCACCTGTGAAGTGAGATGGTTAGAAATAAATGGCCTAGGTTAAGAACTGCAAGCCAAGGAGTTTGGCTGAGAGGGAAAATCCAACTTGCACAGCCCTCTGGAGAAGGGAGAGAATGAAGTGGCCCTGGCTCTTGTCTGGTGTCATGTAGAAACAGTGCTGGTCTAGGATATGTGGACAACTGGAGTTAACTCACAGTGTGGTGGCCATTTAAACAGACATGTTTTACAGAGCTGTTAAGAAGAAATTTTCATTTAATCAGAATTATTGTTTCTAAACACAGACTCACTGATGATTCAGTTCCAACATCTGAAGTGGAATGAGTAGTTTGAAACAGATTTTTAAATTTTTTCAAAAAAGTTTTCTTTTTAAAATGGTATCTTCATCATACTTCTATATCTTAAATTCCTCAGAAAATAGCATGCCAAGGGATTGAGAATCTGTTTATGAAAAGTAAGTTATTTATTCCCATTAAACAGCAATAGTTTTGCATTCTTTCTGTTCAGAATTCCAGCTAACTGTCCTGCACCTGCTCATGGAGAGAACATTCAATTGTGATAGGTCAGGCTCTTAAGGAATCTTCTTATCCCTCCATTCTAGCCTTGAAGATGCTTCCTATGCAAACAGAGAAAGGCTCTGGTCACATCTCCCCCTTGATACAGGGAGCTGTGCATGCATGTTTGTATTCATGTTATCACCCATAACCCTACATCTGTCCTGGGCAAATGAGACAAGAATGCAGGTGAACTGAATGGGTATCTACTTGTTCACACCAGGCACATAGGGAGTGTCTCAGCCTCCTTACCTGGTGACTAGGGCACTGTTGAGGTGCTTGCTACAACACCATTTGTAGCTGCAGAGGGCTGTGATGGAATAAGAGACAGCACTTCTGGACACTGTGGGCATCTAGTCATATGGAACACTGTACCACGTTGGTGTGAAAAAGCCAATGGACACAGTTATGTATGAAGTGTGACTCCAATAAAAGAGAAAAAGCTAAAAGAAAAAAAAAAGCCATCCCTGTGCTCTGCTGGAACAGATCTTTCCCAGTTGTATGAACAGACAGAAGTGCTGGCAGGATGGCAGCATCACACAGCCCCGTCACTGTTCACAAGCAACACTCAGGAAGACCTGCCTTGAAACAAGTGTAGGCAGTCACCTGGGGCCAAGCACATGCTATCAACAGATATTAAATTACCTGTGTGAATTTAACTTTTTTGGATATCAACAGTCTTATGTGAAAGTTTTTATAGATTTGCTTTGGAGTTAAAATATACAAGAGTCAAGCGTCCTTACATTTAATTTGTTCACCCAGATCTGGGCCTGGCTGACTCCTTGGTACCATTTGGGCTCCTGGATGACACCTGTCGGATGGCCTTGCTTTATCAATCAAATGTCCCAAGCCCTGTCTCATGATCCTGTTTTATTTTATCCATTGTGATCTAAAATTTTCATCTTTCTTAATTTGTCTTAATTTTTATTGTCATTTTTTCTTACTAAGGGTACTAACATTATTATATAGATATTTTCTATTCTGCTCATCACTTTAACTCTTGAGCTTAGAACACTGTTTATAACATAGTCACCATACTAACTATTCTGATTAAATGAATTTTTAGTATAATTTTAAATAAACTTATAATAAAGTAGTTTAAGTTAACACTTAAGATTATTTCTATTTTGGTACACTATTTTAAAGGATTTTCCACTGTTGGGCAGATGATAAACTAAGTGATTTTAACTTCTGAAACCCAGGCTGTATTTTAAATACCTAGGATTTTATGTGATAAAAATTCTGTGTAGAAAATACTACACATGAGTTTCTACACCAGAGCCATAAATCTTTGGGTGTTTGGATGCATTACTTTTATTTTATTTATTTTATTTTATTTTTGTTGATTCCTCCAGTTCCATTCTTCTTTCTCAAGATTGCTTTGGCTATTCGAGGTTTTTTGTATTTCCATACAAATTGTGAAATTATTTGTTCTATCTCTGTGAATAATACCGCTGGTAGCTTGATAGGAATTGCATTGAATCTATAGATTGCTTTGGGTAGTATACTCATTTTCACTATATTGATTCTTTCAATCCATGAACATGGTATATTTCTCCATCTATTTTTGTTGTTTTGTTATTTTTTTCATATTTTTTTAATTATTACTTTTCTCCATCTATTAGTGTCCTCTTTGATTTCTTTCACCAGTGTTTAATAGTTTTCTATATATAGGTCTTTAGTTTCTTTAGGTAGATATATTCCTAAGTATTTTATTCTTTTCATTGCAATGGTGAATGGGATTGTTTCCTTAATTTCTCTTTCTATTTTCTCATTATTAGTATATAGGAATGCAAGGGATTTCTGTGTGTTGATTTTATATCCTGCAACTTTACATAATCATTGATTAGCTCTAGTTATTTTCTGGTGGAGTCTTTTGGATGTATTACTTTTAATTTGGCTGTTTAAACAGACTCAAGCATTGAAGCAAATTTGGAACTAGTGAAAGAAAACAGCATGGCTTACTTCCGGGAGAAACCAATAAACTTGCCTTACAGTTCAGATTCTGGATACTGTAATTTTATCATGTAATATTAATATAATCAAGGTTAAAATCAAAGTCAAATCAGCAAATCATTATCATGAAAACTGATTTCTTTATAGTACAAGATAACTAAAGGTATTCCTAGATTTATAGAAATGAGAAACATGGGATCTGATTCTTGATAAAGTGGAGAATCAGTAAAGGTATATAAAAAGAAAAACCTCAGTGTTTCACCTGTTGTGTGTCCTTTACTTTTTTCACAGAGCAGTTGACTTCCTGTCACCAACTGTCTACAGGTTTTTCCCCCACACCAAGCAGTTATCTTTTTTCCCTCTGGAATTACTGATAACTGGTGTTACATCAATGTAGGCTTAAAACCCCACTTTGGATACGGGGCCAGGGCAGAAAGAGGGTCGGCAGCAAATTAACCTGAAGACCAAGCAGAAGGGAGGTGACCAGCCAGGGGCCAGGCTGTTTCCCCTGACGGGGCTGCTGTGGAGGGTGGCCCTCACAGGCAGAGTCTCTGCCCCAGAGCAACAGGTGCAAAGACCTCCAAGAGCTCCCCACAAAAATCATGAGAGGGGCAAGGACAGAAAGCATCCAAAAGGAAGGAAAAGGAAAGCTGGACACCAGCAGGTGGCTGCCCTATGACTTAATTTGATTCTAACTCTGTCTACCTGGAGATCACATCAGCTTCCCCAGGTTGAGACTCAGTCCCACAGGATTGCTCCCCACCCCTCAGACACCAATTGCAATCATAGTTCCTCTGGTCACCCACAACTTCTGTCTGGTTTGGCTACAAATTGGAGACTCCTATGATACCATCCTCAGGTTTGATTACTTGCTAGAGCAGTTCACAGAACTCAGAGACACACTTACTTATATTTACCAGTTTGTTTAAAAACACAGATGAACAGCCAGATGAAGAGGCATATTGGGCACGGTGTGTGAGGAGGGGTGCAGAGCCCTCGTGCCCTCTGAGTGTCCCCCACTTTCGCAGCACCTACCTGCACCTCCCCTCAGTCACCCACCTGCAGCCTCTCTGGATACCATACTATGGGATGTGTGTGGAGGCTCCATCACACTGGCAAGATCCTTCTTTAAGCCCATTCTCAGCCATGCTCCTTTCACAAGAGAATTGTGGGGGTGGGGCTGAAAACCCCAGGCATCTAATTATGGCTTATTCTTTCCAATGACCGTTCTTCAGCCAGGACCCACCCAGAGTTGCCTTATTAGAACAAAAGACACTCCTGTCATCCAGCAAATGACAGGGTTTTCAGGAGCTGTGTCGGAGCTGGGTTCAAAGACCAAATATTAGAACAGAAGATGTTTCCATCACCCTTTGACATGGACCATTTTTAAAGTCTTTATTGAATTCATTACAATGTTGTTTCTGTTTTATGTTTTATTTTTTTGTTCAAGGCATGTGGGATCTTAGCTCCCTGATCTGGGATCGAACCTGTGTCCCTGTACTAGAAGATGAAGTCTTAACCACTGGACCACCAGGGAAATCCTGTCCCAACACTCTAATCACTTAAGAAATTACAAGGGTTTCAAGGGCTCTGTGCCAGGACCTGTTATCTCCTAGGATGTTACTGAAGTCTACCAGCTGGGAAACACAGGGCAGACTATGTAGGAGAGAGAGCAAGGACTTAGAGTGAGAGTCTGGGTTATACTTTGACTCTGTCAACCACCAGCATGTGCAGCATCAGTTCTTAGAGGACCAAAAACGTATGAACCTTTGTACAGCCCTAGCATGGTGTTTGGCACATAGTGGACATTACAAAAACTACACAATTATTTTCTCTTTCTCTTTACTGAATTTTCTCTCCATTCCTGGAAATCATTTCACACATGTTGGCCAATTATTTGGAAGTGACTGATTTAAACTTTGAACTCAGAACAATTAAAAACACAGAAGATGATTAACTGCACCTGAACAACTTTTACTGAGCAGGTGCTTAGCAAGTTGTTGATGTACTTACCTGCCTATGTGTAAATATTTGCTCTAAATATACAAGTCATGATACTTGAGATTCCTAGTTTGAAAACAAAGTTCATTGACTTTCTTCTAAGGTTAACCATGTTTAGCCTTTCCTTTGTAAATACTATCAATAGGCTCCTTTTCTGCTAAATAGCTAAGTTTTTAAATTGGTTTTTGACTCTCCTAAACAAAGGGTGATGGAAAGGAAAGGTAGAAACATTAATTGCATCCTTTTTTAAAAAAAATATTATGACTTAATTTTATATTTTCCTTACTATCATAAACAACTACTTTTTGCACAAATAATTGGGTTGAACATACATATATCATGGGCAGTTAAATGTTGAGAATCCTTTATGTCCATCTGGTGATTATTCTAGGAAAACTGAGGCCTGGAACTATATTTTTACGATATTATATATATATAAAATCCAGATTTGATCCCTGGGTTGGGAAGATCCCCTGGAGGAGGAAATGGCAACCCACTCCAGTATTCTTGGCTGGAGAATTCCATGGACACAGGAGCCTGGTGAGTTGTAGTCCATGGGATTACAAAGAGTCAGACACAACAGAGTGATTAACATGTTCATATTTGGGATTATAAAAAAATATAAATATATATTTTAATGTTATATAGTTGATTTACAATCTTGTGCCAATCACTGCCATACAGCAAAGTGACTCAGTTATATATATATATATATATATATATATATATATAAAGAATATATATATATTCTTTTTTTAATATTCTTTTCCTATATGGTTTATCAAAGGATACTGAATACAGTTCCCTGTGCTATGATTTAGGACCTTGTCTGTCCATTCTAAATGTAATAGTTTACATCTATCAACCCCAAACTCCCTCTTGCTCCTCTTGGTAACCACAAGTCTGATCTCCATGACTGTGAGTCTGTTTCTGTTTTGTAGATAGGTTCATTTGTGCCATATGTTAGATTACACATATATGAAATTATATGGTATTTGTCTTTCTCTGTCTGACTTGGTTCACTTAGTATGATAACCTCTAGTTGAATTCATGCTGCTGCAATATTTTCATTATTTCATTCTCTTTTGTGGCTGAGTAGTATCCATATATATTTATATATATGTATATACATCTTCTTTATCCATTCCTCTGTTGATGGACATGTATGCTGTTTCCATGTTTTGCCTGCTGTGAGCAGTGCTGCTATGAATGCAAGGGAGTATGCATTTTTTTGAATTATAGTTTTGTCAGAGTAAATTCTAAGGAGTGAGTTTGCTGGATCATATGGAAATTCTATTTTTAGTTTTCTAAGGAATCTCCCTACAGTTTTTTATGGTGGTTGTACCAATTTGCAATCCAACCAATAGTGCAGGAGTGTTCCCCTCTCTCCACACCCTCTCCAGCATTTGCTATTTGTAGACTTTATAATGACGGCCATTCTGACTGGTGTGAGGTGGTACCTCACTGTAGTTATGATTTGTGTTTCTCTAAAAGTTAGTGGTGTTGAGCACCTTTTTCTGTGTCTACTGGCCATCTGTATGATTTCTTTGGAGAAATGTCTATTAAGGTGTTCTGCCCATTTTTTTGATTGAATTTTTAGTTTTTTGTTGTTGGGTTATATGAGCTATTTGTATATTTTGGAGATTAAACCCAAATATTTTCTCTCATTCCATAGGTTGTCTTTTCATATTTAAATCATTTTCCTTGCTGCACAACAGCTTGTAAGTTTGATTAGGTCCTATTTGTTTATTTTCATTTTTATATCTATTGCCTTGGGAGACCAACCCAAGAAAACATTGCTACGATTTATGTCAGAAGACATTTTGCCTATGCTCTCTTCTAGGCGGTCATAGTCATCATATATCCACACAGAGGGAAGAAATAGTTCCTTAATTGATCCATGATTAGCAACATGAGTACCCCTTCTCTTTAAATTGGTGTTCTAATAGTGTCTTTTCTGTTTTTTCTTGGGTCTGTCATAATAATTACAGTTCAGTTCAGTTCAGTTCAGTCGCTCAGTCGTGTCCGACTCTTTGCGACCCCATGAATTGCAGCACGCCAGGCCTCCCTGTTCATCACCATCTCTCGGAGATCACTCAGACTCACATCCATCGAGTCAGTGATGCCATCCAGCCATCTCATCCTCGGTCGTCCCCTTCTCCTCCCGCCCCCAATCACTCCCAGCATCAGAGTCTTTTCCAATGAGTCAACTCTTCGCATGAGGTGGCCAAAGTACTGGAGTTTCAGCTTTAGCATCATTCCTTCCAAAGAAATCCCAGGGTTGATCTCCTTTAGAATGGACTGGTTGGATCTCCTTGCAGTCCAAGGGACTCTCAAGAGTCTTCTCCAACACCACACTTCAAAAGCATCAATTCTTCGGCAATCAGCCTTCTTCTCTGAGCAAAATTTACTTATTGATATCTTTTCCAAGTTTTATCAAACAGACTTTGCATAGTTCCTACTTGTATGACTAAATTTAAATATCAGCTAAAATGCATTTTAATTCTCTTGAGACTCCCATCTATGGGACTAAAGCAAAACACCAACAATAACAATACAAGAACAACCAATGAAAGACTACTTCATATAACAAATGGCGATTTGTCACACAAAATAAATCAATGAAAATGGATTGTGGAATGGCTGCTATACTTATAGAACTTTCTTTGCTTGGAAAGGAAAATGATTTTGACAAACAACAAGGTAACTACTCAGTTCCTAAATGTTCTGTATCTCATGATGAATAAGAGTTTTCCACATTGCTTTCGTTTTCTCCAAAGCAAAGCCTGAGGCAAGGGCTTGAGCAGGGGGAGCTTATATGGAAACTGGTCCCAGGAGGAGGTAGTGAGGAGTGGGGGACATGAGACTGGTAGGGAAGGAGGAAAAGCCAAAACCAAGATTCCTTATGGTGGTAGATAAGTTGAGGTTCCCTTGAGGATGTTTTGAAATGGGTGCAGGGTACCTTTCAGAATTATCTTCTGAAAAATAGAATGCTGGGTCTTTTATCCATGAGAACTTCCATTCTTGACTCCCTATTTCCTTGTCTGCTACCATCTTTAACTGTTGAGCAAGAAAAATGGGAACAGGTGGTTTGTGGAGTAGGGTTGCGGGTGTTGTCTCAGTTCTAAGTGAAAGAATGTAATGGGACATTCCACAGCAGATTACAGATGGTCTTTCTAAACCAATACTGTGATGGCTGAAGGAATAAAGCAAATTTTCTTCACTTTCTAAATTGAGCCCAACACCAGTTCTTGCCCTTTTCTTTGCTCCATTTCATAGGGTCCCTTTCTTCACCTAATCTTAGACCAAAGAGAGAACCAGAAACATTAGTTTTTAACAGTTCATTTTTTATATACTTTTAATATTTTTAGGACACATGCTGTGCTGTGTTGTGCTTAGACCCTCAGTCGTGTCTCTTTGAGACCCTGTGGACTGTAGTCCGCCAGGCTCCTCCATCAATGGGGATTCTCCAGGCAAGAATACTCGAGTGGGTTGCCATGCCCTCCTCCAGGAGATCTTCCAAACCCAGGGATTGAAACCAGGTCTCCCACATTACAGGTGCATTCTTTACCAGCTGAGCTAATAGGAGAATCCTTTTAGGACATACCTGTGGACAAGGTTATTTTGCTTCCCAGGTTTTCAGTATTTTTACCTATAAAGAGATGGGTGATTTGTAGGGATTCCTTTGGGTCAAAATTGGGCATGATTCTTGTCTTCTAAGCATGGTCATCAGCCAGCTTTGTGTCCAGTGTTTACGTTCTGAAATTCATGTGTGCAGAGAGTTACATGTGTGAGAACACATGATGAGTTTGGAAGACTACCACGAAACATTGTCTGTTCCCATAAGTCTGTCTTCTCTTTTAACCTTCTTTGATGTCTGAGGTTCTCACCATGAGATTTCTTGGAGTTAAAATTATCTTTCTACAAGGTCTGTATAAACTATCCAGTACATAAAATATATTTGGAGCAATAAGTACTGTATTGATTATAGAAGTATTAAATCCAATCATGAAGAAAAAATTTTCACTATGAGGTAAGCATCAGACTGACAGATTGATTTCCAAGTGGCAACATGTAAGTATTAACAAGACACTGGCCAGAATACAACCAGTCCTAAAATTGTATTATACTTTCTACTGCAAAAATAAATAGGAATGTTTGTGTATGAGGGATCATTATTGTAGTTACTGTCCTTAGGTTAACTTATGTATTCTCTGATGCACTGAATTCACATCTTTGAATAATCAGTTCTCATGTTGCATGACAAGTAACTGAATTGACCCTACTTAGAAGATCTGAGGGCTTCTCTGGTGGCTCAGATGGTAAAGAATCTGCCTGCAATGCAGGAAACTCAGGTTTGATCCCTGGCTTGGGAAGATCCCTTGGAGAAAAAAAATGGCTATCCACTCCAGTATTCTTGCCTAGAGAATCCTATGGACAGATAAATCTGGTGGGTTACAGTCCATGGGGTCACAAAGAGTTGGGCGTGACTGAGTGACTCTCTCTCTCTCACACACACACACACACAAGATCCAAGTGGAGTCTTATTTTAAAAAAGAAGAAAACTTTTTTGCTTCTAAAATATCTAATTTTTCTAATTCATAGTGAAAGAAGTTTCCTTATTTCTTTCACTAATATAGGGACCAGTACGTGGAGAACACTTCTCAACATTAAAGAGAATAGAATAAATTATTTAGCTGTATTCTTTGTAAACTCATAGCTAGTTAAACAACCACGTGGAGAAAGAGGAACTATTAAATATTCTCAGCTTCCAAACACTCCAGGGCAGGATACCAGGACCTGTTTCTGTCTCTCCTGCTGACAAACCCCTGTCCTGGGAATAAGCAATTGCCAGATGAATCTGTAAAAAGGGCTTCCCAGGTGGCTCAATGGGCTTCTCTTGTGGCTCTGCTGGTAAAGAGTCTGTCTGTAATGCAGGAGACCTGGGTTCAATCCCTTGGTTGGGAAGATCCCCTGGAGAAGGAAAAGGCTGCCCACTCCAGTATTCTGGCCAGGAGAAGTCCATGGACTGTATAGTTCATGGGGTCACAAACAGTCGGATACAACTGAGTGACTTTCACTCACAGGTGTCTCTGTGGATAAAGAATCTGCCTGTGGTGAAGGAGATACAGGTGAGGTGGGTTAGATTCATGGGTCAGGAAGATCCTCTGGAGAGGGGAATGGCAACCCACTCCAGTATTCTTGCTTGGGAAATCTCATGGACAGAGGAGGCTGGCAGGCTACAGATCATGGGGTTGCAAAGAGACAGACACAACTGAGGTGACTGAGCACATTCACACACCTGTATATCTGTAAAATCCCCAAGGGAATACGGGGGGTCAAGGATGTGGCTTACATGATTTTCAAGTTCTTATAACATTTTCATGCTGTTTATCCTTCTGTAAAACTGCATTAATGTTACAATTTATGATAGTCATAAAATCAGAATTTTGCTTCCTTGGTAGCGCAGCTGGTAAAGAAGCTGCCTGCAATGAAGCAGACCCCAGTTCGATCGCTGGGCTGGGAAGATCCCCTGGAGAAGGGAATGACTACCCACTCCAGTATTCTGGCCTGGAGAATTCCATGCAGTCACAAAGAGTTGGACATGACTAAGTGACTTTCACTTTCAAAGATCTTTGAAACTACAGTCATTTTAAACATCTTCATTTCTTTTGATGAAGTTGATACATATACATGTTAATTTTCCTGTATCACAAATTAGTCAGTGACTAAGCAAGAGAGTTACAGAAAAGCATCTATTTCTGCTTTATTGACTATGCCAAAGCCTTTGACTGTATGGATCACAAGAAACTGTGGAAAATTCTGAAAGAGATGGGAATACCAGACCACCTGACCTGCTTCTTGAGAAACCTATATGCAGGTCAGGAAGCAACAGTTAGAACTGGACATGGAACAACAGACTGGTACCAAACAGGAAACGGAGTACGTCAAGGCTGTCTATTGTCACCCTGCTTATTTAACTTATATGCAGAATATAACATGAGAAACGCTGGGCTGGAAGAAGCACAGGATGGAATCAAGATTGCTGGGACAAATATAAAAAACCTCAGATATGCAGGTAACACCACCCTTATGGAAGAAAGTGAAGAGAAACAAAAAAGCCTCTTGATGAAAGTGAAAGAGGAGAGTGAAAAAGTTGGCTTAAAGCTCAACATTCAGAAAGCTAAGATCATGGCATCCAGTCCCATCACTTCATGGGAAATAGATGGGGAAACAGTGGAAACAGTGTCAGACTTTATTTTTTTGGGCTCCAAAATTACTGCAGATGGTGATTGCAGCCATGAAATTAAAAGACACTTCCTCCTTGGAAGGAAATTTATGACCAGCCTAGATGGTATATTAAAAAGCAGAGACATTACTTTGCCAACAAAGGTCCGTCTAGTTAAGGCTATGGTTTTTACAGTAGTCATGTATGAATGTGAGAGTTGGACTGTGAAGAAGGCTGAGTGCCAAAGAATTGATGCTTTTGAACTGTGGTGTTGGAGAAGACTCTTGAGAGTCCCTTGGACTGCAAGGAGATCCAACCAGTCCATTTTAAAGATCAGTCCTGGGTGTTCTTTGAAAGGAATGATGCTAAAGCTGAAACTCCAGTACTTTGGCCACCTCATGTGAAGAGTTGACTCATTGGAAAAGACTCTGATGCTGGGAGAGATTGAGGGCAGGAGAAGGGAACGACAGAGGATGAGATGGCTGGATGGCATCACCAATCTGATGGATGTGAGTTTGAGTGACCTCCGGGAGTTGGTGATAGACAGGGAGGCCTGGCGTGCTGCAGTTCATGGGGTCTCAAAGAGTCGGACATGACTGAGCGAATGAACTGAACTGAACTGAACTGAGAGCCAAGACTGGAAATGAGGCTTTTGACCTCTGATGACTGGTGAATTAGACATAAATTGACCATTGAGATAAATAGGAAATGCCATCTCTGTGTGGTTCTTTGTGCACTGCAGTGGTGGATAGGGAGGATGGAGTTTCTGCTCTGGCTCCATGGACCTCAAAGCAACAATTAGAACTTAAGCCAATCAATAATATTTTCTAGAAAGAATGCTTTCTCATGGACATGCTTTGGAACTCCAGTTATGTTGTTACTGTTTTAAAATTATCTGCAGACAAAGTGGGTTGACTCCCAGTGTCATGTAGTCAGTATTCCCAAGTGTCAGTAAATTAATAATAGGGATTTAAGTTCTAATACAGTAAGCAGCCTGACTGCTGCTAATTATTAAATGAGATTCAGACCAGGAAAACTTTGAAAAGGGACTGAAATTAGGGTTTAAGTGTGAATCCTGCCTCTGTTGAATAATGAATTTCTTTCTCCAGAGACACTCAAGGTCCATCTTTGGCTTTGGAGCTGTAAAAATATCCAAATCTAAGGCCAAGAGAATAAATATTTATTTTTTAACAAGCTCATCCTCTTATACATTCTAACACTATGCAAATGTGTTCTTGCAATAGAATAGTTAAATCTTCAGGTTTTAAACTTTGCCTCTCATCGATTTATTTACTGCTTGTTACTTTGGATATGAAAGCAGAACTTACCAAGTCAAATACTGTTGGCAGAATACTCAGGTCTATAGCAAACAAACTGCCCCAAACATAAATCCACTCTACAGTCTGCCAAAGTTCAGCTTCTGTACCAACTGAAACAGAAGTCCCACTAGGAGATGCAAAGGGGCCGATTGGCTGGGGCAGGGTGGGCAGGGTACATAAAAGGCAGCTGTGGACCATCTGGGGAGGTCAGCCTCATCATCCAGCTACAGTCAGAGCTCTGGGCTTCCCTGACAGTGTATCTTCATCATGAGTGGGTGCCCCTTTTTAGGAAACAACTTTGGGTGAGTATTTACCTCTATCCTGAGTATGGTTAAGCTCTTAGGAAGGTCAAATAGGAACAGTAATTTCAGAATTTCAAGAGCAAGAGTGAAAACTGTCAGCCTTCTTCCACTGTTTAATCATCTACTTTGAAAAGTTAGGAATAAGAGAATTCTCGTTGCTCCTGTTATTCGGTACCGTGCTTTCTCAAGCTCTATTTTTTCCCCTTTCACTTCTTTCACCTGCAGATATACTTTTAAACCACTCTCTGCACAAGGCGGCGAAGAAGACAAATCCCAGGGCGGTGTGAATAGAGCCGGTAAAGGAGGACTTATCTATGGGAACTACCTGCAAGTAAGTGGCAGGGTCCTTACAAGGATTGTCTTTCATTTTTAGGCCCTAAACTCAGCTACGTGACATGTTCATGTTTGGGATTGTTTTGTGTTTGCTTTTGCAGTTGGGCTTCCCTGGTAGCTCAGCTGGTAAAGAATCTGCCTGCAATGCAGTAGACCCTGGTTTGATTCCTGAGTCAGGAAGATCCCCTAGAGAAGGCATAGGCTTCCCACTCCAGTATTCTTGGCTTCCCTGGTGGCTCAGCTGGTAAAGAATCTGCCTGCAATGTGGGAGACCTGGGTTTGATCCCTCTGTTGGGAAGAGCCCCTGGAGAAGGGAATGACTACCCACTACAGTATTCTTGCTTGGAGAATTCCGTGGAGTGTATAGTCCATGGGGTCATAAAGATTCTCAGTCACCCAATAGTTTTATGGATCTAAAGATATTTCTTTTTATAGAAATGTATGCTTTTTCGAGCATATATTTTTGTTAGAAAATTCTAAAGACTTGTATGTAAAGATTCACCTGCCCAACAAAAGTACAATAATGGTAGAGAAAGCATAGATAACTGGCTGGCATTGCATGACCTGTTCATGTGAGACCTGGTTACTAAATCCCAGCCTAGAATTGTAAATATAGCCAGAAAATTTCTCTTTCAAATTCTTTATTGTAAAGTGGAAATGTTGAAGACATATGTTTAGATGAAAGAAGGGTATTACAAAGAGGTATTTGAACATTACTTTACCTTTTTTTTTTTTTTGCCACTTGGCATGTGGGAACTTAGCTCCCTGACCAGGGATTGAACCCTCACCTCTTGCAGTGGAAGCATGAAGTCCCAACCCCTGGACCACTAGGGAAGTTGCTGGAGATTATTTTTAAGATGTGAAATGATTAGAATCCTTGATGACTTTGTTGATGGATTTCTAAGGATGAGCTGATAGGCAATGTTAAGACCTTCTTAGAACTGACTCTTTAGGAGAATAAAGGAACAGCAGACACACAGTAGGTTAAGCAAGTTATAGAGCTTTTATGGCACTGGCTTCAAGAGACGGAAGGGATGTGATTTCTCGGTGAGGGTAATAGTATGTTTTAGGATAGATTCCTGGGCTTCTCCAGTGACAGTGGTAAAGAATCCACCTGCCAATGCAGGAAACTCTAGAGACTCGGGTTTGAAGCCTGGGTTGGGAAGATCCTTTGGAGAAGGGCATGGCAAACCACCCCAGTATTCTTGCCTGGATAATCCCATGGACAGAGGAGCCTGGTGGGCTACAGTCCATTTGGTCGCAAAGAGTCAGACATGACAGCACACACACATACACAGATATAATTTCTTCTGAAAAGAATAAAGCTGATAAATTCAACTCACTCCTTGTGAAGAGACATTAATTGTTTAAAAAACAGCAGATTGTTTCCTGAGTATTTGGGAGACAATTTTTTTATCATATCATATTCTATTTATTAAAGTTGGTAAAAATCAAGTTTTGCAATTTCAATATCAGTCTTTTTGTAGTATTTTTTTTCAGTTTTATTGAGATATAATTGACATATAACTTCACATAAGTTTAAGGTGCCAACATGTTGATTTGATTACACTTACATATGGCATAGTGATTACTACCAGAGCATTAAATAATGCCTGCATCATGTCACATAATCACCTTTCTTTTTTTTTGTGGTAAGAACACTTAAGATCTAGTATACGGTGCATTGTCATTAACTACAATCACTATGGTGTACACTAGATCCTAACTGTAACTTATTCATCATGTCAATAGAAGTTTCTACAAAATCAGTTTTTCTATTTTTTTTTGTTTGAAGTTGGAAAAAGTTTTGAATGCACAGGAGCTTCAGAGTGAAATAAAAGGAAATAAAATCCATGATGAACATCTTTTTATCATAACTCATCAAGGTAAGTTGCACACAGAGTTGAACAGTAACTATTCGTAATAGTTTCCAATTAGTAATGAGGAAACTTACAATGCTTTAAACTGTAGAATGGTGGAAGAGTAAAGGATCACATTTGTTAGGATGCTTGCAAACATTTTGCTGTCAGATAAATTATCATAGGTCCTCCTTCTGGGATTTATTACAGTCTAATTTCTGTTACCTCACTACCTATTGGATCAGGAAGGACTTTGTCTTTAATCCAAAGAGACTTTTTATCTCTTGGAATTCACAAAGAATCTGAAAGATAAGATGTCACTACTTGTCAACTCAGAGCTATTTTCAAGAAATAGATTACTCACATTTACTGTAACTTTACATGTCTTACAGAAATCTGGTACTAAACAGGAATATAAATTTTATCTAAAATGTGTATTCATTCTCTTCAGACTTCTAAACTCTGGGTAGTGGTTTTTTAACATAGGAGTCCATGACTTTGGAAGTTTAGGAAGTCTTGGAACTCTTTGAATTGTGTGCAAGATTTCACAAATATGTGTCTTACAGAAATCTGTTACCCCAAAACATTAAGATTTACTCTAAATCCTTTGTTTCACAATACTGTCCTCTGGTTTATCTTGGCCCCGTGTCTCATGCTGATCAGTGCTGTATTTCTAGATGTTTCTTTGTCTTATCCATTCTTTCTGTCTTTTTCTCAAATGATTGTTTTCTTCACTGACTGGCTAATATAACCAAATCCTTTGAGGAAAAGAAAAAGGAAAATAACTGGTTTAATGTGTTACTTCTTCTGTTTTTTATGTTGACATTCTGTTGGTGGCTTACACCAAGACAGAATCAATGAGGGCAGAATGACAGCAGGTCAGTATACATCTAGAATCAGAAATATCTATTTCAAATCCCATCTCTATCGTTAAAGATGATGCAACCTCAGTCTGGTTTCTGGACCAGTAATTCTCTCCATTTCCCCATCTGTACAATGGGAAGAATGATTACATCTTCTCATTCACAGAGCTCCTGTGAGGATGACATGAGATAAGGCGTGTTACACACTTAATTCAAGGTACAGCATGCAATGAGCTCATAGTAAATGACAGCTTGCATCATTTGATGGAGAAACTTTCCTTCCATCAGAACACAAGGTCAGCAGGTCATGGGACCTGCTACCCAGAGCTAAACTTGAAAAATTGATAAATAAACTGATCAAAAAATATTTGATTTGCTCTTTTTGTCTAAAGATGGAAATTAGATTTCTAAAGTCTCCTTAGCTCTAATTTAAAGGTATAATTTTATTCCTTTCATTAGTACAGAAGCACAGCCTTTGCCCAAACAGAATGCATGAGCAATCATTAAAATGATTCATTTCCATGTTCTCCTAATGACTACGTTTGCTGTTTATCTATTTATAAAATAATCACCCAGTGTTTATCTTATCTCAAGCATTATGCCAGGAGCTGAGGGAAACTGATGAATATGACAGAGTTTCAGCCTGTTCATAACTCGTCCTCCCTATAAAGTCTAAATCTCTAGAAACAGAAATGTCATATTCATTAGGTTGTGTGCATGTATGCTTAGTCACTCAGTGGTGTCCAACTTTTGCAGCCTTATGGACTGTAGCCCACCAGGCTCCTCTGTCCATGGGATTATCCAGGCAAGAATACTGGAATGGGTAGCCAGTTCCTTCTCCACAGAAGCTTCCCGACCCAGGGATTGAACCCTTATTGCAGGGATCAAACTTCTGTATTGCAGGCAGATTCTTTTCTGTCTGAGCCACCAGGGAAGCCCATTCATTAAGTTGATGAATTATTAATATCTCACTTTATAGATATTCAGTATTACTTCTGCTTCTCCACACACCTCCAGCTTCCACATGGGAAGATAAGATTATTTGCTGTATCCCAAAAGACATTTACAATATTTTGTTGAAAGAAATCAGTTCAAAAAAACATAAAACATATAGATAACATACCTGACATATTAAAACATTCATTAAAAGGAGGTTATTTTAACTTGATCACTAATACTTGTTTGTAGCATAGCATAGGGCTATGTTGGCATTTATAAACTTTTCAGTTACATTTTTATTTCTCTTTCAATGTGTTAGCCTTGGCTTTCATATAATTATGGTCCAAAGGCTCCTGACTGATGATGATCTCCTCCTTGCAGCTTATGAACTCTGGTTTAAGCAGATCCTGTGGGAATTAGATTCTGTTCGTGAGATCTTTCAGAATGGCCATGTGAGTTGCTATGTCACAGTATTGCTTTCATACTTTTCTTTGAGAGTGTAGAAAATATTATTAATGGGAAAAGTTTAACACCAAATGGTGGAATTAGTATTTAAGGGGAAAAAAAGTTTCTAGTGTAGAGAGTTTAGTCATGTTCTTCCAGTGTAATTGTCACCATGCCCTTGCTTTAAGATGCCTTTCAAATTTTATTTTCAAGTCCCTTGTTTAGAAATCATTTTTTTTTTCTGCTGCAAAAAGTTGTTACAAATGACATTGGATTGCCAGGACAGCTAATGTAGATTCTTTAATCAATAGCTACCAGAATTGTATTTCTAATGAACGCTTGCTATGGGAAGATAGGAGCAATGTTGAGGGAGGTTAGACAAGAGGAGAGGTGGAGATAGGGAAAGAGAACAGACAAGATGAGGAGGATGAGCCAGAAGAGGATGAGGAGGGACAGAGTGGGAGGAGGAAGGGTCAGAATCCTGGTGATGTTCCCTCAGTCTCCTTCCCAGCCCACTTCTTGCACACGTGCCTTCCTCCATCCTTGGAGGACACAGGACACAGCCTTGTGTTCTCCAGCTCAGAGCCCCTGTGCCAAGGGGGCTGGGAAGGAGAGAACATCCATCCTCAGACAGTGAACATCATCCCCATCCATTTCCATGGCAATTCCTGCCCTTGGTACAGAACAAAGGAACCCAGTGTCTGCTTAATCCTTAGGCACAAGTTTCCACTCTCTCCTAACCTTTATTCCTCAGAGCAAAACTAAGAGAGACATTTGCTTTGAAATCAGTGGGAGTTGTGTTCCAGAATTTACTTAAATTGTCCTTTCATAGAATTTCTCTAGTTTTAAAGAAAAAAAATGATTTTAATGCTGCAGACACTCCTTGCAAACAGTTCAGAGATGCCATTAGTTTAGCATCTACCTAAGGCACATTTTAATGCAATGTTCCTCTTTAAAGTAGAGATAGCATCCACAGGAGTGTATTGTTACTTATACTCTATTTAGTGTCTCCCAGAATTGAGGATTGATTCCTCAGTGTCTTGTCTCCTAACACCCAGGTCAGGGATGAGAGGAACATGCTGAAGGTGGTCACCCGAATGCACCGGGTGGTGGTGATCCTCAAACTCTTGGTCCAGCAGTTTTCCGTCCTGGAGACCATGACAGCCTTGGACTTCAATGACTTCAGGTGTGCACGCGGCTTTGCCAGCATGCAGGGGTTACCCTTCCCTTCTGATGGGCTGGAAAGAATGTGCCTGCTGTTTTGTGGGGCGTTAAGGAGTCAGTCTTGCTGACAGTCTGTCACTGTGAGCACTTGGGAGCTGTCATCTCGAAGCATTTGAGTAGCTATTGAAAACATTTCATCTCTTCCTTTTGCATATGAACATAACAGGATCCATTAAATTCAATTCATCATGTGTACCCTGGTTTTATCCCAAAAGGATTTTAGACGGCTTAGCAAAATGGCTTAAAAGGCTGATATAATGCACATACTAAATTTAAATGATTAAAAACCAAAAATACAAGAGAAACAGGAATGAAATACAAAGAAGCATGTCACCAAAACTGACAGTATAAGTTATGGATTGAACTATAAATTTTATTTTTTATGTGTTTTAAAATTTTTATTTTATATTAGACTACAGTTAATTAACAATGATGTGTTAGTTTCAGGTGTTCATCAAAGTGATTCAGTTATACATGTACATGTATCTATTCTTTTTCAGATTCTTTTCCCACTTAGGTTATTATGGAATATTTAGCAGTCAAACTATAAATTTTATAAGAAAACTTTTTTCATAACTAAGATTTGAGAAGAAATTTTAAGAGCATGGGGTGCAGAAGCAGTGCCCTCTATACGGTTGGTAAACAAATGAAAAGAAGTGGAATTCCTTTTTAGTATATACTTAACAAATTGAAGTCTTAGTACCAGTTGTAGGGAGAACATTTATAGGGATGTGAGGGTTGTGCCTGGTGGGAGTAATCACATTTTGTGATGCTCTGCTTTGTGCTAGGCAACACCCCATTCATTTCATTTGTAAAGTCTCTCAGTGCTGAACTTTGAGAATTGAACTTTAAGGAGAAACTGAAGAAAATGTACAAAGTAACTTTTAGCACTACTGAATAAGAAGTATTGCTCAAAGTTCATCTGTCTTTACCTTAGGAAAAAACTTAGTATACACACATGTATGTACATCTATGCATGTGTATATATAAGTACACATGTGAACACACATACACAGATATAAACACACATTGGTACACATACGACCCTTCACAAACTATACAAACATCAGCCTGCAGAGAGGATGATGGCTAGGAGCTCGTTGTCCTGATTTGGATCAAGTCCAAGTCATGGGTTCAGCCCTGGGCTGTTGTGTGTCTGTGCCTGGTGACACCTGCAGAGTCACATGACCACCACCTTCCCTCTTCCCCAAGAAGGCAGTGTTACAGTGATTTACAATGTACACCTTCCCCTGCTCTTCTCTCCCGGGACCTGTTCTCAGAGAGTACTTATCCCCGGCATCCGGCTTCCAGAGTCTGCAGTTCCGCCTGTTAGAAAACAAGATAGGGGTTCTGCAGAGCTTGAGAGTCCCTTACAACAGAAGACACTACCGCGACAACTTCAGAGGGCAAGACAACGAGCTTCTGCTGAAGTCCGAGCAAGAAAGAACGCTTCTGCAGCTGGTGGAGGTGCGTGCGCAGACGTTAAGTTTCGCTCAGCACGTGTTGTTCACTGAGCTTCTGCACGATCCGGACTTCAAAACTCCTGTCGAACTTGGGTTGCATTTGTTGTAAATAAGAGAAGAATGAATTTATAAAAATACTTCAACTGGTAAATTCCACTAATTAAAATATTAAGAACTCTCTTGAGAACTTCAGAGATATTTCTATAGTCAATGATATGTTAACATTTAATAACCTCTATTTCTTATTGCTGCTGCTGCTGCTGCTAAGTCGCTTCAGTCGTGTCCGACTCTGTGCGACCCCATAGACGGCAGCCCACTGGGCTCCCCCATCCCTGGGATTCTCCAGGCAAGAATACTGGAGTGGGTTGCCATTTTCTTCTCCAATGCATGAAAGTGAAAAGTGAAAGTGAAATCGCTCAGTTGTGTCCGACTCTTAGCGACCCCATGGACTGCAGCCTACCAGGCTCCTCTGTCCATAGGATTTTCCAGGCAAGAGTACTGGAGTGGGGTGCCATTGCCTTCTCCACTATATCTTACAATCCTTTTAAACATTCCTGCTAAGCAACTAGCTTTAGGTTAGCTGATTTTTAAATTGGGTATGGTTATTTAGTGAGCTTTACTTTAAAATATTCCATAATTGAAAAGTTCCACAAGTTGAGTATGTTTCTTAATTAAACTACATCACTAAGGTTCATCACTAGGGTTCTGTCCTTCAGAATTTCCCCCAGTCATATCTAATTCTCTGTGGGTCTGTACATGGTCCTGAGGAATTATTAGTTTCTGCACAAGAAAATTATTAAATAAGGATTGTACAGCCTTAATTTCCTGGACAAAGGCTTTTACTTTGCAAATTAAACCTTTATTTTAGCAAATTATGCTCTGCTCACTAATCCCCTGGGCATTGTAAATACAGATTTAGGTTAATATACTATTAATGCCACTTAAGTGGGCTTCCCTGGTGGCTCAGACGGTAAAGTGTCTGCCTGCAATGCAGGAGACCTGGGTTCGATTCTTGGGTTGGGAAGATCCCCTGGAGAAGGAAAAGGCAATCCACTCCAGCACTCTTGCCTGGAAAATCCCATGGATGGAAGAGCCTGATAGGCTACAGTCCATGGAGTTGCAAAGAGTCGGACACGACTGAGAGACTTCACTTCAATGCCACTTAATGGCTATAGAAAAAGAATCACAAAGTTAAATTCAAAACCAAGAATAGGTTACATGAGAGCTCACAGAGATGCATGGACTCATTTTTATTTCTAGATTGAAAATCCTGTGAATCTTGAAATAATTGAGTTCGACTGAGAGACTTCACTTCAATGCCACTTAATGGCTATAGAAAAAGAATCACAAAGTTAAATTCAAAACCAAGAATAGGTTACATGAGAGCTCACAGAGATGCATGGACTCATTTTTATTTCTAGATTGAAAATCCTGTGAATCTTGAAATAATTGAGTAGCTAGCTGATTTCAAAGTTGCTAAGTACAAAGTATCCTTGCATTTAGATAAAATCAAATTATATATGCTATGACTCCTTCAACTTCTAAGACATAAACTATTTTGAGAATAAACCAGTATACCTCAGGGACACGACTGAGCGACTGAACTGAACTGAACTAATACATATGTTCATAGATCTATAGAACAAAATTGAAATATCTGTAATAATTTGTTAATAAAAAGTGAAATTTTAATGATTGCCTTCTAGATTAGGAGAAAAAACACTGCTGTTTTATAAATGAAGAAATTGAAGGGGAGAGGGGATGTAGCTCAGTGATAGAGCATTTGACTGCAGAAATTGAAAGGAAAGAGAAATATTTACATACAAAAAGTTTAAGGATGTACTGACATTTTCCTCAAAACCAGGAAAATTTTATATTTCAAGTTCACAGATGTATGTTACAAAACATTT